>JAQMYR010000046.1:205130-638117 GCA_028536675.1 Aphelocoma californica | reverse complement strand
GGGGGTTTTGGGGTCCCACCTGGTCCTGCAGGAACAGCAGCACCGTGGGGGGGGTTTGGGTTGGTTTTTGGGGGATTTTGGGGGTTTTGGGGGTCCCACCTGGTCCTGCAGGAACAGCAGCACCGTGGGGGGGTTTGGGCGGTTTGGGGGGGCTCTGGTTGGTTTTTTGGGGGGATTTTGGGGTTTTTTTGGGGGTCCCACCTGGTCCTGCAGGAACAGCAGCACCGGGGGGGATTTTTGGGGGGATTTTTGGGGTTTTGGGGTCCCACCTGGTCCTGCAGGAACAGCAGCACCGTGGGGGGGTTTTGGGGGGGGTTTTGGGGGATTTTTGGGGTTTTTGGGGTCCCACCTGGTCCTGCAGGAACAGCAGCACCGTGGGGGGGTTTTGGGGGGGTTTTTGGGGGATTTTTGGGGTTTTGGGGTCCCACCTGGTCCTGCAGGAACAGCAGCACTGTGGGGGGGTTTGGGCGGTTTGGGGGGGCTCTGGGTGGGTTTTTGGGGGGATTTTTGGGTTTTTGGGGTCCCACCTGGTCCTGCAGGAACAGCAGCACCGTGGGGGGCTCTGGGTGGGTTTCTGGGGGGATTTTGAGGGATTTTGGGGGTTTTGGGGGTCCCACCTGGTCCTGCAGGAACAGCAGCACCGTGGGGGGGTTTGGGGGGGTTTTGGGTGGGATTTTGGGGGGATTTTGGGGGTTTTGGGGTCCCACCTGGTCCTGCAGGAACAGCAGCACTGTGGGGGGGTTTGGGGTGGGATTTTGGGGTTTTTGGGGTCCCACCTGGTCCTGCAGGAACAGCAGCACTGTGGGGGGGTTTGGGGGGGTTTTGGGTTGGTTTTTGGGGGGATTTTGGGGGTTTTGGGGGTCCCACCTGGTCCTGCAGGAACAGCAGCACCGTGCGCGGGCCCCGGCGCAGCCCCGGCCTCCAGGAGCTGCTGCAGCTCCTCCTGCGCCAGCACCCGGCCCCCGGGGGCGTCCAGGGGGGGCCACAGCGCCCTGGGGGGGGCAGGGACCCCAAAATGTCATCCGGGGACCCCCAAAATATCAACGGGGACCCCCAAAATATCATCCCCGACCTCAAAACAGCACCCGGGGACCCCCAAAACAGCACCCGGGGGGCCCCAAAATAGTACCGGGGACCCCCAAAACAGCACCCGGGGAACCCCAAAATCGCACCCGGGAACCCCAAATAACACCCAGGGCCCCAAAATAGCACCCGGGACCCCCCAAATATCACCCGGGGACCCCAAAATAGCACCCGGGACCCCCAAATAGCACCCGGGGGACCCCCAAAATAGCACCCGGGGACCCCCAAAATAGCACCCGGGAACACCCAAAATATCACCCGGGATCCCCAAAATATCACCCGGGACCCCCAAAATAAGAGCCGGGACCCCAAAATAGCACCCGGGAGCCCCAAAATATCACCCGGGACCCCCAAATAGCACCTGGGAGCCCCCCAAATAGCAGCGGGACCCCCAAAATAGCACCCGGGGGACCCCCAAAGTAGCAGCGGGACCCCCAAAATAGCACCCGGGACCCCAAAATAGCACCCGGGGACCCCCAAAATATCACGGGGGACCCCCAAATGTCATCCGGGGTCCCCCCAAAATAGCACCTGGGGGACCCCAAATATCACCCGGGGACCCCCAAAACCACCCCAAAGCGCCCCAAAAGCCACCCAAGGGCCCCCAAACCCCCTCCAAATCCCTTAAGAGAGCCCCCCCAAACCCCCCGAGACCCCCCGAGCCCCTCCAAAGGCCCCTCAGCCCCCCCCAAGACCCCTGAGCGCCCCCAAAACCCCGCAGCCCCCTCAGATCTCCCCCCAAAAACGCCCCGAGCTCCCCCCAAAGCCCCTCAAGCCCCCCAAAAGACCCCCCCGAGCCCCTCCAAAGGCACCCCAGCCCCCAAGACCCCTGAGCGCCCCCAAAACCCCGCAGCCCCCTCAGATCTCCCCCCAAAAACGCCCCGAGCTGCCCCCAAAGCCCTCAACCCCCCCAAAAGCCCCCCCCGAGCCCCCTCCGCGCCCCCCAACCACCCCCAAGAGGCCTCAGAGCCGCCACGACCCCCCCCCCCAAAACCCCCCCCTCAGGACCCTCCGAGGCCTCTCCGCGCCCCCAAACCCCCTCAGAGCCCCCCCAAAACCCCGGCCAGGCCCCTCCCCCGCCCCGTTCCGCACCGCTCCGTGGACCAGACGAGCAGCGGGACCTGCGAGGCCCCCGCGGGCCCCGGGCCCGGCGCGACCCCGGCGAGGGCCGCGAGCAGCGCCCACAGCGCCGCCGCCATCTTGGCTGCCCGCGAGGCCGCGCCCCCTCAGCCCAGGTCACGTGAGGGGACGTAGGGGGCGTGAGGGGAGGCGTGGCCACGCCCCCTCTGTGACCACGCCCCTCCCCGTTGTGGCCACGCCCCTCTGTGACCACGCCCCTCCCCGTTGTGGCCACGCCCCCTTTTGTAATGGACACGCTCCTTTCTTCATGATCACTGGCCCTTCGCCGTTGTGGCCACGCCCCCTTCGCTGTGACCACGCCCATTTTCGTCGTGGACACGCCCCCTGGCTGTGGCCACGCCCCTTTCGCTGTGGCCACGCCCCCTTCGTTTTGGACACGCCCCTTTCGTTATGACCACGCCCCTTCATCTGTGGACACGCCCCCTTGTTTTGGACGTGTCGCTTCCGTTGTGGACACGCCCCCTTTGGTGTGGCCACGCCCCCTTTCGCTGCGGACACGCCCCCTTCCGTTTTGGCCACACCCCTTTCATTGTGGACGCGCCCCTTTTGTCATGGCCACGGGCCCTTCGCCGTTGTGACCACGCCCCCTTCGCCGTGGCCACGCCCCCTTTCATTTTGAACGTGACCCTTCCGTTGTGGACACGCCCCTTCGCTGTGGCTACCCCCCCTTTCGTAGTCGACACGCCCACTTTGGTGTGGCCACGCCCCTTCATTGTGACCACGCCCCTTTCGCTGTGGACACGCCCCCTTCGTTTTGGACGCGCCCCTTCCGCTGTTGCCACGCCCCTTTGCTGTTGTGGCCACGCCCCCTTCGGTGCGGACACGCCCCCTTTTTGCTGTGGACACGCCCCCTTCCGTTATGGCCACGCCCCTTTCGTTGTTGACACGCCCCCTTTGGTCTGACCACGCCCCCTTTTCGCTGTGGACACGCCCACTTCCTTTTTGGCCACACCCCTTTTGTTGTGGACACGCCCCTTTTCGCTGTGGACACGCCCCCGTCCCGCCGCGAGACCCCAAAAAAATCCCCTCAGAGACCCCAAAAATGCCCCTCAGAGACCCCAAAAAATCCCCCAAGAGACCCCAAAAATGCCCCCCGAGACCCCAAAAAATTCCCCGAGACCCCAAAAATCCCCTCAGAGACCCCAAAAACCTCCAGGAGATCCCCAGGGGCCCCAAAATCCCCCCCGAGACCCCCAAAAATCCCCTCAGAGACCCTTAAAATCCCCCCGGAGACCCCAAAAATTCCCTCAAAGACCCCAAAAATCTGCCCAGAGACCCCCAAAAATTCCCCCGAGACCCCAAAACCCCCCCCCGGGACCCAAAAATCCCTCAGAGACCCCAAAAACCTCCAGGAGATCCCTCAGAGACCCCAAAATCCCCCCCGAGACCCCCAAAAATCCCCTCAGAGACCCCAAAAATCCACTCAGAGACCCCAAAAATCTCTTCAGAGACCCCAAAAATCCCCCAGAGACCCCAAAACCCCCCAGTGACCCCCAAAAAACTCAGATCCCCAAAACTCCTCAAAACCTCCAGGAGATCCCCCAGAGACCCCAATATCCACCGAGACCCTCAAAACCCCTCCAAGAGACCCCCAAAAATCCCCCCAGAAACCCCCAAAAATCCCCTCAGAGACCCCCAAAATCCACCGAGACCCCCAAAAATTCCCCCAGAGACCCCAAAAATCCCCCCAGAGACCCCAAAAACCTCCAGGAGATCCCCCAGAGACCCCAAAATCCCCCCCGAGACCCCCAAAAATCCGCTCAGGGACCCCAAAAATTCCCCCGAGACCCCCAAAAATCCCCTCAGAGACCCCTAAAATCTGCCCAGAGACGCCCAAAAATTCCCCCGAGACCCCAAAACCCCCCCCCGAGACCCCAAAAATCCCCTCAGAGACCCCAAAAATCTCCAGGAGATCCCTCAGAGACCCCAAAATCCCCCCCGAGACCCCCAAAAATCCCCTCAGAGACCCCAAAAATCTCCAGGAGATCACCCAGAGACCCCAAAATCCCCCCCGAGACCGACAAAAATCCCCTCAGAGACCCCTAAAATCCCCCCGGAGACCCCAAAAATCCTCTCAAAGACCCCAAAATCCTCCAGGAGATCCCTCAGAGACCCCAAAATCCCCCCCGAGACCCCAAAAATCCGCCCAGAGACCCCCAAAACTCCCCCCGAGACCCCAAAAATTCCCTCAAAGACCCCAAAAATCCCCCCAGAGACCCCAAAAACCTCCAGGAGATCCCTCAGAGACCCCAAAAATCCTCCCCGAGACTCCCAAAAATCCCCCCCAGAGACCCCAAAAATCCTCCCCGAGACCCCCAAAAATCCCCCCAGAGACCCCAAAAATTCCCTCAAAGACCTCAAAAATCCCCCCAGTGACCCCAAAAACCTCCAGGAGATCCCTCAGAGACCCCAAAATCCACCGAGACCCCCAAAAATTCCCCCAGAGACCCCAAAAATCCCCCCGGAGACCCCAAAAATTCCCTCAGAGACCCCAAAAATCCCCTCAGAGACCCCAAAAACCTCCAGGAGATCCCCCAGAGACCCCAAAATCCCCCCGAGACCCCCAAAAATCCCCTCAGAGACCCCCAAAAATCCCCTCAGAGACCCCAAAAATCCCCCCAGAGACCCCAAAACCCCCCAGTGACCCCCAAAAATCCCAGATCCCCAAAACTCCTCAAAACCTCCAGGAGATCCCCCAGAGACCCCAATATCCACCGAGACCCTCAAAACCCCTCCAAGAGACCCCCAAAAATCCCCCCAGAAACCCCCAAAAATCCCCTCAGAGACCCCCAAAATCCACCGAGACCCCCAAAAATTCCCCCAGAGACCCCAAAAATCCCCCCAGAGACCCCAAAAACCTCCAGGAGATCCCTCAGAGACCCCCAAAAATCCTCTCAGAGACCCCCAAAAATCCCCTCAGAGACCCCAAAAATCCGCCCAGAGACCCCCAAAACTCCCACCGAGACCCCAAAAATCCCCTCAAAAACCCCAAAAATCCCCTCAGAGACCCCAAAAACCTCCAGGGGATCCCCCAGAGACCCCAAAAATCCCCCCCGAGACCCCCAAAAATCCCCTCAGAGATCCCCTAAAATCCCCCCCGAGACCCCAAAAATCCCCCCAGAAACCCCAAAAATCCCCTCAGGGACCCCAAAACTCCCCCCGAGACCCCCAAAAATCCCCCCCAGAAATTTTTCCATTTTTATCTCATTTTTACCATTTTTATTTAATTCTTTCCATTTTTCCCATTTTTCTCCTTTTTTCCATCTCCTCCCTCACCTCCCCCCCTTTGGGGCTTTTTTCCTTTTCCATTTCCAATGACCCATCGCGACCTCTTCATTAATTACCTCGTTAATTAATTCCTTCCACCCACGCCACCAACAGAAGCCAAAAAGGACAAAATCCATTCTCTGCTCGACGTTTCCTCCGGATTTTCCCCATTTTTCCCCTTTTTCCCCATTTCCCATTTCCTCCCCATTTCCCCCTTTTTTCCCCATTTCCCCATTTCCCCCCATTTTCCCCGATTTCCCCCCAATTTTCCCCATTTCCCTCCCTTTTTCCCCCATTTTCCCCATTTTTTGCCCATTTCCCCCCAATTTCCCCCATTTCCTCCCTGTTTCCCATCCCCCTTTTTGCCCATTTCCCCCATTTTTTCCCCATTTTTTCCCCATTTTCCCCATTTTTTCCCCAATTTCCCCCCATTTCCCCCCATTTCCTCCCCGTTTCCCATCCCCTTTTTTATCCATTTTCCCCTTTTTCCCCATTTTCCCCAATTTCCCCCCATTTTCTCCCATTTTCCCCCATTTCCTCCCTGTTTCCCATCCCCCTTTTTCCCCCATTTCCCCCCTTTTTCTCCATTTTCCCTTTTTTTACCCATTTTCCCCTTTTTTTGCCCATTTCCTCCCCATTTTCTGCCTTTTTGCCCAATTTCCCCCAATTTCCCCCCATTTCCTCCCTGTTTCCCATCCCCCTTTTTCCAAATTTCCCCCCTTTTTTCCCCATTTCCCCCCTTTTTGCCCAATTTCCCCAATTTTCCCCCATTTCCCCCCAATTTTCCCCATTTCCTCCCTGTTTTCCATCCCATTTTCCCCGTTTTTTCCCCTTTTTCCCCTTTTTTCCCCATTTCCCCCCTTTTTTGCCCAATTTCCCAATTTTCCCCCCCATTTCTTCCCCATTCCCCCTCTTTTGCCCATTTTCCCCCAATTTTCCCCCATTTCCTCCCCGTTTCCCATTTCCTTTTTGCCCATTTCCTCCCGTTTTTTCCCCATTTCCCCCCTTTTTGCCCATTTCCTCCCCATTTTCCCCATTTTTCCCCATTTTTCCCCCATTTCCTCCCTGTTTTCCATCCCCTTTTTACCCATTTCCCCCCTTTTTACCCATTTCCCCCCTTTTTACCCATTTCCCCCATTTTTCCCCCAAATTTCCCCCATTTCCTCCGTTTCCCATCCCCTTTTTATCGATTTTCCCCCTTTTCCCCCCATTTTCCCCATTTTCCCCATTCCCCCCCATTTTCCCCCAATTTTCTCCGTTTCTCATCCCCCTTTTTTGCCCATTTTCCCCCATTTTCCCCCATTTCCTCCCTGTTTCCCATCCTCCTTTTTCCCCATTTCCCCCCTTTTTACCCATTTCCCCCTTTTTTGCCCATTTCCTCCCCATTTTCCCCCTTTTTGCCCAATTTCCCCCAATTTTCCCCCATTTCCTTCCTGTTTCCCATCCCTTTTTTCCCAATTTTCCCCCTTTTTCCCCATTTTTGCCCAATTTCCCCAATTTTCCCCCATTTCCTTCCTGTTTCCCATCCCCCTTTTTGCCCATTTTTTCCCCCTTTTTTACCCATTTCCCCCCTTTTTGCCCAATTTCCCCAATTCTCCCCCATTTCCTCCCAATTTTCCCCATTTCCTCCCTGTTTTCCATCCCATTTCCCCCCTTTTTTGCCCAATTTCCCAATTTTCCCCCCCATTTCTTCCCCATTCCCCCTCTTTTGCCCAATTTCCCCCATTTTCCCCCCATTTCCTCCCTGTTTTCCATCCCCTTTTTACTCATTTTCCCCCTTTTTACCCATTTCCCCTCTTTTTTCCCCATTTCCCCCATTTTCCCCCCATTTCCCCTCTTTTTTCCCCATTTCCCCCAATTTCCCCATTTCCCCCCTTTTTCCCCATTTTCCCCCATTTTCCCTCATTTTTCCCCCTTTTTGCCCATTTTCCCCCTTTTTCTCCTCATTTTCCCCCTCCCCCCCTCCCCCCTTTCCCCTTCCGGGATTTTCCGTCGTGGATTCGCTCCCGGATTCCCAAAAATTCCCCCCAAAATCCCAAACAATTCCCAATTTTCCGGGAATTCCCCCCCGCGATCAAAAACTGCAACTTCGGGCTCCTTTTTGAGCACAAAAACCCCGATTTTGGGTCCTTTTATTGGGGGCTCTTTGGTGGAGGGGAGGCGCCAAACACCAGTAAAGGGCTCGGGGACAAACTGGGAGCACTGGGAGTGCACTGGGATGGTGCCAGGCCTGTACTGGGAGCACTGGGAGCACTGGGAGTGCACTGGGGCCTTGCTGGGCCTGTACTGGGAGCACTGGGAGTGCACTGGGAGTGCACTGGGATGGTACCAGGCCTGTACTGGGAGCACTGGGAGTGCACTGGCACCTTGCTGGGCCTGTACTGGGAGCACTGGGAGCACTGGGAGTGCACTGGGATGGTGCCAGGCCTGTACTGGGAGCACTGGGAGCACTGGGAGTGCACTGGGATGGTGCCAGGCCTGTACTGGGAGCACTGGGAGTGCACTGGGAGTGCACTGGGATGGTACCAGGCCTGTACTGGGAGCACTGGGAGTGCACTGGGGCCTTGCTGGGCCTGTACTGGGAGCACTGGGAGTGCACTGGGACAGTGCCAGGCCTGTACTGGGAGCACTGGGACCTTGCTGGGCCTGTACTGGGAGCGCTGGGAGTGCACTGGGACAGTGCCAGGCCTGTACTGGGAGCGCTGGGAGTGCACTGGGACCTTGCCGGGCCTGTACTGGGAGCGCTGGGAGTGCACTGGGACAGTGCCAGGCCTGTACTGGGAGCACTGGGACAGTGCTGGGCCTGTACTGGGAGCACTGGGAGTGCACTGGGACCTTGCTGGGCCTGTACTGGGAGCGCTGGGAGTGCACTGGGACAGCGCCAGGCCTGTACTGGGAGCACTGGGAGCGCACTGGTGCAGCTGCAGCTCAGGCTGGTGTTGGACTGGGAGGGCTGGGGCTGTACTGGGAGGGCTGGGGCTGTACTGGGACCAAACTGGGAGCCGCACTGGGACCAAACTGGGCCATACTGGGCCGTACTGGGCCGTACTGGGCGCTCAGGGCTCGGGGGGGGGTCCCTGGGCCCATACTGGGAGCACTGGGAGCGCACTGGTGCAGCTGCAGCTCAGGCTGGCGTTGGACTGGGAGGGCTGGGGCCGTACTGGGAGCTGCACTGGGAGCCGCACTGGGACCGAACTGGGCCGTACTGGGCCATACTGGGCCGTACTGGGCCGTACTGGGCCGTACTGGGCCGTACTGGGCCGTACTGGGCTCAGGGCTCGGGGGGGGGGTCCCCCTCCCCATCCCCCCCCCGCACGAGCAGCACCGGCCCCAGGCCCTCGGTGAGAACCTCCAGGAACTCCAGGTCTGGGCAGCGTCAAGGGCCCCCCAGTGCTCCCAGTAACGCCCAGTGACCCCCCAGTGACCGCCCAGTAACGCCCAGTGACCTCCCAGTGACCCCCCAGTAACCCCCCCAGTGACCCCCCAGTGACCCCCCAGTGACCGCCCAGTAATGCCCAGTGACCCCCCAGTGACCTCCCAGTGACCCCCCAGTAACCCCCAGTGACCCCCCAGTAACGCCCAGTGACCCCCCAGTGACCCCCCAGTGACCTCCCAGTGACCCCCCAGTAATGCCCAGTGACCCCCCAGTGCTCCCAGTAACGCCCAGTAACCCCCCAGTGACCCCCCAGTGACCTCCCAGTGACCCCCCAGTGACCCCCCACTGCTCCCAGTAACGCCCAGTAACCCCCCCAGTGACCCCCCAGTAATGCCCAGTGACCCCCCAGTGACCCCCCAGTGCCCTCCCAGTGACCCCCAGCGCCCCCACTGCCCCCCACTGCCCTCCCAGTGCCCCCCAGTGTGCCCAGTCCCCCGCATTCCCCGCCCCGTTCCCTCCCTTCCCCATTTCCCAGTTTGCCCCGTTCCCTCCCTGCCCAATTCCCCGGCTTTCCCCCAATTCCCATTTCCCCATTATTCCCATTATTCCCATTTTTCCCCATTTTCCCCGTTTTTCCCCCATTCCCCCATTCCCCCCATTTTCCCCCATTATTCCTGTTTTTCCCCATTTTTCCCTCATTTTCCTCATTTTCCCCATTCCCCCATTATTCCCATTTTCCCCCATTTTCCCCCCATTTTTCCCCCATTTCCCCCATTCCCCCGTTTTTCCCCATTTCCCCATTTTCCCCCATTCCCCCATTTCCCCATTATTCCCATTTTTCCCATTTTCCCCCCATTATCCCCATTTCCCCGTTTCCCCATTTTCCCCCATTTCCCCCATTTCCCCATTCCCCCCGTTATTCCCATTATTCCCATTTTCCCCGGTTTTCCCCATTATTCCCGTTTTTCCTCATTTTCCCCCATTTCCTCCATTCCCCCATTCCCCCATTCCCCCATTCCCCCCATCCCTGCATTTCCCCCCATTTTCCCCATTTTCCCTGTTTTCCCCCATTCCCCCATTTTTCTCCCAGTTTTCCCCATTTTTCCCCATTCCCCATTTCCCCCATTATTCCCATTTTTCTCCCTTATTCCCATTATTCCCATTTCCCCCCATTTTTCCCCATTCCCCATTCCCCCATTCCCCCATTATTCCCATTTCCCCATTATTCCCATTCCCCCCATTTCCCCATTTTCCCCCATTTTCCCCGGTTTTCCCCATTATTCCCGTTTTTCCCCATTTTTCCCCCATTTTTCCCCATTGTTCCCCATTCCCCCCATTCCCCCATTTCCCCCATTCCCCATTCCCCCATTTCCCCCATTTTTTCCCCATTTTTCCCCATTTCCCCCATTTTTCCCTCATTTTTCCCCATTTTCCCCATTATTCCCGTTTTTCCCCATTTTCCCCCCATTTTTCCCCATTTCCCCCCATTCCCCCCATTCCCCCATTTTCCCCCGTTTTCCCCCATTTTTCCCCATTTCCCCCCATTGTTCCCCATTCCCCCCATTCCCCATTCCCCCCATTTCCCCATTTTCCCCGGTTTTCCCCATTATTCCCCTTTTTCCCCATTTTCCCTATTTCCCCATTTTTCCCCCATTTCCCCCATCCCCCCATTCCCCCATTTCCCCCATTCCCCCATTTCCCCCATTTTTCCCCATTTTTCCCCATTTTCCCCATTATTCCCCTTTTTCCCCACTTTCCCCCCATTCCCCCATTTTCCCCCATTCCCCCCATTTTCCCCCCATTATTCCCATTTCCCCATTATTCCCGTTTTTCCCCCATTCCCCCCATTTCCCCATTATTCCCATTTTCCCCCCATTCCCCCATTCCCCCATTTCCCCCATTTCCCCCATTTCCCCCATTTTCCCCATTTTTCCCATTTTCCCCCATTTTTCCCCCATTATTCCCATTTCCCCATTTCCCCCATTTCCCCCATTTCCCTATTCCCCCATTATTCCCATTTCCCCCATTTCCCCATTTCCCCATTTCCCCCATTTCCCCCATTTTTCCCCATTTCCCCCATTTTTCCCCCATTTCCCCCTTTTTCCCATTTTCCCCGCTTTTCCCCCCATTTCGGATACAGTTTTCCAGGGGTCGGTGGGGCCGGGCCGGGGGTGGGGGGGGCAGATCCAGCAGCACCAGCCCCGCCCCCCCCGAGTGCGCCCCGATGGCGGCGTTGAGGCGCTCGGCAGCGTGCATGCGCCGGACGTTCCCCCTGCCCAGTATAAACCAGTACAGACCAGTATAAACCAGTATGGACCAGTATAAATCAGTATAAGTCACTATGAACCAGTATAACCCAGTACGGACCCGTCACCACCCACTGACCACCCCCCTGACCGCCCCCCACAATGTCCCAGTGCATGCGCCGGACGTTCCCCCTGCCCAGTATAAACCAGTATAAACCAGTATAAACCAGTATAAACCAGTATGGAACAGTATAAATCAGTATAAGTCACTATGAACCAGTATAAACCAGTACGGACCCGTCACCACCCACTGACCACCCCCCTGACCGCCCCCCACAGTGTCCCAGTGCATGCACCGGACGTTCCCCCTGCCCAGTATAAACCAGTACAGACCAGTATAAACCAGTATGGACCAGTATAAACCAGTATAAGTCACTATGAACCAGTATAAACCAGTACGGACCCGTCACCACCCACTGACCACCACCCTGACCGCCCCCCACAATGTCCCAGTGCATGCGCCGGACGTTCCCCCTGCCCAGTACAGACCAGTATAAACCAGTATAAACCAGTATGGACCAGTATAAATCAGTATAAGTCACTATGAACCAATATAAACCCGTACGGACCCGTCACCACCCACTGACCACCCCCCTGACCGCCCCCCACAGTGTCCCAGTGCATGCACCGGACGTTCCCCCTGCCCAGTATAAACCAGTATGGACCAGTATAAACCAGTATAAACCAGTATGGACCAGTATAAACCAGTACAGACTAGTAGAAGCCAGTACAGACCAGTCACCACCAGTGTCCCCCTCCAGCCTCCCAGTACAGCCCAGAGCCCCAAACCCTGCCCATCCCAGTACGGCCCAGTGCCCTCCCAGTATGACCCAGTGTCCTCCCAGTACGGCCCAGTTCCCTCCCAGTACAGCCCAATGCCCTCCCAGTATGGCCCAGACCCTGCCAGTATGGCCCAGACCCTCCCAGTATGGCCCAGTGCCCTCCCAGTATGGTCCAGACCCTGCCAGTATGGCCCAGTGCCCTCCCAGTATGGTCCAGACCCTGCCAGTATGGCCCAGTTCCCTCCCAGTATGGCCCAATGCCCTTCCAGTGCCCCCCAGTGCCCTCCCAGTACGGCCCAGTGCCCTCCCAGTATGGCCCAGTGCCCTCCCAGTGCCCCCCAGTCCCTCCCAGTGCCCTCCCAGTCCCTCCCAGTCCCTTCCAGTATGGCCCAGTGCCCTCCCAGTGCCCTCCCAGTCCCTTCCAGTACGTCCCAGTGCCTCCCAGTCCCTCCCACTCCCTCCCAGTACGGCCCAGTGCCCTCCCAGTGCCTCCCAGTCCCTCCCAGTGCCTCCCAGTCCCTCCCAGTCCCTCCCAGTACGGCCCAGTGCCCTCCCAGTCCCTCCCAGTGCCCTCCCAGTGCCCCCCAGTCCCTCCCAGTCCCTCCCAGTCCCTCCCAGTCCCCTCCCAGTCCCCTCCCAGTCCCTCCCAGTCCCTCCCAGTGCTCCCAGTGCCACTCACGGGCTGGGGCCCCTCCGGGGGTCTCCTCCCCCCCCCTCCTCCTCCTCGGCGCTGGGCGGCTGCGAGGGGGCGGGGCCTCCCTGTGACGTCATCGGGAGGGAAGTGACGTCAGGGGAGGCCGAGTGACGTCACAGGGAGAGCAGTGACATCACGGGGGGGGGGGGAGATGATGTCACGGGGAGAGGATGACGTCATGGGGAGGGCGAGGACGTCACGGGCGGGTGTAATGACGTCACGGGGAGGGCGATGACGTCACGGAGAGGTCGGTGACGTCATGGGGAGGGCGATGACGTCATGGGCGGGGCGATGACGTCACCTGGGCCCGGCGCAGCTGCCGCAGCATCTGCGAGCGCTGCTCCATCATCAGCGTCCGCTCGTACGTGTAGGCAGAGACATCGCCGTCGTGCTGCGACCAGTACGGACCAGTATGGACCAGTACCGACCGGTATGGACCGGTACGGACCGGTATGGACCAGTATGGACCAGTATGGACCAGTACGGACCAGTACGGACCGGTATGGACCAGTATGGACCAGTATGGACCAGTATGGACCAGTACCGACCGCTATGGACCGGTATGGACCGGTATGGACCAGTATGGACCAGTATGGACCAGTACCGACCGCTACAGACCGGTATGGACCGGTACCGACCGGTACGGACCAGTATGGACCAGTACCGACCCGTACGGACTGGTATGGACCACTACTGACCAGTATGGACCAGTACCGACCGGTACGGACCAGTATGGATCAGTATGGACCAGTACGGACCAGTATGGACCAGTATGGACCAGTACCGACCGCTACGGACCGGTATGGACCGGTACCGACCGGTACGGACCAGTATGGACCAGTACCGACCGGTACGGACTGGTATGGACCACTACTGACCGGTATGGACCAGTACCGACTGGTACGGACCAGTATGGATCAGTATGGACCAGTACGGACCGGTATGGACCAGTATGGACCAGTACCGACCGGGACGGACCGGTATGGACCGGTATGGACCAGTACGGACCGGTATGGACCAGTACCGACCCGTACGGACCAGTACGGACCAGTACCGACCGGTACGGACCAGTATGGACCAGTATGGACCAGTACGGACCAGTACCGATCGGTACAGACCAGTATGGACCAGTACCGACCGGTACGGACCAGTACAGACCAGTATGGACCATTACTGACCGGTACAGACCAGTACGGACCAGTACGGACCGGTACGGACCGGTACAGACCAGTACGGACCGGTATGGACCAGTACCGACCGGTATGGACCAGTACGGACCAGTATGGACCACTATAGACCGGTATGGACCGGTACAGACCAGTACGGACCAATACAGGCCAGTACGGACCAGTACAGACCAGTATAGACCAGTATGGACCAGTACAGGCCAGCACACACCAGTATGTACCAGTATGGAGCTATACGGACTGGTACGGACCAGTACGGACCAGTACGGCCCTGTCCCTTCCCCCCCCACCCTCCCAGTGCATCCCAGTGGGTCCCAGTCCCCCCCGGGGCGCTCCCAGTCCGGCCCAGTGCCCCCAGTGCTCTCCCAGTGCCAGAGCGGCCGGCACGGCGGGGGCCGGGGGCTCCAGGGGGGGTTGGGGGGGTTTGGGGGGATTTGGGGGGATTTGGGGGATTTTGGGGTGGTTTGGGGTTTTTGGGGGATTTTGGGGTATATTTAGGGGTTTGGGGGATTTTTGGGGGGGGGGGGGTTGGGGTTTTTGGGGTGGTTTTGGGGTTTTGGGGGGGTTTGGGGGAGGTCCAGGGGGATTTTGGGGTGGATTTGGGGTTTTTGGGGGGTTTTGGGGGTGATTTTGGGGTTTTTGGGGGGTTTTGGGGTGGTTTTGGGCTGTTTTCAGGGGTTTTGGGCTGGTTTTGGGCTGTTTTTCGGGTGTTTTCGGGTGTTTTGGGGGGTTTTTGGCCCTCACCAGCTCCACCACGTGCACCTGTGCGGGCAGGGCTCGGTTTTCAGGGGGTTTTGGGGTGTTTTTGGGGTGTTTTGGGGGGTTTTGGGGTGTTTTGGGGTGTTTTGGGGGTTTTTGGGGTGTTTTTGGGGTGTTTTCAGGCTGTTTTTGGGGTGGTTTTGGGGTGTTTTCGGGGGTTTTTGGCCCTCACCAGCTCCACCACGTGCACCTGTGCGGGCAGGGCTGGGTTTGGGGGTTTTTGGGCTGTTTTTGGGCTGTTTTTGGGGTGTTTTGGGGTGTTTTGGGGGGGTTTTTGGGGTGTTTTCAGGGGTTTTGGGGTGTTTTGGGGTGTTTTTGGGGTGTTTTGGGGTGTTTTGGGGGGTTTTTGGGGCCCTCACCAGCTCCACCACGTGCACCTGTGCGGGCAGGGCTGGGTTTGGGGTGTTTTTGGGGTGTTTTGGGGTGTTTTGGGGTGTTTTTGGGGTGTTTTGGGGTGTTTTTGGGCTGTTTTTGGGGGTTTTTGGGGTGGTTTTGGGGTGTTTTGGGGAGTTTTGGGGGGTTTTTGGGGCCCTCACCAGCTCCACCACGTGCACCTGTGCGGGCAGGGCTGGGTTTGGGGGTTTTTGGGCTGTTTTTGGGGTGTTTTGGGGGTTTTTGGCTCTCACCAGCTCCACCACGTGCACCTGTGCGGGCAGGGCTGGGTTTGGGGGTTTTTGGGGTGTTTTGGGGTGTTTTGGGATGTTTCTGGGGTGTTTTTGGGGTGTTTTGGGGTGTTTTTGGGGTGTTTTGGGGTGTTTTTGGGGTGTTTTGGGGGGTTTTGGGGGGTTTTTGGGGCCCTCACCAGCTCCACCACGTGCACCTGTGCGGGCAGGGCCCTGCGCCGCGCCACGGCCTCGAGCAGCCGCCGCAGCCGCTCGCTGTTGTCCTCCAGCAGCGCCACCGTGAACAGGCGCAGGCGGCAGCCGCGCCACGCCTGGGGGCACGGCGTGAGACCCCTCCCCAAAACCACAGACCCCTCCCCAAAACCCACAGACCCCTCCCCAAAACCCTCAGACCCCTCCCCAAAGCCACAGACCCCTCCCCAAAGCCACCGACCCCTCCCCAAAGCCCTCAGACCCCTCCCCAAAACCCTCAGACCCCTCCCCAAAGCCCTCAGACCCCTCCCCAAAGCCACAGACCCCTCCCCAAAACCCTCAGACCCCTCCCCAAAGCCACCGACCCCTCCCCAAAGCCACAGACCCCTCCCCAAAACCCTCAGACCCCTCCCCAAAGCCACCGACCCCCCCCCAAAACCCACAGACCCCTCCCCAAAGCCACCGACCCCTCCCCAAAACCCTCAGAACCCCCCCAAAACTCCAAACCCCTCCCCAAAACCCTCAGACCCCTCCCCAAAACCACAGACCCCTCCCCAAAGCCACCGACCCCTCCCCAAAGCCACAGACCCCTCCCCAAAACCCACAGACCCCTCCCCAAAGCCCTCAGACCCCTCCCCAAAATCCACAGACCCCTCCCCAAAGCCACAGACCCCTCCCCAAAATCCTGAGACCCCTCCCCAAAGCCACAGACCCCACAAAACCACCGACCCCTCCCCAAAACCACAGACCCCTCCCCAAAGCCACCGACCCCTCCCCAAAACCCTCAGACCCCTTCCCAAAACCACCGACCCCTCCCCAAAGCCCCTCAGACCCCTCCCCAAAGCCACAGACCCCCCCCCAAAACCACCGACCCCCCCCCAAAACCACAGACCCCTCCCCAAAACCCTGAGACCCCTCCCCAAAACCACCGACCCCTCCCCAAAACCCTGAGACCCCTCCCCAAAACCACAGACCCCTCCCCAAAACCCTCAGAACCCCCCCAAAACTCCAAACCCCTCCCCAAAACCCTCAGACCCCTCCCCAAAACCACCGACCCCCCCCCAAAACCACACACCCCTCCCCAAAGCCCTCAGACCCCTCCCCAAAACCACAGCCCCCCAAAGCCACGGACCCCTCCCCAAGGCCACAGACCCCTCCCCAAAACTCCAGACCCCTCCCCAAAGCCACGGACCCCTCCCCAAAACTCCAGACCCCTCCCCAAAACCCACAGACCCCTCCCCAAAACCCTGAGACCCTTCCCCAAAGCCACAGCCCTCCCAAAGCCACGGACCCCTCCCCAAAGCCCTCAGACCCCTCCCCAAAGCCCTCGACCCCTCCCCAAAACCCTGAGACCCCTCCCCAAAGCCCTCAGACCCCTCCCCAAAGCCCTCAGACCCCTCCCCAAAGCCCTCGACCCCTCCCCAAAACCCTGAGACCCCTCCCCAAAGCCCTCGACCCCTCCCCAAAACCCCAAACCGCTCTCCAAAACCACGGACCCCTCCCCAAAACCACCGACCCCTCCCCAAAGCCCTCAGACCCCCCCCCAAAACTCCAAACCCCTCCCCAAAACCACGGACCCCCCAAAGCCACCGACCCCTCCCCAAAACCCTCAGACCCCCCAAAGCCACAGACCCCTCCCCAAAACCCTCAGACCCCTCCCCAAAACCACAGACCCCTCCCCAGAGCCACCGACCCCTCCCCAAAACCCTCAGACCCCCCAAAGCCACAGACCCCTCCCCAAAACCACAGCCCCCCCAAAGCCCTCAGACCCCTCCCCAAAGCCACCGACCCCTCCCCAAAGCCCTCAGACCCCTCCCCAAAACCCTCCGGCCCCGCCCCCTCCGGCCCCGCCCCCTCGGGCCCCGCCCCGGCGCACAGCGCCCCCTACCGGGTGCTGTCGCAGCAGCAGCGGCAGCAGCGTCAGGAGCCGCCCGGTGCCCACCACCCACCAAACGTCCAGAGACCCCCCCGGGGACCCCCCCGGGGAGCGCCCCGGGGACCCCCCCGGCTCCGCCGCGCCCTTGGACACGAGCAGGGCCCGGCCCCCGGCCCCCGCCGCCCGCAGCAGCTCTGGGGGGGACAGACACGGCCGTGGGGAGGGGGCTCCTGGAGACCCCCCCCTCCCCCCGTGCGTCCGTCCGACCCCTCCCACCCCCGCGTCCTCGCTGTTGTCCCCTCGTGTCCCCCCGCATCCTCCCCCGGTGGCCCCCAAGTGCCCCCAGCCCCTCCCACTTCCGTGGCCCCCCCACGTTGTCCTCACCCCCGATGTCCCCCCGTGTCCCTCCCGTGTCCCCCATTGTCCCCACCCCCAATGTCCCCCCGTGTTCCCCCTGTGTCCCTCCCATGCCCCCGTCTCCCCTCCATGTCCCCCCCATGTCCCCCCGTGTCCCCCCCGTATCCCCGCTGTCCCCCCATGTCCCCTCCGTGTCCCCCCACGTCCCCACTGTCCCCCCGTGTCCCCCCCGTGTCCTTCCAATGTCCCCTCCATGTCCCCCAATGTCCCCTCTATGTCCCCCCGTGTCCCCTCCATGTCCCCCCCGTGTCCCCGCTGTCCCCCCCGCTGTCCCCCAATCTCCCTCCATGTCCCCCCCGTGTCCCCGCTGTCCCCCCGTGTCCCCTCCATGTCCCCCCAATGTCCCCTCCATGTCCCCCCGTGTCCCCCCGTGTCCCTCCCGTGTCCCCCTGTCCCCGTGTCCCCGCTGTCCCCCCGTGTCCCCGCTGTCCCCCCGTGTCCCCCCGGCCCCCCTCCATGTCCCCCGCTGTCCCCCCGTGTCCCCCCGTGTCCCCGCTGTCCCCCCGTGTCCCCCCGTGTCCCCCCCGTGTCCCTCCCGTGTCCCCGCTGTCCCCCCGTACCCACGAAGCTCCGCGCGGCCGCCGCGGGGTCCGGCTGTTGTCTCCAGCTCCGGGGCCACCCGAGCAGGACGGTGTTGGGGCGCAGCGCCCCCAGCCCCACCCCCTGCACCAGCGCCGCCAGCCCCGGGCCCGGCTCGGGGGTCACCAGGACCTGCACGAACCCGCGGGCCCCGGCAGCGGCCAGAGCCGCCCGCAGCGCCTGGGGACAGCCAGGGGGACAGGGACAGGGATGGGGGACAGGGTCAGGGACACCCCAAAGGGACACCCCAAAGGGCCCCGGACCCGCCAGCACTGCCCGCAGCGCCTGGGGACAGCCAGGGGGACGGGGACAGGGATAGGGGACAGGGACAGGGTCAGGGACACCCCAAAGGGACACCCCAAAGGGCCCCGGACCCGCCAGCACTGCCCGCAGCGCCTGGGGACAGCCAGAGGGACAGGGACAGGGTCAGGGACACCCCGAAGGGACACCCCAAAGGGACACCCCAAAGGGACACCCCAAAGGACACCCCAAAGGTACACCCCAAAGGGACACCCCAAAGGGACACCCCAAAGGGCCCCGGACCTGCCAGCGCCACCTGCAGTGCCTGGGGACAGCCAGAGGGACAGGGACAGGGATGGGGGACAGGGACAGGGTCAGGGACACCCCAAAGGGACACCCCAAAGGGCCCCGGACCCGCCAGCGCCGCCCGCAGTGCCTGGGGACAGCCAGGGGGACAGGGACAGGGTCAGGGACACCCCGAAGGGACACCCCAAAGGACACCCCAAAGGGCCCCGGACCCGCCAGCGCCGCCCACAGCGCCTGGGGACAGCCAGGGGGACAGGGACAGGGGACAGGGATGGGGGACAGGGTCAGGGACACCCCAAAGGGCCCCGGACATGCCAGCACCGCCCGCAGCACCTGGGGACAGGGATGGGGGACAGGGTCAGGGTCAGGGACACCCCAAAGGGACACCCCAAAGGGACACCCCAAAGGACACCCCAAAGGACACCCCAAAGGACACCCCAAAGGGACACCGCAAAGGGCCCCGACAGCGGCCAGTGCCGCCCGCAGCGCCTGGGGACAGGGATGGGGGACAGGGACAGGGTCAGGGACACCCCGAAGGGACACCCCAAAGGACACCCCAAAGGACTCTGGACCCGCCAGTGCCGCCTGCAGCGCCTGGGGACAGCCAGGGGGACAGGGGTCAGGGATGGGGGACAGGGACGGGGACACCCCAAAGGGCCCCGGACCTGCCAGCACCACCTGCAGCGCCTGGGGACAGCCAGGGGGACAGGGACAGGGGACAGGGATGGGGGACAGGGACAGGGACACCCCAAAGGGACACCCCAAAGCGACACCCCAAAGGACACCCCGAAGGACACCCCAAAGGGCCCCAGACCCGCCAGCGCCGCCCGCAGCGCCTGGGGACAGCCAGAGGGACAGGGACAGGGATGGGGGACAGGGATGGGGGACAGGGACACCCCAAAGGCACACCCCGAAGGGACACCCCAAAGGGACACCCTGAAGGACACCCCAAAGGGCCCCAGACCCGCCTGCGCCTCCCGCAGCACCTGGGGACAGGGATGGGGACAGGGACAGGGATGGGGACAGGGACAAGGGGCAGGGATGGGGGTCAGGGACAGGGACAAGGACAGGGACACCCCAAAGCACCCCGGACCCGCCACCCCACCCCAGCCGTGACACCCCCAGCCACAGCCCCCCACCCAAACCCCTCCCCCAACCCCCCCGCGACCCGTGACCCCCCTCCTCCAGCCCCCAGCAGCCCCCAATATCCCCCCAAAGCCCCCTCCCCAATATCCCCTCTCACACCCCCCCAGACCCGGGGCAGACCCCCCCCCATACCCTCGGACCTCTCAGACCCTATGACCCCCCCAAGCCCCCCGGGACCCCCCCGTGACCCCCCCAGCCCCCTCCTCACCCTCTCGGCCCCCCGGGCCCGGGGCAGGTCCGCGGGCAGGGCCCCCCCCAGCACCGCCCCCAGCACGGTGAGGCCGCGCCCCCCCCCCTGCAGCTGCGCGGCCAAAGAGAGCAGCTCCGGGCGGGGGGGGGGCGCGGGGGGGTCCCACGGCTTGGACAGGACCAGCAGCTGCGGCCTGGGGGGGAAATGGGGGGGGTCAGGGGGGTCACGGGGGTCATGGGGGGTAACAGGGGGCACGGGGGGTCAGGGGGGTCACGGGGGTCACGGGGGGGTCAGGGGGGTCGCGGGGGTCACGGGAGGGTCATGGGGGTCATGGGGGTCATGGGGGGTCAGGGGGTTATGGGGGGCACGGGGGGGCACGGGGGGTCATGGGGAGTCACAGGGGTCACGGGGGGTCACGAGGGGTCATGGGGGGTCATGGGGGGTCACGAGGGGGTCACGGGGGGTCACGAGGGGTCATGGGGGTCACGGGGGTCATGGGGGTCACGGGGGGGTCACGGGGGGTCATGGGGGTCACGGGGGGGTCATGGGGGTCGCGGGGGGTCAGGGGGGGTCATGGGGGGCTTACGAGGGTCATGAGGGGTCATGGGGGGGTCACGAGAGTCACGGGGGTCATGGGGGGTCATGGGGGGTCGTGGGGGGTCGCGGGGGTCACGGGGGTCGCGGGGGTGGGGGGGCACCAGGAGCTGTGGTCCTGGAAAGGGGGTCTCACCTGAGGCTGGGGGAGGGGCTTGGGGGGGGTCTCAGCTGAGGCTGGGGGAGGGGCTCGGGCGGGGTCTCACCTGAGGCTGGGGGTTTCGGGTGGTCCCGGGGGTCTCACCTGAGGCTGGGGGAGGGGCTCGGGGGGTTTTGGGGGGGTCCCGGGGGTCTCACCTGAGGCTGGGGGGAGGGGGCCGTCCATCCTCGAGCCGCAGCAGCGCGAATCGGGCGGCGCTGAGGGAGAGCCCCCGCAGCCCCTCCCCCCACTCGGTCTGGGCGCTGCAGGGGGGGGAGGGGCCGCATGAGAGGGGGGGCGGGACCCCCAGGTGAGGGTCGGACCCCCAGGTGTGTCCCCTCCCCCCCAGGTGTGTCCCCATCCCCCCCAGGTGTGTCTCCTGCCCCCCCAGGTGTGTCCCCTCCCCCCCCAGGTGTCCCCCCACCTGTGTCCCCTCCCCCCCAGGTGTGTCCCCTCCCCCCCAGGTGTGTCCCCATCCCCCCCAGGTGTGTCCCCTCCCCCCCAGGTGTCCCCATCTCCCCCCAGGTGTCCCCATGTCCCCCCCAGCTGTCCCCTCCCCCCCAGGTGTACCCTGCCCCCCAGGTGTGTCCCCTCCCCCCCAGGTGTGTCCCCTCCCCCCCAGCTGTCCCCTCCCCCCAGGTGTGTCCCCATCCCCCAGGTGTCCCCTCCCCCCCAGGTGTGTCCCCTCCCCCCCAGCTGTCCCTGTCCCCCCAGGTGTCCCCATCCCCCCCCACCTGTGTCCCCTCCCCCCCAGGTGTCCCCCCCAGGTGTGTCCCCATCCCCCCCCAGGTGTCCCCATCCCCCCCCAGTGTGTCCCCTCCCCCCCGGTGTCCCCTCACCTGCGGAACTCCAGGTATTTGTAGGCGGTGGCGCCGATGCCCAGGGCCAGGAGGGCGCAGTGCCAGCAGGTGACCAACATCAGCGACAGGCACAGCGCGGCCCCGGCCAGGGACACCGCCCTGGGGACAGCGACAGGGGGACAGCGACAGTCAGCGACAGGGACAGGGACAGACAGCGACAGCGACAGACAGCGACAGTCAGCGACAGCGACAGCGACAGACAGCGACAGACAGCGACAGTCAGCGACAGACAGGGACAGACAGCGACAGTCAGCGACAGCGACAGGGACAGACAGCGACAGGGACAGGGACAGACAGCGACAGTCAGCGACAGGGACAGACAGCGACAGCGACAGGGACAGACAGCGACAGTCAGCGACAGGGACAGGGACAGTCAGCGACAGCGACAGGGACAGACAGCGACAGTCAGCGACAGGGACAGGGACAGACAGCGACAGTCAGCGACAGGGACAGACAGCGACAGCGACAGGGACAGACAGCGACAGACAGCGACAGGGACAGGGACAGTCAGCGACAGCGACAGGGACAGACAGCGACAGTCAGCGACAGTCAGCGACAGACAGCGACAGCGACAGGGACAGCGACAGGGACAGGGACAGACAGCGACAGACAGCGACAGTCAGCGACAGGGACAGCGACAATCAGCGACAGACAGCGACAGACAGCGACAGGGGGACAGTGACAGGGCGACAGCAACAGGGACAGGGACAGGGACAGTCAGCGACAGGGACAGGGACAGACAGCGACAGCGACAGGGGGACAGCGACAGTCAGTGACAGTCAGCGACAGTCAGTGACAGCCGGCGACAGCGACAGTCAGCAACAGCGACAGGGACAGGGACAGCGACAGGGGGACAGCGACAGCCGGGAACAGCAACAGTCAGCGACAGGGGGACAGCGACAGTCAGGGACAGGGGCAGCGACAGGGGGACGGCGACAGCCAGCGACAGCGACAGGGACAGCGACAGTCGGGGACAGCGACAGGGACAGTGACGGTGACGGGGGACAGCGACAGTCAGTGACAGCGACAGTGACAGGGGGACAGCGACAGTCGGGGACAGGGACAGCAACAGCGACAGTCAGGGAAAGGAACGGGGACAGGGACGGGGACAGTCAGGGACACCGCCCTGGGGACAGCGACAGTCAGGGACAGGGACAGGGACAGGGACAGGGACAGGGACAGGGACAGGGACACGGACAAGGACAGGGACACCACGGGGTCGGGGTCAGGGACAGGAGCAGGAACAGGAATGGGGACAGGGACAGGAGCAGGGACACCACGGGGTCAGGGATGGGGACAGGGACAAGGACAAGGACAGGGACACCACGGGGTTGGGGTCGGGGACAGGGACAGGGACAGTCAGGGACAGGGACACCCCGGGGTCAGGGACAGGGACAGGGACAGGGACAGTGGCAGCGGGGGGCAGGGTGGGGCAGGGCACTACTGGTCAGTAGTGGTCACAGTGGTCACTAAGGGTCACTGGATCTCTGTGTGGTCACTTTTGGTCACTGGGGCTCTCTGCGGGGTCACTGAGGGTCACTGGGTCTCCATGGGTCACTCTGGGTCACTGTGGTCACCGGGGGGTCACTGTTGGTCACTGGGGGGTCACTGGGGGACCTTTTGGGGTCACTGGTGGTCACTGCGGTCACTCTGTGGGTCCCTGCGGTCACTCAGGGGTCACTCAATGGTCGCTCACGGTCACCCGGGGCACTGACCAGTGGTAGAGGGGGCAGCGGGGGCTCCAGCCGGGGGTGGGCAGCAGCCCCTGCAGGGCACAGGCCAAGTTCAGCCCCAGGTACGAGGTCAGGCACAACCTGCGGGGGCAGTGACGTCAGCGGGCTGCCGTGACGTCAGCGGGCTGCCGTGACGTCACGGGCGGGGACACGCACACGGAGAGCACCGGCGCCAGCAGGTCCAGGGAGCCCAGCAGCACCCCCAGCGCCGCGGTCACCGCCGTCGCCACCAGCGGCCACAGCCGGCCCCGGGCCAGCGCCTGCGGGGACATGGGGACATGGGGACATCATCCGGGACATGGGGACATCATCCGGGGACATGGGGACAGCCCCGGGACATGGGGACATCATCCGAGGATATGGGAACAGCCCAGGGACGTGGGGACAGCCCCGGGACATGGGGACATCATCCGGGGACATGGGGACATCATCCGGGGACATGGGGACATCATCTGGGACATGGGGACAGCCCCGGGACATGGGGACATCATCCCCGACATAGGGACATCATCCGGGACATGGGGACAGCCCCGGGAGATGGGGACATCATCCGAGGACATGGGGACATCATCCCCGACATAGGGACATCATCCGAGGACATGGGGACAGCTCGGGGACATCATCCGAGGATATGGGGACATCATCCAAGGACATGGGGACACCATCCGGGACATGGGGACAGCCCCGGGACATGGGGACAGCTCGGGGACATGGGGACATCATCCGGGGCATGGGGACATCATCCGAGGATATGGGGACATCCCCGGGACATGGGGACATCCCCCGGGACATGGGGACACCATCCGGGGACATGGGGACAGCCCCCGGGACATGGGGACATCCCCGGGACATGGGGACATCATCCGGGACATGGGGACATCATCCCGGACATGGGGACATCATCCAGGACATCCCCCGGGACATGGGGACAGCCCCCGGGGACCTGGGGACATCCCCCGGGACATGGGGACATCCCCGGGACATGGGGACAGCCCCGGGACATGGGGACAGCCCCGGGACATGGGGACACCATCCGGGACATGGGGACATCATCCGGGACATGGGGACAGCCCAGGGACATGGGGACATCCCCCAGGACATGGGGACATCCTCCGGGCCAGCACCTGGGGAGGCACGGGGGTCACTGGGGTGTGGGAACAGCGGGGATCTCCAGGGGGACATCGGGGACATCCCAGGGACAGCGTCTGGGGGGGACAGGGCGGCCCCCGGGGACAGCAGGGACACCCCAGGGACAACCAGGACCCTGCTAAGGACACCGGGAACCCCCTTAGGGACAGCGGGGACACCCCCAAAACACCGGCGGGAGCGCGGGGACCCTCCTGGGGACATTGGGGACACCTTGGGGACATCGGGGAGCCCCTCAGGGACCCCTTTAGGGACATCGGGGAGCCCCTGAGAACATCGGGGACCCCTTGAGGACATCGGGACCCCTTGGGGACATCGGGGAGCCCCTCAGGGACCCTTGAGAACATCGGGGACCCCTTTAGGGACATCGGGACCCCTTGGGGACATCGGGGAGCCCCTCAGGGACCCCTTAGGGACATCGGGGACCCCTTGGGGACATCGGGACCCCTTGGGGACATCGGGGAGCCCCTCAGGGACCCCTCAGGGACGCGGGGAGCCCCTGAGAACATCGGGGACCCCTTGGGGACATCGGGACCCCTTGGGGACATCGGGGAGCCCCTCAGGGACCCCTTAGGGACATCGGGGAGCCCCTGAAAACATCGGGGACCCCTTGGGGACATCAGGACCCCTTGGGGACATCGGGGAGCCCCTCAGGGACCCCTGAGGGACACGGGGACCCCCCTGGGGACATCGGGGAGCCCCTCAGGGACCCCTGAGGGACACGGGGACCCCCCTGGGGACATCGGGGAGCCCCTCAGGGACCCCTGAGGGACACGGGGACCCCCCTGGGGACATCGGGGAGCCCCTCAGGGACCCCTGAGGGACACGGGGACCCCCCTGGGGACACTCACGTGCGGCAGTGGCAGCGCCCGTGTCCGCGCCAGCCCCCGCAGCAGGCGGGACCCCCCGAGCAGCGCCTGCAGCCCCGCCCCCGCCGCCGACAGCAGCGCCCCGAGCACCGGCACCCAGGGCCAGGGCCAGGCCACAGCGGCCAGCACGGGGACACCGCCCAGAGACACCCCGAACCTGCGGGGACACGGGGACAGCGTGGGGACACCGCCCAGAGACACCCCGAACCTGCGGGGACACGGGGACAGCGTGGGGACACCACCCAGAGACACCCCAAACCTGCGGGGACACGGGGACAGCGTGGGGACACTGCCCAGGGACACCTCCCGGGGACACCCCGAACCTGCGGGGACACGGGGACAGCGTGGGGACACCCCTGGGGACACCCCGAACCTGCGGGGACACCGGGGACAGTGTGGGGACACCGCCCGGGGACACCCCAAACATGCGGGGACACCGGGGTGACCCCAGCCAGTGACACCCCAAACCTGAGGGACAGGGGGGACGTGGGGACACCCCTGGGACACCCCTGGGGACACCCCGAACCTGCGGGGACAATGGGGGGGGGGCAGCGGGGGTCCCCCCGCGGCCACCAGGACCCACCTTGGGACATTGCAGAGCCCACAGGGGACCCCCTTGGGGAGCCCCCCAGAACACTGAGACCCCCCGGTGACATCGGGACACCCCCGGTGACACCGAAACCCCCCCGGTGACACCGAGACCCCCCCCCCGGTGACACTGAGACCCCCTCGGTGACATCGGGACCCCCCCGGTGACACCGAAACCCCCCCGGTGACATCGGGATCCCCCCAGCGACACCAGGACCCCCTCGGTGACACCGGGACCCCCTCGGTGACATCGGGATCCCCTCGGTGACATCGAGACCCCCCCCATGGTGACACCGAGACCCCCCCCGGTGACATCGAGACCCCCCCAGTGACACCAAGACCCATTCGGTGACACCGAAACCCCCCCAGTGACACCGGGACCCCCCCAGTGACATCGAGACCCCCCCCCGGTGACATCGGGACCCCCTCGGTGACATCGGGACCTTCCCAGTGACACCAAGACCCCCCCAGTGACACCGGGACCCATTCGGTGACACCGAGACCCCCCCCGGTGACATCGGGACCCCCCCGGTGACATCGAGACCCCCCCAGTGACACCGGGACCCCCTCGGTGACATCGGGACCCCCCCCCGGTGACACCGGGACCCCCCCCCAGTGACACCGGGACCCCCTCGGTGACACCGAGACCCCCCTGGTGACACCGAGACCCCCCCCAGTGACATCGGGACCCCCCCGGTGACACCGAAACCCCCCCGGTGACATCGGGACCCATTTGGTGACACCGAGACCCCCCTGGTGACACCGAGACCCCCCCAGTGACACCGAGACCCCCCCCCGGTGACACCAGGACCCCCTCGGTGACACCGAGACCCCCCCGGTGACACCGGGACCCCCCCCCAGTGACACCGGGACCCCCTCGGTGACACCGAGACCCCCCTGGTGACACCGAGACCCCCCCCCAGTGACATCGGGACCCCCCCGGTGACACCGAAACCCCCCCGGTGACATCGGGACCCATTTGGTGACACCGAGACCCCCCTGGTGACACCGAGACCCCCCCAGTGACACCGAGACCCCCCCCCGGTGACACCAGGACCCCCTCGGTGACACCGAGACCCCCCCCGGTGACACCAGGACCCCCGACTCACTTGTCCCGCAGCAGCTGCCCCTCGACGCCGGCCCCCAGCAGCAGCGCCGCGCTCAGGTCTGGCCGTCAAGGAAAGCCCCAAAACACCCCCGGCACCCCAAAATCCACCCCCCCGCACCCCCCTGAGCGGGGACACCCCCCCAGAGCCCCCCAAAATCCGCTGCCCCCTGCTAAATCCCTCCCGGGGGACCCCAAAACCTCTGGGCTGCGGAGGCACCCCCCGATTTCGGGGTACGCCCGGGTTGGCCCCTGCCCAGGTGTTGGGGTCCCCCCCAGATTTTGGGGTCCCCCCAGATTTTGGGGTGTCCCCCTTGCTTTGGACCATGAGTTCCCCTCAAGGTTTAGGGTCCCCCACCCCCAGATTTTGGAGTCCTCGCCGTTTGGGGGTCCCAACCCCCAGAGTTGTGGCCGTGGTGATCCCCAGAGTTGGGGTCCTTAACTGGGCTCCCCCCAGGTTTTGGGGTCCCCCCATTTTGGGGTCGGATACAGCCCAGGGCCGTGGCCGTGGCGGCCCCGAGGCTCCCGGCCGGGACTGAGCGGGCGACGTCCCCGAGCTCGGAGCAGCGGCTGCAGCCCCAGAGCACCCCTGGGACGGACCCCGTGACCCCAAATCCCCTTCGGGACCCCCCGTGACCCCAAATCCCCTTCGGGACCCCCCAAATCCCCCTCTGGGAACCCCCCAGAGCACCCCTGTGATCCCAAATCCCCTTTGGGACCCCCCAGAGCACCCCTGTGATCCCAAATCCCCTTCGGGACCCCCCCGTGACCCCAAATCCCCTTTGGGACCCCCCAAATCCCCCCCTGAGACCCCCCAGAGCACCCCCCAAATACCTGGGACAGATCCCAGTGACCCCAAATCCCCCCTTGGGATCCCTCCCGAGCCCCCAAATCCCCCCGGAGCACCCCTGGGTAGAAACCCCCTCTGGGACCCCCCCAAAACCCACACGGGACCCCCCAGTTTGGGGTCCCCCTGCCCTGTTTGGGGTCTCTCCCTCACCCAAGTCCCCCCCAATTCGGGTGCCCCCCCCCCCAAGTCCCACCACACCCGGGACCCCTCCCCAATTCAGGGCCCATCCCCCACACCCAGCGCCCCCTCCCCAATTTGGGGTCCCCCGCCCCAATTCGGACTCCAGCCCCAGCCCCCCCGCCCCAAACTGAGGGTCCCCCCCCAATTTGGGGTCTCTCCCTCCCCCAAGTCCCCCACACCCGGGACCCCTCCCCAATTCCGGGCCCATCCCCCACACCCAGCGCCCCCTCCCCAATTTGGGGTCCCTCGCCCCAATTCGGACTCCAGCCCCAGCCCCCCCCCCCAAACCGAGGGTCCCCCCCCCCCAAACCGAGGGTCCCCCCCCACTTTGGGGTCCCCCCCGCTCTCACCGGAGGCCGAGGGGAGGCTCAGCCCCAGCAGGGCCCCGAAGGAGGCGTCGGCCCCGCCCTCCTCCTCTGGCCCCGCCCCCAGCCCCGCCTCCGAGGGGCGGGGCCACAGGTTCCCTGGGGGTGGGGCAGCGGCTGAGACCACGCCCACAGCCCCTCCCCCTCCCCGTGACCCCACCCCCACCCTCTATGCGCCCCCCACCCCCCATGAGCCCCCCCCCCAGCAGGGAGTGGGGGGTGGGGCCAAAAGCTCCATGGGGGCGGGTCCTGCGCTGGCCACGCCCACCCCGCCCATCCCCCCCCGCGGGTCCTCAGGGTGACCCCGCCCCCCAACCCGGCCCCGGGGGCGGGGCCATGGTGTCCCGGTGGGCGGGGCTTGCTGTGGCTCCGCCCCCCGCCCCCCTTAACCCCGTCACCACCCCTTGCCCCCCCAACCCCCTTGGCCCCGCTCCCACCCCCTTGGCCCCGCCCCCCGCCTCCCTTGGCCCCACCTCCTTGGCCCCGCCCCCATCCCCTTGGCCCCGCCCCTCGCGCAGGGCGCCCCCTGCTGGACTCACGCGCCAGCAGCCGCGCGCTGGGCCCAGGCAGGGCGGGCAGCGCCCCCTGGTGGGCCGGAGGACCGCGGGAGGCGTTGGGGGGCGCGGGGGGGGCGCAGGGCCGCAGGGGGTCCCCGGGGCGGGGGGGGAGGCACAGCCTGGGGGGAGGGGAGGGGACACACACACAGAGAGTCAGCCGGGCCCTCATTAGCATGTCATTTGCATGGGGGCTGGGGCAGGATGGGGGGGGGGGGCAGCACTCACGCGTGGGCGACGGCGCCGGGCAGGGCGCGGCGCAGGGACCCGGCCTGCAGGGCCAGCAGGGCCAGCAGTAGCCCCGCGGGGCCCAGGGGGGCGGCGGCCGCGCGCACGCGGGGGGGGGCGAGCGACCCCGCGGCCAGCAGCGCCAGCAGCCCCGCCCCGAAGGCGCGGCCGTTGTTGAGGCGGCCCCAGCGGCCGCGGCCCGGCAGCAGCGCCCACTCGGGACTCAGGTACACCTGCGGGACGGGCCGGAACGGTGACAGGCGCCGCCCACCCCGCGCCACAGGCCCAGCCCCTTACGGGAGGGCCACACCCCCAGGGAGGAGGAGCCCCGCCCGTCCCGGAGCCCCGCCCATCCCGGAGCCACGCCCATCCCACAGCTCCGCCCGTCCCGGAGCCCCGCCCGTCCCACAGCCCCGCCCATCCCGGAGCCCCGCCCATCCCACAGCCCCGCCCGTCCAACAGCCCCGCCCGTCCAACAGCCCCGCCCGTCCCGGAGCCCCGCCCGTCCCACAGCCCCGCCCATCCCATAGCCCTGCCCGTCCAACAGCCCCGCCCGTCCCGGAGCCCCGCCCATCCTACAGTCCCGCCCGTCCCACAGCCCCGCCCACCCCGGAGCCCCGCCCACCCCGGAGCCCCGCCCATCCCACAGCCCCGCCCATCCCGGAGCCCCGCCCAAGCCGGAGTCCCGCCCATCCCGGAGCCCCGCCCGTCCCACAGCCCCGCCCACCCCGGAGCCCCGCCCACCCCGGAGCCCCGCCCGGCCCCGCCCCTTCCGGCCCCGCCCCGCTCACCAGCAGCACCTCGCCCCCGCCAAGCCCCGGCCCCGCCCAGCCCCACCCCGCCCCGCCCATTCTGGCCCCACCCCGCTCACCAGCAGCACCCCTTCCCCGCCCAGCCCCGCCCTCTCCCCGGCCCCTTCCGGCCCCGCCCTTTCCGGCCCTGCCCCGCCCACCAGCAGCACCCCGGCCCCGCCCTTTCCGGCCCCGCCCTTTCCAGCCCCGCCCAGCCCCGCCCTTTCCGGCCCCTCCCCTCCCGGCCCCGCCGTTTCCGGCCCCGCCCCTTCCAGCCCCGCCCCTTCCGGCCCCGCCCCTCCCGGCCCCGCCCCGCTCACCAGCAGCACCTCGGCCCCGCCCAGCGCGGCGGCGGCGGCGGCGAAGGCGGCGCTCAGGAAGCCGCAGACGCCCACGGCCCCCCCGGCCTCGGGGCCCAGAGCCCCCGACAGCAGCGCCAGGGCCCCGCCCCCTGCCCGCCGTGACGTCAGAGGGCGGGGCCAGGGCTCGGCCCTGCCCCCACAGCGGGGTGGGGGCGGGGCATCCCCTCCATCCCCCCCATCCCCCTCCCCATCCCCCCCCAGCTCACCGGGGTCCAGCCCGTTGGTGGCGACGGCGCTGAGGGACACCGCGGTCAGCAGCATCTGTGGGGCAGCTTGGACCACTGACCTCTGACCCACTGACCCACTGACCTCTGACCCACTGACCTCTGACCCACTGACCCACTGACCTCTGACCCCACTGTGCTCTGACCCACTGACCTCTGAGCCCTCTGACCCACTGACCTCTGACCCACTGACCTCTGACCCACTGACCCACTGACCTCTGACCCCACTGTGCTCTGACCCACTGACCTCTGAGCCCTCTGACCCACTGACCTCTGACCGGCTGACCTCTGACCGGCTGACCTCTGACCCACTGACCTCTGACCCACCGACCTCTGACCCACTGACCTCTGACCCCACTGACCTCTGACCCACTGACCTCTGAGCCCTCTGACCCACTCACCTCTGACCCCACTGACCTCTGAGCCCTCTGACCCACTGACCTCTGACCCACTGACCTCTGACCCACCGACCTCTGACCCACTGACCTCTGACCCACTGACCTCTGAGCCCTCTGACCCACTCACCTCTGACCCCACTCACCTCTGACCCACTGACCTCTGACCTCACTGTGCTCTGACCCACTGACCCAGTGACCTCTGACCCACTGACCTCCGACCCACCGGCCTCCGACCCACCGGCCTCTGACCCACTGACCTCTGACCCCACTGTGCTCTGACCCACTGACCTCTGACCCACCGACCTCTGACCCACTGACCTCTGACCCACTGACCCACCAACCTCTGACCCACTGCCCTCTGTGACCCCAGCCCCCACGGGGTACCCCAGAACATGACCCCTGACCTGAAGGGTGCCCCCAGATGTGACCCTTTCCCCCACTGGTGACCCTCAGAGTGACCCCTGCCCCCAGATGTGGCCCTTGGTCACGACCCCAAATGTACCCCAAGGCGTGACCCCAGATGTGACCCCAGCCGCTCCCCCACCCCCCACTGTGACCCCCTGGTGGCCTCACGACCCACCCATGACCCCAGTGTGCCCCCCTGCCCCCCGTGTCCCCCCGGTCACTCACACAGGACGGTGTGACCCCAGAGTGACCCCAGAGTGACCCCAGAGTGCCCCCCTGCCCCCCTGCCCCCCATGGCCCCGGTCATTCACACAGGACGGTGTGACCCCAGCGTGACCCCAGAGTGACCCCAGAGTGCCCCCCCTGCCCCCCGTGCCCCCCGGTCACTCACACAGGACGGTGTGACCCCAGAGTGACCCCAGAGTGACCCCAGAGTGACCCCAGTGTGACCCCAGTGTGACCCCAGAGAGCCCCCCTGCCCCCCGTGCCCCCCGGTCACTCACACAGGATGGTGTGACCCCAGAGTGACCCCAGAGTGACCCCAGTGCGCCCCCCTGCCCCCCGTGCCCCCCGGTCACTCACACAGGATGGTGTGACCCCAGAGTGACCCCAGAGAACCCCCAGAGAGCCCCCCTGCCCCCCGTGGCCCCAGTCACTCACACAGGACAGTGTGACCCCACAGTGACCCCAGAGTGCCCCCAGAGTGCCCCCCTGCCCCCCGCAGCCCCGGTCACTCACACAGGACAGTGTGACCCCACAGTGACCCCAGAGTGCCCCCAGAGTGACCCCAGTGTGACCCCAGAGTGACCCCAGTGTGCCCCCCTGCCCCCCGGTCACTCACACAGGATGGTGTGACCCCAGAGTGCCCCCAGAGTGCCCCCCTGCCCCCCGCAGCCCCGGTCACTCACACAGGACAGTGTGACCCCAGAGTGACCCCAGAGTGCCCCCCTGCCCCCCGTGCCCCCCGGTCACTCACACAGGATGGTGTGACCCCAGAGTGACCCCAGAGAGCCCCCAGAGTGCCCCCCTGCCCCCCGTGCCCGCCGGTCACTCACGCAGGCCCCCAGCAGGACGCCGATGGCCGCTGTGCCCAGGACGCCGCCGTGTCCCACGACCCAGGGCAGGCGCAGCAGCAGCACCAGCCCCAGCAGCGACTGCAGCGACGGCGCCGCCACCCCCAGCAGCGTCCCCAGGGCGCGGCGCTGCGGGGACAGCGGGGTCACCCAGGGGTCACCCGGGGTCACCCAGGGGTCACCCAGGGGTCACCCAGGGGTCACCCGGGATCACCCGGGGTCACCCAGGGGGCAAGGACAGCCCACAGTGACCCCAGGGCATCAGGGTCACCCAGGGGTCACCCAGAGGGCAGAGACAGCCCACAGTGCCCCCAGGGCAGCAGGGTCACCCAGGGGTCACCCAGGGGTCACCCAGGATCAGGGACAGCCCACAGTGACCCCAGGGCAGCAGGGTCACCCAGGGGTCACCCAGAGGTCATCCAGGGGTCACCCAGGGGGCAAGGACAGCCCACAGTGGCCTCAGGGCAGCAGGGTCACCCAGGGGTCACCCAGGGGTCACCCAGGGGGCAGGGACAGCCCACAGTGACCCCATGGGGCAGCAGGGTCACCCAGGGGTCACCCAGGGGTCACCCGGGATCAGGGACAGCCCACAGTGACCCCAGGGCAGCAGGGTCACCCAGGGGTCACCCAGAGGTCATCCAGGGGTCACCCAGGGGGCAAGGACAGCCCACAGTGGCCTCAGGGCAGCAGGGTCACCCAGGGGTCACCCAGAGGTCACCCAGGGGTCACCCAGGGGGCAGGGACAGCCCACAGTGACCCCATGGGGCAGCAGGGTCACCCAGGGGTCACCCAGGGGTCACCTAGGGGTCACCCAGGGGGCAAGGACAGCCCACAGTGACCCCAGGGCAGCAGGGTCACCCAGGGGTCACCCAGGGGTCACCCAGGGGGCAGGGACAGCCCACAATGACCCCAGGGCAGCAGGGTCACCCAGGGGTCACCCGGGGTCACCCAGGGGGCAAGGACAGCCCACAGTGACCCCAGGGTAGCAGGGTCACCCAGGGGTCACCCAGGGGTCACCCAGGGGGCAGGGACAGCCCACAGTGGCCTCAGGGCAGCAGGGTCACCCAGGGGTCACCCAGGGGTCACCCAGGGGGCAGGGACAGCCCACAGTGACCCCATGGGGCAGCAGGGTCACCCAGGGGTCACCCAGGGGTCACCCGGGATCAGGGACAGCCCACAGTGACCCCAGGATAGCAGGGTCACCCAGGGGTCACCCAGGGGTCACCCAGGGGGCAGGGACAGCCCACAGTGGCCTCAGGGCAGCAGGGTCACCCAGGGGTCACCCAGGGGTCACCCAGGGGGCAGGGACAGCCCACAGTGGCCTCAGGGCAGCAGGGTCACCCAGGGGTCACCCAGGGGGCAGGGACAGCCCACAGTGACCCCATGGGGCAGCAGGGTCACCCAGGGGTCACCCAGGGGTCACCCAGGGGGCAGGGACAGCCCACAGTGACCCCAGGGCAGCAGGGTCACCCAGGGGTCACCCAGGGGTCACCCGGGGTCACCCAGGGGGCAGGGACAGCCCACAGTGACCCCAGGGTAGCAGGGTCACCCGGGGTCACCCAGGGGTCACCCAGGGTCACCCAGGGGGCAGGGACAGCCCACAGTGACCCCAGGATAGCAGGGTCACCCAGGGGTCACCCAGGGGTCACCCAGGGGGCAGGGACAGCCCACAGTGACCCCATAGGGCAGCAGGGTCACCCAGGGGTCACCCATGGCCACACCCCTCACCGGGCAGTGCCACTGTGGGGGCTCAGGGGCTGTGCTGGTGCGGTGCAGGTGAAAGGTGAGGTGCAGGGGAGGTGGGAGGTGCAGGGGAGGTGCAGGTGAGGTGTGAGGTGCAGGTGCGGTACCCACCCAGCCCCACCCCCGGGGATGTACAGGTGCGGTGCCCGCCCCGCCCCGGCCCCTCGCGGTGCCCTCACCGGGGCGGTGCCGCTGTCGCTGTCGGGGCTCAGGGCGCTGTACGGGGCGATCCTGCGCAGCAGCGCCGGCACCCGCGGCCGCGTGGCCAGCTCCTCCTGCGGGCGGGCGAGCGACGGTGGGGCCGGGGGCGGGGCGAGCGGGGGCAGGGCCCGAGCCGGGGCTCGGGGCGGGTCCGGGCCGGGGCTCGGGGTGGGACTTGGGGCGGGGCGAGCGAGGGTGGGGCACGGGGGCGGGGCTCGGGGGGGCGGGGCTCGGGGCAGGGCGAGCGAGGGAGGGGCTCAGGGGCTGGGCGAGGAGGGGGAGGGGGCGTAAAGGGGCGTGGCTGAAGGGGCGTGGCCTTGTGTTAAGCAGCGCTGGACACTCAGGGAGGGGCTGCGAGTGGGCGGGGCTTGGGGAGGGGGCGGGGCTTCACCTGGAGCAGCACAGGGGTGTTAATGGAGCGTGGTTAATGAAGGGGCGGGGCTTGGGGAGGGGGCAGGGCTTCACCTGGAGCAGCGCGGGGGCGTTAATGGGGAGGGGTCAATGCAGGGGGCGGGGCGTGGGGAGGGGGCGTGGCTTCACCTGGAGCAGCGCGGGGGCGTTAATGGGGAGGGGTCAATGCAGGGGGCGGGGCGTGGGGAGGGGGCGTGGCTTCACCTGGAGCAGCGCGGGGGCGCTAATGGGGCGTGACCAATGCAGGGGCGTGGGTTGGGGAGGGGGTGGGGCTTCACAGGGAACAGCACAGGGCGTTAATGGGGAATGGGTAATGCAGGGGGCGGGGCTTGGGGAGGGGGCGGGGCTTCACCTGGAGCAGCGCGGGGGCGTTAATGGGGAGGGGTCAATGCAGGGGCGGGGCTTGGGGAGGGGGCGTGGCTTCACCTGGAGCAGCACAGGGGTGTTAATGGAGAGTGGTTAATGAAGGGGCGGGGCTTGGGGAGGGGGCGGGGCTTCACCTGGAGCAGCGCAGGGGCGTTAATGGAGAGTGGGTAATGAAGGGGCGCGGCGTGGGGAGGGGGCGGGGCTTCACGGGATTAGCGCAGGGGTGTTAATGGGGCGTGACTAATGCAGGGGCGGGGCTTGGGGAGGGGGCGGGGCTTCACCCAGAGCAGCGCAGGGGCGTTAATGGGGCACGCATAATGCAGGGGGCGGGGCTTGGGCAGGGGGCGGGGCTTCACGTACAGCAGCGAGTGGGTGTTAATGGGGAGTGGTCAATGCAGGGGGCGGGGCTTGGGGAGGGGGCGGGGCTTCACAGGGAGCAGCTGGGTGTTAATGGGGCGGGGCTAATGCAGGGGCGGGGCTTGGGGAGGGGGCGGGGCTTCACGTAGAGCAGCACGGGGGCGTTAATGGGGAATGGTAATGCAAGAGGCGGAGCTTGGGGAGGGGGCGGGGCTTCACCGGGAGCAGCGCAGGGGCATTAATGGGGGCGTGCGTAATGCAGTGGGCGGGGCGTGGGGAGGGGGCGGGGCTTCACCTGGGGCAGTGCAGGGGTGTTAATGGGGAGTGGGAAATGCAGGGGGCGGGGCCTGAGGAGGGGGCGTGGCTTCACCTGGAGCAGCGCAGGGGCGTTAATGGGGCGTGGGCAATGCAGGGGCGGGGCGTGGGGAGGGGGTGGGGCTTCACCTGGAGCAGAGCAGGGGCGTTAATGGGGAGTGGGCAATGCAGGGGCGGGGCTTCACGTAGAGCAGCGCAGGGGCGTTAATGGGGCGGGGCTTGGGGAGGGGGTGTGGGGAGGGGGTGGGGCTTCACCTGGAGCAGCGCAGGGGCGTTAATGGGGGCGTGGCTAATGCAGGGGGCGGGGCTTGGTCAGGGGGCGGGGCTTCACAGGGAGCAGCGCAGGGGCGTTAATGGAGAGTGGGTAATGAAGGGAGTGGGGCTTGGGGAGGGGGCGGGGCTTCACATGGAATAGAGCAGGGGCATTAATGGGGCGTGGTTAATGCAGGGGCGGGGCTTGGGGGCGTGGCCTCACGTAGAGCAGCATGGGGCGTTATTGGGGGCGTGGCTATGCAGGGGGCGGGGCCGGGTGAGGGAGCGGGGCTTCACGTGGAACAGCGCTGGGGCGTTAATGGGGAGGGGTCAATGCAGGGGGCGGGGCTTGGGCAGGGGGCGTGGCTTCACCTGGAATGGAGCAGGGGCATTAAAGGGGCGTGGCTTAGAGAGGGGGCGGGGCGTGGGGAGGGGGCGTGGCTTCACCTGGAATGGAGCAGGGGCATTAAAGGGGCGTGGCTTAGAGAGGGGCGGGGCGTGGGGAGGGGGCGTGGCTTCACCTGGAATGGAGCAGGGGTGTTATTGGGGGCGTGGCTAATGCAGGGGGCAGGGCGTGGGGAGGGGGCGGGGCTTCACCTGGAGCAGCGCGGGGGCGTTAATGGGGAGTGGGTAATGCAGGGGGCGGGGCTTGGGGAGGGGGCGTGGCCTCACAGCAAACAGTGCGTTAACGGGGTGTCGCTAATTGGGGTGGGGTTTTAGAGGGGGTGTGGCCTCAGGCGCACAGCCCTGAGTGGGCGGGGCTAGCGAAAGAGGTGTGGCTGATGGGGGTGGGGCTTTAAAGGGGGTGTGGCCTCACGGCGCACAGCCCTGAGTGGGCGGGGCTAATGAAGGGGTGTGGCTAATTGGGGTGGGGCTTTTAAAGGGGGTGTGGCCTCCGTGCACACAGCCCTGAGTGGGTGGGGCTAATGAAGGGGTGTGGCTAATGGGGGTGGGGCTTTAAAGGGGGCATGACCTCCATGCACACAGCCCTGGGTGGGCAGGGCTAATGAAGGGGTGTGGCTAATTGGGGTGGGGCTTTTCAGAGGGGGCGTGGCCTCGGTGCACACAGCCCTGAGTGGGCGGGGCTAGCGAGGGGGTGTGGCTAATGGGGGTGGGGCTTTTGGGGGGGCGTGGCCTCAGTGCACACAGCCCTGAGTGGGCGGGGCTAGCGAAGGGGTGTGGCTAATGGGGGGTGGGGCTTTTCAGGGGGCGTGGCCTCACCTCGAACAGCGCCAGCGGGCGCTCTCCGCCCACCCCGGGCGGGGCAGGAGGGGCGGGGCGAGTCCTGGCCCCGCCCCCCGGGCCCCTCCCCCGCGGGGTGAGCGTGGTGTCTGTGGGGGAGGGGCTGGAGTCGGAGAGGGGGGGCCGGGAGCTGGAGGGGGAGGGGGGCTCGGGGCTGCTGTCCGAGGGCTCCGCCCCCCGCGCCGGCCACGCCCCCGGCACGGCCATGACGTCAGCAGGGAGGTAATGACGTCACCGGGGTGGCGATGACATCACTGACAGCGTCACCTGAAATGAGAGGGAAAAGAGAGGTTTCCTAAGGAAAAGCCACATTTTTCCGGGGATGGGAAAATGAACAAATTTCGAGGGAAAATGCTGGTTTTTAGAGGAAAATCCACATTTTTGGAGGGGGAAATGCCGGTTTTGGATGAAAATCCACATTATTGGAGGGGAAAACGCCAGTTTTGGGGGAAAATCCACATTATCGGAGGGGAAAATCCAGGTTTTGGAGGAAAATCCACATTATTGGAGGGGGAAATGCCGGTTTTGGGGGAAAATCCACATTATTGGAAGGGAAAATGCCAGTTTTGGGGGAAAATCCACTTTATTGGAGGGGAAAACGCCAGTTTTGGGGGAAAATCCACATTATTGGAGGGGGAAATCCACATTCTTGGAGGGGGAAATGCCGGTTTTGGAGGAAAATCCACATTATTGGAAAGGAAAATGCCGGTTTTGGAGGAAAATCCACCTTTTTAGAGGAAAAGCCACCTTTGATAGAGGGAAATCAACAATTTTGGAGGGAAAATCCACCTTTTGAGAGGAAAAATCCACATTTTAAGAAGAAAATTGTTGGTTTTGGAGAGAAAAAACCATTCTAGAAAAAGAAGAGAATTTAGAGGAAATATCCACCTTTTTTGAGGGAAAATCTACATTTGTAGGGGGAAGATCCACTTTTTTTAAGCAGAAAATTGACATTTTTAGAGGAAAAATCAAAAATATTAGTGGGAAAATCCATAGTTATAGTGGAAAATCAGTGTTTCTGCAGAGAAAAGGGGGTTTTTGGGGCAAAATAGAGATTTTTGGCCAAACTGAAATGCGCTTGGGGAGGAAAGGGTCGTTTCAGAGAGAAGCTGATGGATTTAGGGGGAATATCAACAATTATGGCAATAAAAAGGGGCGTTTTAGGGAAGACATGGGAATTTTGGGGGAAATCCAACCATTTTGGGGGTGAGACTTTGCCATTTTGGGGGCAAATCACCAGTTGGGGGTGGAAATGGTCATTTTTCCCTTGGAAAAGGTATTTTTGTGAGGGAAAATCAATTTTGGAGAGGAAAATTCTCAAGTTTTGCAGGAGAAAAAGGGGTTTGGGACGGAATCAGGAATTTCCAGGGGGAAAGGAGCCATTTTGGGGGGAAAAATAGGCATTTTTGGGGAAACAATTCGGGGGGAAATTGTGTTGTTTTGAGGGAAATACAAAAATATACCAGAATTTATAAAATATGTAATTCTGGAGAGAGAAAAAATCCAAAGAGCAGATCTTGGTGAGGATGGAGAAACCTGGAGAAGGGAAAATCCCAATTTATGGCAAAAACCGGGGAGACTTGGGAGGGAAAAGTCCCATTTTGGGGGAGGAATGACTGGGGTGGGGCAGAAATCTTTATTTTCGGGGCCAAATTCAACATTTTGCGGGTTTTTGAGGGGAAAAAAAGGCATTGGGGGGGGCAGAAATCGCAAATTCTGGGGGGAAAATTAATGACAGGGAAAACACTCAGCAGGATGGGAAAATGGGCAATTTGGGGGGAAAATGGGCAATTTGGGGGGGAAATGGGCAATTTGGGGGGGGATGAGCAATTTTGGGGGAAATGGCCCCACTGAAACCCCCATTTGGAGCCATCCCCCCCCCTTTGGGTGCCAAACTCCCCATTTTTGGTGTCAAAATCCCCTTTTTTAGACAAATCTCCTCATTTTGGGACCAAGCCCCAACGTTTTGAGGCCGAACAGCCCCTTTTGGGTACCAAATTCCCCATTTAGAGGCCAAACCCCACCTTTTAGAGACAAATTCCCCCTTCTTGGTGTCAACCCCCCCCTTTTTGGGTTAAACTCCCCCACTTTTGAGGCCACCTCTCTCTAATGGCCCAAATTCCCACTTTTAGGAGCCAAATCTGCCCTTTTAGAGACAAACTCCCCCTTTTTGAGGCCAAATGCCCCCTTTTGGAGTCAAATTCACCCTCTATGAGACAAAACACCCCCTTAATGGATCCAAACTCCGCCTTTTGGGACCAAAATCCCCAGTTTTGGTGTCAAACCCCACCTTTTTGAGGCCTAAACTCCCCTATTTGGGTTCAAATTCCCCCTTTTTGGGACCAAACTCTCCCTTTGGGGACAACCCCTCCACTTTCCAGGGCCAACCCCCCACTTTTTAGGGGTAAATTCCCCCTTTCAGGCCAATCCCCCCCACACACACTTTTTTAGGGCCAAACCCCCACTTTTTGGAACGACCCCACCCTATTTGAGGGGCCAAATTCACTTCTTCAGGTGCCAGCCCCACCCTTTTTGGGACCAAACTCCCCCTTTTTTTGGCCAAATCCTCCCTTTTCTGGGTCCACCTCCCCCCTCCCTCCCTTGGCCCCTTGACCCCTCCATCCCGCCCCGTTTTGGGCCCAAATCCCCCCAATTTCGGGGCTCCCTTTCCCCCTCCGATCCCGCCGGTACCTGAGGGGGGGCGCGGGGGAGGGGCCGGCGCGCGCTGCCCTGGCCACGCCCCCCTCGCGCGCGCTGCCGCAGGGGGCGGGGCCACGCAGGGGGCGGGGCCGAGGCGGGAGGGGGCGTGGTCAGGGGCGGGACCTCGATAGCGATTGGCTGTGGTTGTGAGGGGGCGTGGTGAGGGGCGGGACCTCGATAGCGATTGGCTGTGGTCGGGAGGGGGGCGTGGTTTAGGGGATGGGGCGGTGCCGAGGTGGGAGGGGGCGTGGTCATGGGGCGGGACCTCGATAACGATTGGCTGTGGCCGGGAGGGGGCGTGGTTTGTCGGTGAAGGGGCGTGGCTTTGATGAAGGGGCGGGGCTTTGTCCCGGTACCCCCCAAACCCAGAGGTGAGACCCTCCCAAAACAGGCTCTGAGACCCCCCCCCAACCCAGATTTGGAGGAAAAATCCAAATTATGAGTGGGGAAATCTGTATTTGTAGTGGGAAATCAGTATTTTTGTAGGGAAAATGGGAGGTTTTGGGGTAAAATAGGGGTTTTTGGCCAAGGTGAGAAGTGTTTGGGGAGGAAAAGAGTGGTTTCAGGGAGAACATGATCGTTTTAGGGGAATAGCGACAATTTTGGCAGGAAAAAGGGGCGTTTTAGGGGAGACATGGGAATTTTGGGGCATAATCCAACCCTTTTGGGGGTGAGACTTTGCCATTTTGGGGGCAAATCACCAGTTTGGGGAGGCTCAAACCAGAGCTAGGACTACCCAGGACCCCGCTCAAAGAGGGTCCTGGACCACCCAGGATCCCCCAAAACCAGAGCTGAGACCACCCAGGACCCACCAAAATCGGTGCTGGTACTCCCCAACCCCCCCAAAACATGAGCTGGGACCCCCCAGATCCACCAGAAGAGGTGTTGGGACACCCCAGACCCCCCAAACCACTGCTGGGATCCCCCCAAGCTTCCCCCCAATGGTGCTGGGACTCTCCAAAAGCCCCCCAAAACAGGTGTTGAAACCCCCCAGACTCCTAAAAATATGACCTGGGACCACCCAGACCCCCCAAAACTTGTGCTGGGACAACCCCAGACCCCCCAAAACAGATGCTGGGACCACTCACCCCCACAAAACAGGAGCTGGGACCATTCAGACTCCCTAAAACAGGAGCTGAGATCCCCCAGACCCACCAAAACTGGTGCTGAGATGCCCCAGACCCCACAAAAATGGTTCTGGGATCCCCCAGACCCACCCCAACATGAGCTGGGGTTCCCCAGAATTGGTGCTGGGACCCCCCAGGCACCCCAAAACAGGAGCCAAGCCCTCCCAGACCGCACCAAAACAGGTGCTGGGACTACCCACCCCCCTCAAAACAGGAGCTGGGACCCCCCCAAACCTCCCCCAAATGGTGCTGAGACCCCCCAGCCCCACTAAAACAGGAGGTGAAACCTCCCAGGACCCCCAAAATCAGTGTTTGGACCACCCACTCCCCCAAAACAGGAGCTGAGATCCCCCAGACTCACCAAAACACGAGCTGGGACCCCCCCAAAACGGGTGGAAACAGTGTTAATTCCTCAATTTTTGGGTGGCAGGGCTCATTTCAGAAATGACATTAATTCGGTCATCAGAAAAAACAGTAAACATTTATTTTTTTTCTTCTGTTCTCATTATTTTTATGCGACTTGTTGAAGCTGGCAGAGGCTTTAAGGGAGCCCTGGGGAGGTGGGGGAGAGAAATGGAGCCTGAGGGCTTTGGGGGGCAGCTTGGGGGAAATGGTGTCTGTGAGGGGAAAATGAGGGAAAATGGAGCCCTGGGGGTGATGGGGGTGGAAATGCCCCTTGTGAGGGTGATGGGGGACAAATACAGAATTTACAGGGTTGGAAAAGACCTTTGAGATCATGGAGTCCAACCTGTGGCGGCCATGAGGGGCAGCTGAGGGTGAAATGGCGCCTGTGGGGCTTGGGGGGCAACTGAGGGGAGAAATGGGGCTCGTGAGGGGTTGGTGAGGGTGAAATGGCTCCTGTGGGGTTTGGGGGGCAACTGAGGGGGGAAATGGGGCTCATGAGGGGTTGGTGAGGGTGAAATGGCGCCTGTGGGGTTTGGGGGACAAGTGAGGGGAGAAATGGGGCTCGTGAGGGGTTGGTGAGGGTGAAATGGCTCCTGTGGGGTTTGGGGGGCAACTGAGGGGAGAAATGGGGCTCGTGAGGGGTTGGTGAGGGTGAAATGGCTCCTGTGGGGTTTGGGGGGCAACTGAGGGGAGAAATGGGGCTCGTGAGGGGTTGGTGAGGGTGAAATGGCTCCTGTGGGGTTTGGGGGGCAACTGAGGGGGGAAATGGGGCTCGTGAGGGGTTGGTGAGGGTGAAATGGCTCCTGTGGGGTTTGGGGGGCAACTGAGGGGAGAAATGGGGCTCGTGAGGGGTTGGTGAGGGTGAAATGGCTCCTGTGGGGTTTGGGGGGCAACTGAGAGGAGAAATGGGGCTCGTGAGGGGTTGGTGAGGGTGAAATGGCTCCTGTGGGGTTTGGGGGGCAACTGAGGGGGGAAATGGGGCTCGTGAGGGGTTGGTGAGGGTGAAATGGCGCCTGTGGGGTTTGGGGGGCAAGTGAGGGGAGAAATGGGGCTCGTGAGGGGTTGGTGAGGGTGAAATGGCGCCTGTGGGGTTTGGGGGGCAACTGAGGGGGGAAATGGGGCTCGTGAGGGGTTGGTGAGGGTGAAATGGCTCCTGTGGGGTTTGGGGGGCAACTGAGGGGGGAAATGGGGCTCGTGAGGGGTTGATGAGGGTGAAATGGCTCCTGTGGGGTTTGGGGGGCAACTGAGGGGGGAAATGGGGCTCGTGAGGGGTTGGTGAGGGTGAAATGGCTCCTGTGGGGTTTGGGGGGCAACTGAGAGGAGAAATGGGGCTCGTGAGGGGTTGGTGAGGGTGAAATGGCTCCTGTGGGGTTTGGGGGGCAACTGAGGGGAGAAATGGGGCTCGTGAGGGGTTGGTGAGGGTAAACTGGTGCCTGTGGGGTTTGGGGGGCAACTGAGGGGAGAAATGGGGCTCGTGAGGGGTTGGTGAGGGTGAAATGGCTCCTGTGGGGCTTGGGGGGCAACTGAGGGGGGAAATGGGGCTCGTGAGGGGTTGGTGAGGGTGAAATGGCGCCTGTGGGGTTTGGGGGGCAACTGAGGGGAGAAATGGGGCTCGTGCGGGGTTGGTGAGGGTGAAATGGCTCCTGTGGGGTTTGAGGGGCAACTGAGGGGAGAAATGGGGCTCGTGAGGGGTTGGTGAGGGTGAAGTGGCTCCTGTGGGGTTTGGGGGGCAACTGAGGGGAGAAATGGGGCTCGTGAGGGGTTGGTGAGGGTGAAATGGCTCCTGTGGGGTTTGGGGGGCAACTGAGGGGAGAAATGGGGCTCGTGAGGGGTTGGTGAGGGTGAAATGGTGCCTGTGGGGTTTGGGGGGCAAGTGAGGGGAGAAATGGGGCTCGTGAGGGGTTGGTGAGGGTGAAATGGCTCCTGTGGGGTTTGGGGGGCAAGTGAGGGGAGAAATGGGGCTCGTGAGGGGTTGGTGAGGGTGAAATGGCTCCTGTGGGGTTTGGGGGCAACTGAGGGGAGAAATGGGGCTCGTGAGGGGTTGGTGAGGGTGAAATGGCACCTGTGGGGTTTGGGGGGCAACTGAGGGGAGAAATGGGGCTCGTGAGGGGTTGGTGAGGGTGAAATGGCGCCTGTGGGGTTTGGGGGGCAACTGAGGGGGGAAATGGGGCTCGTGAGGGGTTGGTGAGGGTGAAATGGCTCCTGTGGGGTTTGGGGGGCAACTGAGGGGGGAAATGGGGCTCGTGAGGGGTTGGTGAGGGTGAAATGGCTCCTGTGGGGTTTGGGGGGCAACTGAGGGGAGAAATGGGGCTCGTGAGGGGTTGGTGAGGGTGAAATGGCTCCTGTGGGGTTTGGGGGGCAACTGAGGGGAGAAATGGGGCTCGTGAGGGCTGGGTGAGGGTGAAGTGGCTCCTGTGGGGTTTGAGGGGCAAGTGAGGGGAGAAATGGGGCTCATGAGGGGTTGGTGAGGGTGAAATGGCGCCTGTGGGGTTTGGGGGGCAACTGAGGGGGGAAATGGGGCTCGTGAGGGGTTGGTGAGGGTGAAATGGCGCCTGTGGGGTTTGAGGGGCAACTGAGGGGAGAAATGGGGCTCGTGAGGGGTTGGTGAGGGTGAAATGGCGCCTGTGGGGTTTGAGGGGCAACTGAGGGGAGAAATGGGGCTCGTGAGGGGTTGGTGAGGGCGAAATGGCGCCTGTGGGGTTTGGGGGGCAACTGAGGGGGGAAATGGGGCTCGTGAGGGGTTGGTGAGGGTGAAATGGCGCCTGTGGGGTTTGAGGGGCAACTGAGGGGAGAAATGGGGCTCGTGAGGGGTTGGTGAGGGTGAAATGGCGCCTGTGGGGTTTGGGGGGCAACTGAGGGGAGAAATGGGGCTCGTGAGGGGTTGGTGAGGGTGAAATGGCTCCTGTGGGGTTTGGGGGGCAACTGAGGGGAGAAATGGGGCTCGTGAGGGGTTGGTGAGGGTGAAATGGCTCCTGTGGGGTTTGGGGGGCAACTGAGGGGAGAAATGGGGCTCGTGAGGGGTTGGTGAGGGTGAAATGGCGCCTGTGGGGCTTGGGGGGCAACTGAGGGGAGAAATGGGGCTCGTGAGGGGTTGGTGAGGGTGAAATGGCTCCTGTGGGGTTTGGGGGGCAACTGAGGGGGGAAATGGGGCTCGTGAGGGGTTGGTGAGGGTGAAATGGCGCCTGTGGGGCTTGGGGGGCAACTGAGGGGAGAAATGGGGCTCGTGAGGGGTTGGTGAGGGTGAAATGGCTCCTGTGGGGTTTGGGGAGCAACTGAGGGGAGAAATGGGGCTCGTGAGGGGTTGGTGAGGGTGAAATGGCGCCTGTGGGGTTTGGGGGGCAACTGAGGGGGGAAATGGGGCTCGTGAGGGGTTGGTGAAGGTGAAATGGCTCCTGTGGGGTTTGGGGGGCAACTGAGGGGAGAAATGAGGCCCGTGAGGGGTTGGTGAGGGTGAAATGGCGCCTGTGGGGTTTGGGGGGCAACTGAGGGGAGAAATGGGGCTCGTGAGGGGTTGGTGAGGGTGAAATGGCGCCTGTGGGGTTTGGGGGCAACTGAGGGGAGAAATGGGGCTCGTGAGGGGTTGGTGAGGGTGAAATGGCTCCTGTGGGGTTTGGGGGGCAACTGAGAGGAGAAATGGGGCTCGTGAGGGGTTGGTGAGGGTGAAATGGCGCCTGTGGGGTTTGGGGGGCAACTGAGGGGAGAAATGGGGCTCGTGAGGGGTTGGTGAGGGTAAACTGGCGCCTGTGGGGTTTGGGGGGCAACTGAGGGGAGAAATGGGGCTCGTGAGGGGTTGGTGAGGGTGAAATGGCTCCTGTGGGGTTTGGGGGGCAACTGAGAGGAGAAATGGGGCTCGTGAGGGGTTGGTGAGGGTGAAATGGCTCCTGTGGGGTTTGGGGGGCAACTGAGGGGAGAAATGAGGCCCGTGAGGGGTTGGTGAGGGTGAAATGGCTCCTGTGGGGTTTGGGGGGCAACTGAGGGGAGAAATGGGGCTCGTGAGGGGTTGGTGAGGGTGAAATGGCGCCTGTGGGGTTTGGGGGCAACTGAGGGGAGAAATGGGGCTCGTGAGGGGTTGGTGAGGGTGAAATGGCGCCTGTGGGGTTTGGGGGGCAAGTGAGGGGAGAAATGGGGCTCGTGAGGGGTTGGTGAGGGTAAACTGGCGCCTGTGGGGTTTGGGGGGCAACTGAGGGGAGAAATGGGGCTCGTGAGGGGTTGGTGAGGGTGAAATGGCGCCTGTGGGGTTTGAGGGGCAAGTGAGGGGAGAAATGGGGCTCGTGAGGGGTTGGTGAGGGTGAAATGGCTCCTGTGGGGTTTGGGGGGCAACTGAGAGGAGAAATGGGGCTCGTGAGGGGTTGGTGAGGGTGAAATGGCTCCTGTGGGGTTTGGGGGGCAACTGAGAGGAGAAATGGGGCTCGTGAGGGGTTGGTGAGGGTGAAATGGCGCCTGTGGGGTTTGAGGGGCAAGTGAGGGGAGAAATGGGGCTCGTGAGGGGTTGGTGAGGGTGAAATGGCTCCTGTGGGGTTTGGGGGGCAACTGAGGGGAGAAATGGGGCTCGTGAGGGGTTGGTGAGGGTGAAATGGCGCCTGTGGGGTTTGGGGGGCAACTGAGGGGAGAAATGGGGCTCGTGAGGGGTTGGTGAGGGTGAAATGGCGCCTGTGGGGTTTGGGGGGCAACTGAGGGGAGAAATGGGGCTCGTGAGGGGTTGGTGAGGGTGAAATGGCGCCTGTGGGGTTTGGGGGGCAGCTCAGGGGGGAAATGGTTTCTGTGAGGGGAAAACGGGGGAAAATGGAGCCCTTGAGGGCGGTGAGGGAAAAATGGAGCCCATGGGAGACAGTTCCAAACAGCGAATGGTGTCCTTGGGGGTGAGGAGGGAAAAATGGAGCCCCTGAGGGAAATGGGGGTGAAATGGAGCCTGTGAGCTGATGGGGTGATATGGAGCCCGTGAGGGGGTGAAATGGCGCCTGTGAGGTGATGGGGGTGAAATGGAGCCCATGAGGGGGTGAAATGGAGCCTGTGAGGTGACAGGGGTAAAATGGAGCCCAAGAGTGGGTGAAATGGCACCTGTGAGGTGATGGGGGTGAAATGGAGCCCATGAGGGGGTGAAATGGCGCCTGTGAGGCGACAGGGGTGAAATGGAGACTGGGAGGGGGTGAAATGGCGCCTGTGAGGTGACGGGGGTGATATGGAGCCCATGAGGGGGTGAAATGGGGCCTGTGAGGTGACGGGGGTGATATGGAGCTCGTGAGGGGGTGAAATGGCGCCTGTGAGGTGATGGGGGTGATATGGAGCCCGTGAGGGGGTGAAATGGTGCCTGTGAGGTGATGGGGGTGATATGGAGCCCGTGAGGGGGTGAAATGGCGCCTGTGAGGTGACAGGGGTAAAATGGAGCCCAAGAGTGGGTGAAATGGCACCTGTGAGGTGACGGGGGTGATATGGAGCCCGTGAGGGGGTGAAATAGCGCCTGTGAGGTGATGGGGGTGAAATGGAGCCCAAGAGTGGGTGAAATGGCGCCTGTGAGGTGATGGGGGACAAATGGAGCCCGTGAGGGGGTGAAATGGAGCCTGTGAGGTGATGGGGGTGAAATGGAGACCATGAGGGGGTGAAATGGCGCCTGTGAGGTGATGGGGGACAAATGGAGCCCGTGAGGGGGTGAAATGGAGCCTGTGAGGTGACGGGGGTGAAATGGAGACCATGAGGGGGTGAAATGGAGCCTGTGAGGTGATGGGGGTGAAATGGAGCCCATGAGGGTGATGGGGGTGAAATGGTGCCTGTGGGGTTTGGCGAGCAGCTTGGGGGGAAATGGAACCCAGGAGGTGCATGAGGGGAAAATGGCGCCTGTGAAGGGATGACGAGGGGGAAAAAAGCACCTGTGGGGTTTGAGGGGCAGCTCAGGTGAGAAATGGAGCCCTTGAGGGGCAGTGCAAGGGGAAATGGGGCCCATGAGGGTGATGAGGGGGAAATGGAGCATGTGAGGGAAAGTGAAAAGGAAAATGGGGCCCATGAGGGTCAGTACAAGGGGAAATGGGGCTCATGAGGGTGATGAGGGGGAAATGGAGCCCGTGAGGGGCAGTGCAAGGGGAAATGGAGCCCATGAGGGTGATGAGGGGGAAATGGAGCCCATGAAGGGCAGTGAAAGGGGAAATGGAGCCCATGAGGGTGATGGGGGGAAATGGAGCCCATGAGGGAAAGTGAAAAGGAAAATGGGGCCCATGAGGGTCAGTACAAGGGGAAATGGGGCCCATGAGGGTGATGAGGGGGAAATTGAGCCTTTGGAGGGGATGGGGGAAATGGCCTCTATGGGGTTTGGGGGGCAGCTCAGAGTCAATGAGGGTAATGGTGTCTGTAATAAGGGAAATGGAGCCCATGAGGGTGACGGGAGTGGAAATGGAGGCTGCGAGAGTGATGGGAGGCAATCGAGACGTGAAAACAGTGCCTGAGGGTGAAACGGCCCCTGTGGAGTTTGAGGGGCAGCTCATGGGGGGGAAAATGATGTCTTGAGGGTGAAGAGGGGAAAACAGAGCCCAAGAGAGTGCTGGGGGTGGAAATGGAGCCCTGTGAGGGGGATGGGGGTGGAAATGGAGTCCCCAAGGGTGATGGGGACAAATGGCAGCTCTGAGGGGCAACTGAGGGGGAAATGGTGCCTGTGGGCTTCAGGGGGACAACTGTGGGGGAAATGGGGTCAAAATCCACCCTATGAGGGTGATGGGGATGAAAATGATGCCTGTGAAGGGGATGACTGTGAAATGGAGCCTGTGAAGGGCTGATGAGGGGGAAATGGAGCCCGAGAGGGGCAGCTGAGGGGGAAATGGAGCCCGAGAGGGGCAGCTGAGGGGGAAATGGAGCCCGAGAGGGGCAGCTGAGGGGGAAATGGAGCCCGAGAGGGGCAGCTGAGGGGAAATGGAGCCCGAGAGGGGCAGCTGAGGGGGAAATGGAGCCTGAGAGGGGCAGCTGAGGGGGAAATGGGGCAGCTGTGGGGTTTGAGAGGCAGCTGAGGGGAAATGGGGCCTGAGAGGGGCAGCTGAGGGGAAATGGAGCCCGTGGGGTTTGAGAGGCAGCTGAGGGGAAAAAATGGGGCCCGAGAGGGGCAACTGAGGGGGAAATGGAGCCCGTGGGGTTTGAGAGGCAGCTGAGGGGGAAATGGAGCCCGAGAGAGGCAACTGAGGGGGAAATGGAGCCTGAGAGGGGCAGCTGAGGGGGAAATGGAGCCCGAGAGAGGCAACTGAGGGGGAAATGGAGCCCGAGAGGGGCAGCTGAGGGGGAAATGGGGCAGCTGTGGGGTTTGAGAGGCAGCTGAGGGGAAATGGGGCCTGAGAGGGGCAGCTGAGGGGGAAATGGAGCCCGAGAGGGGCAGCTGAGGGGGAAATGGGGCCTGAGAGGGGCAGCTGAGGGGGAAATGGAGCCCGAGAGGGGCAGCTGAGGGGGAAATGGGGCCTGAGAGGGGCAGCTGAGGGGGAAATGGGGCCTGAGAGGGGCAGCTGGGGGGGAAATGGAGCCCGAGAGGGGCAGCTGAGGGGGAAATGGAGCCTGTGGGGTTTGAGAGGCAGCTGAGGGGGAAATGGAGCCTGAGAGGGGCAGCTGAGGGGGAAATGGGGCCCGAGAGGGGCAAATGAGGGGGAAGTGGAGCCCAAGAGGGGATGAAGGGATGAAATGGGGCCCGTGAGAGGGTGGTGAGGGGCAAATGACACCTGTGGGGTTTGGGAGGCAGCTCAGGGGTGAAATGGTGCCTGAGAGGGGCAAATGAGGGTGAAATAGAGCCTGGGGTGGGTGAGGGTGGGAATGGTCCCTGTGAGGGGTTGATGAGGGGGCGAACGGTGCCTGCGAGGTTTGAGGGGCAGCTCGGGGGAAGTGACACCCCAGGTGAGGACACACCTGGGATGCTGGATCAGGTGTGGCGTGTCCAGGTGGAGATAAAGAATATGTGAATAAAAATGAATGATTATTTAAATCACCGCTTTTTAATTCAGGAGCAATAAGCTGTTAATAACAGCGCTTATACAGTATGTAGAAACAAACCAAAGTAAATAAAGATGAATTACTACAATGAGTACCCAAATTATTACTTCATTTGTCAATCCTTTTTAAATAATAAACTAATTAAGCAATAAATGTTCGTGGCACACGTTATAATAGAGAAAAAGCAACGTAAAAACAGTTGGTACTTAAACAAAAAATAATCGCAGTCTAGTAATCATCTGTTACTACAAGTTAACTTACAACTTTAGAGTCGTGGAGTCATTCAGATTGGAAAGAACCCCGAGCAATAAATCTTGTCCCAAGGTTTATTGTCGCCATCACCACGAAACCCGATTTTTATCGAAAATCCCCCAATTTGCCCCCATTGCATCCCCCCGTTCCCATGGCGACGGGGCGGCCCCATTCCACTCCCCCTCCTCCTCCCCTCCCTCCCTCCAGACTTGGTACGTTCCATGCAAATGCGCCCGCTCGCGCCACCAATCCCGCGTTCAAATTGGCGGCCAATGGAAAGTTAGAGGGCGGGGTTCAGGCGAAGATTGACAGCAGCGCCAGCCTATCGCGAGGCGTGGGACTACAAAGCCGCCACAGCAAACTGCCGGCCAATGAGCGGCGAGGAGGCGGGGTTAAGGGGAAGATTGACAGCGACCGGAGCCAATCGCGAGGCGCAGCGCCCCGTCCCTCAGCGGCCGCCCCAGCCGCCGCTTTCCCGCCCTCCGGCCGCGGCCCCGGCCCGAGACCCCCGAGACCCCTTCAGACCCCCGGGACCCTCCCGGGATCCCCCGGCCCCAACATGGGCTTCCTGAAGCTCATCGAGATCGAGAACTTCAAGTCGTACAAGGGCCGGCAGATCATCGGGCCCTTCCGCCGCTTCACAGCCATTATCGGCCCCAATGGCTCCGGTGGGTCCCGGGGGGGCTCTGGGGGGGTCCGGGCCGCTCCCGTGATGGTCTGAGGGGAATTCTTCACACCGCCCCGCTCCCTCCTCCCACCCTGTCCGGGGGGATTCCCCGTTCCCTTCCCCCCCCCCTTCATTCCCTGGGGTCCCTCCTGAGCTTTGGGGTCCCCCCCCCCCATTCCCTACAGCGCTCCCTCACCCCCTCCTCACTCCCTGGATCCACCCTCACCCTCCCCCCAATCCCTTGAGCCCCCCCTCAGCTCCTCCTCCCCATTCCCTGGACTCCCCCCTCGCCATTCCCTCCTCTTTCCCTGGGGTCCCCCCTCAATTCCCTGGGGTCCCCCCTCCCCATTTCCCAGGGCTCCCCCCCCATTCCCTGGCTTCCCCCTAAACCCTCCGTTCCCTGGGCTCCCCCATCCCCCTGCAGACCCCCAGATCCCCTGAGCCCCGTGTCCCGTCCCCCCCCTCCAGGCAAGTCCAACCTGATGGACGCCATCAGCTTCGTGCTGGGGGAGAAGACGAGCAACCTGCGGGTGAAAACGCTGCGGGATCTGATCCACGGCGCTCCCGTGGGGAAACCCGCGGCCAGCCGGGCCTTCGTCAGCATGGTGTACTCGGAGGAGGGCGCCGAGGACCGGACCTTCGCCCGCGTCATCGTCGGTGCGCGGGGGACACGGATTTGGGGGCACTTCTGGGGTTTTTGGGGACACTTCTGGGGTTTTTGGGGCTGCTACGGGCGGGTTTGGGGATGGAGCTGTGGGTGAAGGGGGATTTATGGGGTGTCTTGGATGAGATTTGTGGGTTTGGAGGGGCACAGGGGCTGGGGGGAGTACATTTGGGAGGGTTTAGGGGTTGGGGGGGATCCTTCTGACCCCCCAAAATCACCCCCAAGCCCCCCAGCACAGGTAGCTCCAAGGAGGGAGCCAAGGACCACACCTTCACCTGCATCAGTGTGGGTGCAAAGGGGGCACATTTGGGGGGTCACAGAGTTGGGGGGGCACAGTTTAGGGGATTTAGGGTTTGGGGGACACAGTTTAGGGTTTAGGGGAGCCGCCGTGGTCCCCTGAAATCCCCAGCAGAGGCAGCTCCAAGGAGGAGGCTGAGGGCTGCACCTTCACCTATGTCAGTGTGAGTGTGAGGGGGGCACGTTTTGGGTGTCTCAGGGTTTGTGGGGCACATTTTGGGGTGTTTAGGGTTTGGGGGAGCCCCTGTGATCCCCAAAATCGCCCCAGAATCCCCAGCACAGGCAGCTCCAAGGAAGCGCCTGAGGGCTGCACCTTCACCTGCATCAGTCTGGGTGTGAGGAGGGCACATTTTGGGTGTCTCAGGGTTTGTGGGACACATTTTGGGGTGTTTAGGGTTTGGGGGAGCCCCTGTGATCCCCCCAAATCCCCCCCAAATTCCCAGCACAGGCAGCTCTGAGGAGGCACCTGAGAGCTGCACCTTCACCTGCATCAGTCTGGGTGTGAGGAGGGCACATTTTGGGTGTCTCAGGGTTTGTGGGGCACATTTTGAGGGTGTTTAGGGTTTGGGGGAGCCCCTGTGGTCCCCCCAAATCCCCCCCAAATTCCCAGCACAGGCAGCTCTGAGGAGGGACCTGAGAGCTGCACCTTCACCTGCATCAGTCTGGGTGTGAGGAGGGCACGTTTTGGGTGTGTCAGGGTTTGTGGGGCACATTTTGGGGGTGTTTAGGGTTTGGGGGAGCCCCTGTGGTCCCCCCAAATCCCCCCCAAATTCCCAGCACAGGCAGCTCTGAGGAGGGACCTAAGGGCCACAGCTTTGTTTCCTTCAGTGTGAGGACAAGGGGCACATTTTGGGGGGCACGGGGTTGGGGGGCCACAGTTTAGAGGGCACATTTTGGGGTGTTTAGGGTTTGGGGGAGCCCCTGTGATCCCCAAAATCCCCCCAGAATCCCCAGCAGAGGCAGCTCCAAGGAAGCGCCCAAGGGCTGCACCTTCACCTATGTCAGTGTGGGTGTGAGGAGGGCACATTTTGGGTGTCTCAGGGTTTGTGGGGCACATTTTGGGGTGTTTAGGGTTTGGGGGAGCCCCTGTGGTCCCCCCAAATCCCCCCCAAATTCCCAGCACAGGCAGCTCTGAGGAGGCACCCGAGAGCTGCACCTTCACCTAAGTCAGTGTGGGTGTGAGGAGGGCACATTTTGGGTGTGTCAGGGTTTGTGGGGCACATTTTGGGGGTGTTTAGGGTTTGGGGGAGCCCCTGTGATCCCCAAAATCCCCCCAGAATCCCCAGCACAGGCAGCTCTGAGGAGGCACCTGAGAGCTGCACCTTCACCTGCATCAGTGTGGGTGTGAGGGGGGCACGTTTTGGGTGTCTCAGGGTTTGTGGGGCACATTTTGGGGGTGTTTAGGGTTTGGGGGAGCCCCTGTGGTCCCCCCAAATCCCCCCCAAATTCCCAGCAGAGGCAGCTCTGAGGAGGCACCCGAGAGCTGCACCTTCACCTGTGTCAGTGTGGGTGTGAGGAGGGCACGTTTTGGGTGTCTCAGGGTTTGTGGGGCACATTTTGGGGTGTTTAGGGTTTGGGGGAGCCCCTGTGATCCCCAAAATCGCCCCAGAATCCCCAGCAGAGGCAGCTCCAAGGAAGCACCCAAGGGCTGCACCTTCACCTATGTCAGTGTGGGTGTGAGGAGGGCACGTTTTGGGTGTCTCAGGGTTTGTGGGACACATTTTGGGGGTGTTTAGGGTTTGGGGGAGCCCCCTGTAGTCCCCCCAAATCCCCCCCAAATTCCCAGCACAGACAGCTCTGAGGAGGCACCTGAGAGCTGCACCTTCACCTGCATCAGTCTGGGTGTGAGGAGGGCACGTTTTGGGTGTGCCAGGGTTTGTGGGACACATTTTGGGGGTGTTTAGGGTTTGGGGGAGCCCCCTGACCCCCCCAAAATGCCCATCCCAGGCAGCTCCTCGGAGTACAAGATCAACAACCGGGTGGTGCAGCTGAGCGAGTACAGCGAGGAGCTGGAGAAGTTGGGCATCCTCATCAAGGCCAGGAACTTCCTCGTCTTCCAGGTGAGGGGGGAGGGGCTTGGGAAAGGGGTCTGGGGGGATTTGGGGTTTTTTTTGGGAGGTTTAGAGGGGGTTTAGGGGGATTTCGGGGCAGGGTGTGGAGGTTTAGGGGAGGTTTTTGTGCTCCCAGGTATTGGGGACTCCCATGAGGATTTGGGGGGTTCTCCCCCCTCAACTCCCCCCCCCCCCAGACATCCTCCAGCCCCCCGTGGGGATTTGGGGGCCTCAGATGAGGATTTGGGGACCCCCGACCCCCCCTTTTCACAGGGGGCCACAAAGGACCCCGAGGTGCTGCTGGAGGGGGGGTCGGCCCCTCCCAGGAACTGCCCCTTCCCTGAGGGAGACCCCAGACCCCCAATGTGGATTTGGGGGGGGTCTCCCCAACCACCCCCTCCCCACAGGGGTCCCCCAGACTCCCCTAAGGATTTGGGGACCCCCCTGACCCCCCTTTTCCCGGGGTGCCATGGAATCCACGGCCGTGAAGGACCCACAGGAGCGCCTGGTGCTGTTTGGGATCGGCCACTCCTGGGAGACCCCAGCCCCCTGTGGGGATTTGGGGGGGGTCTCCCCACATCCCCCATCCCCCCTGGGATTCCCCACCCCCCCGTGGGGATTTAGGGACCCCCCTGAACCCCCTTTTCCCGGGGTGCCATGGAATCCACGGCCGTGAAGGACCCACAGGGAGCGCCTGGTGCTGTTTGGGATCAGCCGCTTCCGGGAACTGCCCGTCCCCATTAGGATCTCCCACCCCCACATCAGGATTTGGGGAGCACCCTGTCAGGATTTGGGGAGCACCCTGTCAGGATTTGGGGGAGCACCCCTGGGGCTTTTGGGGCCTCCCTGACTCCCATTTTCCCAGGAAGCCGTGGAGTCCATCCCCACGAGGAGCCCGAAGGAGCGCACGGCGCCGTTCAAGGAGATCAGCTGCTCCCTGGGGGGATTTAGGGATCCCTGTGGGGATTTAGGGATCCCTGACAGGATTTAGGGACCCCAGTGGGGATTTAGGGACCCCAGTGAGGATTTAGGGACCCCTGACAGGATTTAGGGACCCCTGACAGGATTTAGGGACCCCAGTGAGGATTTAGGGACCCCTGACAGGATTTAGGGACCCCAGTGAGGATTTAGGACCATCTCTGATTCCCATTTTCCTGGGGAGCCATGGAGTCCATCCCCACGAGGAACCCTAAGGAGCGCACGGCGCTGTTCGAGGAGATCAGCCGCTCCCAGTGGGGATTTAGGGATCCCAGTGGGGATTTAGGGACCCCAGTGAGGATTTAGGGACCCCAGTGGGGATTTAGGGATCTCTCTCAGGGATTTAGGGACCCCTGACAGGGTTTAGGGATCCCCCGATCCTGTTATTCCTGCAGGGATCTGTGGAGTCCATCTCCACGAGGAACCCTAAGGAGGGCACGGTGCTGTTCGAGGAGATCAGCCGCTCCCTGGGGGGATTTAGGAAACTCTGACAGGATTTAGGGATCCCTGTGGGGATTTAGGGATCTCTCTCAGGGATTTAGGGACCCCTGACCCCGTTATTCCTGCAGGGAGCCATGGAATCCATCCCCACGAGGAACCCGAAGGAGCGCATGGCGCTGTTCGAGGAGATCAGCCGCTCCCTGGGGGGATTTAGGGACTCCAGTGAGGATTTAGGAATCCCTGACAGGTTTTAGGAATCCCTGACAGGATTTAGGGATCTCTGACAGGATTTAGGACCATTTCTGCCTCCCGTTTTTCAGGGAGCCGTGGAGTCCATCGCCATGAAGAACCCGAAGGAGCGCACGGCGCTGTTGGGAGATCAGCCGCTCCCTGGGGGGATTTAGGGAACTCTGACAGGATTTAGGGATCCCTGTGGGGATTTAGGGATCCCTGACGGGATTTAGGGACCCCAGTGGGGAATTTAGGGATCTCTCTCAGGGATTTAGGGACCCCTGACCCCGTTATTCCTGCAGGGAGCCATGGAATCCATCGCCATGAAGAACCCAAAGGAGCGCACGGCGCTGTTCGAGGAGATCAGCCGCTCCCTGTGGGGATTTAGGGAACTTTGACAGGATTTAGGGACCCCAGCGGGGATTTAAGGATCCCTGACAGGATTTAGGACCCCCCTGACCCCGTTATTCCCACAGGGAGCCGTGGAATCCATGGCCATGAAGGACCTACAGGAGCGCACGGTGCCATTTGAGGAGATCAGCCGCTCCCTGGGGGGATTTAGGGACCCCAGTGGGGATTTAGGGAACTCTGACAGGATTTAGGGAACTCTGACAGAATTTAGGGACCCCAGTGGGATTTAGGGGCCCCTGACAGGATTTAGGGACCCCTGACAGGATTTAGGGATCCCCCTGACCCCGTTATTCCTGCAGGGAGCCGTGGAGTCCATCCCCACGAGGAACCCGAAGGAGCGCACGGCGCTGTTCGAGGAGATCAGCCTCTCCCTGTGGGCATTTAGGGATCCCAGTGGGGATTTAGGGACCCCAGTGGGAATTTAGGGATCCTTTAGGGATCCTTGACAGGTTTTAGGAGTCCCTGACAGGATTTAGGGACCCCAGTGGGAATTTAGGGATCCCTGGCAGGATTTAGGGACCATCTCTGATTTTTCAGGGAGCCGTGGAGTCCATCGCCATGAAGAACCCGAAGGAGCGCACGGCGCTGTTCGAGGAGATCAGCTGCTCCCTGTGGGGGTTTAGGGAACTCTGACAGGATTTAGGGACCCCAGTGGGGATTTAGGGATCCCTGACGGGATTTAGGGACGCCAGTGAGGATTTAGGGATCTCTGACAGGATTTAGGACCATCTCTGCCTCCCGTTTCCCAGGGAGCCGTGGAGTCCATCGCCATGAAGAACCCGAAGGAGCGCACGGCGCTGTTCGAGGAGATCAGCCGCTCCCTGTGGGGATTTAGGGATCCCTCTCTGACAGGATTTAGGGACCCCAGTGGGGATTTAGGGATCTCTCTCAGGGATTTAGGGACCCCTGACAGGGTTTAGGGATCCCCCTGACCCCGTTATTCCTGCAGGGAGTTGTGGAGTCCATCCCCACGAGGAACCCTAAGGAGCGCACGGTGCTGTTCGAGGAGATCAGCCGCTCCCTGTGGGGATTTAGGGATCCCAGTGGGGATTTAGGGATCCCTGACAGGATTTAGGGCCCCCCAGTGGGAATTTAGGGATCCCTGGCAGGATTTAGGGACCATCTCTGATTTTTCAGGGAGCCGTGGAGTCCATCGCCATGAAGAACCCGAAGGAGCGCACGGCGCTGTTTGAGGAGATCAGCCGCTCCCTGTGGGGATTTAGGGAACTCTGTGGGGATTTAGGGATCCCTGACAGGTTTTAGGAATCCCTGACAGGATTTAGGGCCCCCCAGTGGGGATTTAGGGATCTCTGACAGGATTTAGGACCATCTCTGCCTCCCATTTCCCAGGGAGCCGTGGAGTCCATCGCCATGAAGAACCCGAAGGAGCGCACGGTGCTGTTCGAGGAGATCAGCCGCTCCCTGTGGGCATTTAGGGACCCCAGTGAGGATTTAGGGATCCCTGACAGGTTTTAGGAATCCCTGACAGGATTTAGGGACCCCAGTGAGGATTTAGGGACCGCTGGCAGGGTTTAGGGATCCCCCTGACCCCGTTATTCCTGCAGGGAGCCGTGGAATCCATCCCCATGAGGAGCCCGAAGGAGCGCACGGCACTGTTCGAGGAGATCAGCCGCTCCCTGTGGGCATTTAGGGAACTCTGACAGGATTTAGGGACCCCAGTGGGGATTTAGGGATCCCTGGCAGGATTTAGGACCATCTCTGCCTCCCATTTCCCAGGGAGCCGTGGAGTCCATCGCCATGAAGAACCCGAAGGAGCGCACGGTGCTGTTGGAGGAGATCAGCCGCTCCCTGTGGGCATTTAGGGACTCCAGTGAGGATTTAGGGATCCCTGACAGGTTTTAGGGATCCCTGACAGGATTTAGGGACCCCAGTGAGGATTTAGGGACCGCTGGCAGGGTTTAGGGATCCCCCTGACCCTGTTATTCCTGCAGGGAGTTGTGGAGTCCATCCCCACGAGGAACCCGAAGGAGCACACGGTGCTGTTCGAGGAGATCAGCCGCTCCCTGTGGGGATTTAGGGATCCCAGTGGGGATTTAGGGACCCCAGTGAGGATTTAGGGACCCCAGTGGGGATTTAGGGATCTCTCTCAGGGATTTAGGGACCCCTGACAGGGTTTAGGGATCCCCCTGACCCCATTATTCTTGCAGGGAGCCATGGAGTCCATCCCCACGAGGAACCCGAAGGAGCGCACGGCGCTGTTCGAGGAGATCAGCCACTCCCTGTGGGGATTTAGGGACTCCAGTGAGGATTTAGGAATCCCTGACAGGTTTTAGGAATCCCTGACAGGATTTAGGGATCTCTGACAGGATTTAGGACCATCTCTGCCTCCCGTTTCCCAGGGAGCCGTGGAGTCCATCGCCATGAAGAACCCGAAGGAGCGCACGGCGCTGTTTGAGGAGATCAGCCGCTCCCTGTGGGCATTTAGGGATCCCTGTGAGGATTTAGGGACCCCAGTGGGGATTTAGGGATCCCTGGCAGGATTTAGGACCATCTCTGATTTTTCAGGGAGCCGTGGAGTCCATCGCCATGAAGAACCCGAAGGAGCGCACGGTGCTGTTCGAGGAGATCAGCCGCTCCCTGTGGGCATTTAGGGACTCCAGTGAGGATTTAGGGATCCCTGACAGGTTTTAGGAATCCCTGACAGGATTTAGGGACCCCAGTGAGGATTTAGGGACCGCTGGCAGGGTTTAGGGATCCCCCTGATCCCGTTATTCCTGCAGGGAGCCGTGGAATCCATCCCCATGAGGAGCCCGAAGGAGCGCACGGCGCTGTTCGAGGAGATCAGCCGCTCCCTGTGGGCATTTAGGGATCCCTGTGGGGATTTAGGGATCCCTGGCAGGATTTAGGACCATCTCTGATTTTTCAGGGAGCCGTGGAGTCCATCACCATGAAGAACCCGAAGGAGCGCATGGCGCTGTTCGAGGAGATCAGCCGCTCCCTGTGGGGATTTAGGGATCCCTGACAGGATTTAGGGACCCCAGTGGGGATTTAGGGATCCCTGGCAGGATTTAGGACCATCTCTGATTTTTCAGGGAGCCGTGGAGTCCATCGCCATGAAGAACCCGAAGGAGCGCACGGCGCTGTTCGAGGAGATCAGCCGCTCCCTGTGGGGATTTAGGGAACTCTGTGGGGATTTAGGGATCCCTGACAGGTTTTAGGAATCCCTGACAGGATTTAGGGCCCCCCAGTGGGGATTTAGGGATCCCTGACAGGATTTAGGACCATCTCTGCCTCCCGTTTTTCAGGGAGCCGTGGAGTCCATCGCCATGAAGAACCCTAAGGAGCGCACGGCGCTGTTCGAGGAGATCAGCTGCTCCCTGTGGGGATTTAGGGAACTCTGTGGGGATTTAGGGATCCCTGACAGGTTTTAGGAATCCCTGACAGGATTTAGGGACCCCAGTGGGAATTTAGGGATCCCAGGCAGGATTTAGGACCATCTCTGATTTTTCAGGGAGCCGTGGAGTCCATCGCCATGAAGAACCCGAAGGAGCGCACGGCGCTGTTTGAGGAGATCAGCCGCTCCCTGTGGGCATTTAGGGATCCCTGTGAGGATTTAGGGACCCCAGTGGGAATTTAGGGATCCCTGGCAGGATTTAGGACCATCTCTGATTTTTCAGGGAGCCGTGGAGTCCATCGCCATGAAGAACCCGAAGGAGCGCACGGCGCTGTTCGAGGAGATCAGCTGCTCCCTGTGGGCATTTAGGGATCCCTGACAGGATTTAGGGACCCCAGTGGGAATTTAGGGATCCCAGGCAGGATTTAGGACCATCTCTGATTTTTCAGGGAGCCGTGGAGTCCATCGCCATGAAGAACCCGAAGGAGCGCACGGCGCTGTTCGAGGAGATCAGCCGCTCCGGGGAGTTGGCCCCCGAGTACGACAAGCGCAAGAAGGAGATGGTGAAGGCCGAGGAGGACACGCAGTTCAACTACCACCGCAAGAAGAACATCGCTGCCGAGCGCAAGGAGGCCAAGCAGGAGAAGGAGGAGGTGGGGAACGCTCAGAATCCCGGGAAAAACGGGTTTGGTGTCAAACAGCGATGGGTGGAGAGGGGAGCAGGGCTGGAATGGGGCAGTGGAAGCGATTCCGGATGGTCCCTGAGGAGGCTGGGGAGGGCAAAGGGAAGGGGGTGAGGGGGTGAGGGAGATTTTTTGTGTTCCTGTGGGAAAAGAAGGTTGGGAAGGAGGGAAAGGAGTGAGGGAGAGTTCCTTGTTGAGTTGTGGAGAAAGGGGAAGGATGGAGAGGGAAGGAGCGAGGGAGAAATCCTGGGAAAAGGGGGAAGATGGGAAAGGAGTGCGGGAGATGCTCCCATTGAGTGACGGAAAAAGGGTCAGGAGGGGGAAGGGAAGGAGGGAAAGGAAGGAGGGAGACTCTGTTGTTGAATCATGGAAAAAGAGGAAGGTGGGAAAGAGAAGGAATGAGGGGGATCTCCCTGTGAAATCCTGGGAAAAGGGGGAAGATGGGAAAGGAGAGGAAAGATGGGAAAGATGGCAAGGGAGAAATCCTGGGAAAAGGGGGAAGATGGGAAAGAAGTGGGGAGATGCTCCCATTGAATGAGGGAAAAAGGGTCAGGAGGGGGAAGGGAAGGAGGGAAAGGAAGGAGGGAGATTCTGTTGTTGAGTCATGGAAAAAGAGGAAAGATGGGAAAGAGAAGGAATGAGGGAGATCTCCCTGTGAAATCCTGGGAAAAGGGGAAAGATGGGAAAGGAGTGGAAAGATGGGAAAGGAGTGGAAAGATGGGAAAGATGGCAAGGGAGAAATCCTGGGAAAAGGGGGAAGATGGGAAAGGAGTGGGGAGATGCTCCCATTGAGTGATGGAAAAGGGTCAGGAGGGGGAAGGGAAGGAGGGAAAGGAAGGAGGGAGACTCTGTTGTTGAATCATGGAAAAAGAGGAAGGACGGGAAAGAGAAGGAATGAGGGAGATCTCCCTGTGAAATCCTGGGAAAAGGGGAAAGATGGGAAAGGAGTGGAAAGATGGGAAAGATGGCAAGGGAGAAATCCTGGGAAAAGGGGGAAGATGGGAAAGAAGTGGGGAAATGCTCCCATTGAATGATGGAAAAAGGGTCAGGAGGGGGAAGGGAAGGAGGGAAAGGAAGGAGGGAGACTCTGTTGTTGAGTCATGGAAAAAGAGGAAAGATGGGAAAGAGAAGGAATGAGGGAGATCTCCCTGTGAAATCCTGGGAAAAGGGGAAAGATGGGAAAGGAGTGGAAAGATGGGAAAGGAGTGGAAAGATGGGAAAGGAGTGGAAAGATGGGAAAGATGGCAAGGGAGAAATCCTGGGAAAAGGGGGAAGATGGGAAAAGGAGTGGGGAAATGCTCCCATTGAGTGATGGAAAAGGGTCAGGAGGGGGAAGGGAAGGAGGGAAAGGAATGAGGGAGACTCTTGTTGAGTCATGGAAAAAGAGGAAGGACGGGAACGAGAAGGAATGAGGGAGATCTCCCTGTGAAATCCTGGGAAAAGGGGAAAGATGGGAAAGGAGTGGAAAGATGGGAAGGGAGAAATCCTGGGAAAAGGGGGAAGATGGGAAAGAAGTGGGGAGATGCTCCCATTGAATGAGGGAAAAAGGGTCAGGAGTGGGAAGGGAAGGAGGGAAAGGAAGGAGGGAGATTCTGTTGTTGAGTCATGGAAAAAGAGGAAAGATGGGAAAGAGAAGGAATGAGGGAGATCTCCCTGTGAAATCCTGGGAAAAGGGGGAAGATGGGAAAGAAGTGGGGAGATGCTCCCATTGAATGAGGGAAAAAGGGTCAGGAGGGGGAAGGGAAGGAGGAGACTTTGACATTGTCGGGGAAAAGGGGAAGAACGAGGAAGAGAAGGGTGGGAAAGGAGCGAAAGGAGTGAGGGAGACACGGAAGAAGAGGGATGGGAAGGAGGAAAAGGAGCAAGGGAGATTCTTGAGTCATGGGAAAAGGGGGAGGATGGGGAAGGAATGGGGGTTCCCTTCCATGGATTCGTGGAAGAAGGGTCAGGATGGAGAAGGGGAAGGAGGAAAAGGAACGAGGGAGATCCTTGAGTTATGGAAAGAAGGAGAAGGGTGGGAAAGGATCGAGGGAGACCTTCCCAATGTCATGGGAAAGGAAGGAAGGGAAGGGAAAGAGGGAGAATCTTGTGTTAAATCATGGAAAAAGGGCAAGGATGGAGAGGGGAAGGACACAAAGGAACGAGGGAGACCCTCACGTTGTCTTTGAAGAAAAAGGGTGGGAAGGAGGAAAAGGAACAGGGGAGAGGCTTCTGTTGAGTCCTGGAGAGAGCCAGAGCTTGGGAAGGTCCTGGAGAGAGCCAGGGGTTGGGAAGGTCCTGGAGGGAGCCAGAGCTTGGGAAGGTCCTGGAGAGACCCAGAGCTTGGGAAGGTCCTGGAGAGACCCAGAGCTTGGGAAGGTCCTGGAGGGAGCCAGGGGTTGGGAAGGTCCTGGAGGGAGCCAGGGGTCGGGAAGGTCCTGGAGGGAGCCTGGGGTTGGGAAGGTCCTGGAGGGAGCCAGGGGTTGGGAAGGTCCTGGAGGGAGCCAGGGGTTGGGAAGGTCCTGGAGAGAGCCAGGGGTTGGGAAGGTCCTGGAGGGAGCCAGAGCTTGGGAAGGTCCTGGAAAGAGCCAGGGGTTGGGAAGGTCCTGGAGAGAGCCAGGGGTTGGGAAGGTCCTGGAGGGAGCCAGGGGTTGGGAAGGTCCTGGAGAGAGCCAGGGGTTGGGAAGGTCCTGGAGGGAGCCAGGGGTTGGGAAGGTCCTGGAAAGAGCCAGGGGTTGGGAAGGTCCTGGAGAGAGCCAGGGGTTGGGAAGGTCCTGGAGGGAGCCAGAGCTTGGGAAGGTCCTGGGGAGAGCCAGGGGTTGGGAAGGTCCTGGAGGGAGCCAGGGGTTGGGAAGGTCCTGGAGGGAGCCAGGGGTTGGGAAGGTCCTGGAGAGAGCCAGGGGTTGGGAAGGTCCTGGAGGGAGCCGGGGTCGGGAAGGTCCTGGAGGGAGCCTGGGGTTGGGAAGGTCCTGGAGAGACCCTGTGGTTGGGAAGCTCCTGGAGGGACCCTGGGCCCATCCCTGGGTTCAGGAAGCTCCTGGACAGAGCCAGGGCCAAGCCCCAGGCCTGGGAAGCTCCTGGACAGACCCTGAGGTTGGGAAACCCCTGGACAGAGCCAGGGCCATCCCTGGGTTCAGGAAGCTCCTGGACAGACCCAGAGCCCATCCCTGGGTTTGGGAAGCTCCTGGGCAGAGCCAGGGGTTGGGAAGGTCCTGGACAGACCGTGGGCATGTCCCTGGGTTTGGGAAGCTCCTGGGCAGAGCCAGGGCCGAGCCCCAGGCCTGGGAAGCTCCTGGACAGACCCTGAGGTTGGGAAACCCCTGGGCAGAGCCTGGGCCCATCCCTGGGTTCAGGAAGCTCCTGGACAGAGCCAGGGCCGAGCCCCGGGCCTGGGAAGCTCCTGGGCAGAGCCAGGGCTGAGCCCCAGGCCTCGGAAGCTCCTGGGCAGAGCCTGGGTTCAGGAAACTCCTGGACAGAGCCAGGGGTTGGGAAGGTCCTGGACAGACCGTGGGCATGTCCCTGGGTTCAGGAAGCTCCTGGGCAGAGCCAGGGCCCATCCCTGGGGTTGGGAAGCTCCTGGGCAGAGCCAGGGCCCATCCCTGGGTTTGGGAAGCTCCTGGGCAGAGCCAGGGGTTGGGAAGCTCCTGGACAGAGCGTGGGCATGTCCCTGGGTTTGGGAAGCTCCTGGGCAGAGCCAGGGCCCATCCCTGGGTTTGGGAAGCTCCTGGGCAGAGCCAGGGGTTGGGAAGCTCCTGGACAGAGCGTGGGCATGTCCCTGGGTTTGGGAAGCTCCTGGGCAGAGCCAGGGCCCATCCCTGGGGTTGGGAAGCTCCTGGGCAGAGCCTGGGCCCATCCCTGGGTTCAGGAAGCTCCTGGGCAGAGCCAGGGCTGAGCGCCAGGCCCGGGAAGCTCCTGGGCAGTGGGAAGCTCCTGGACAGACCCTGAGGTTGGGAAAGTCCTGGACAGAGCCACGTCCCGTCCCTGGGTTCAGGAAGCTCCTGGACAGAGCCAGGGGTTGGGAAGGTCCTGGACAGACCGTGGGCATGTCCCTGGGTTCAGGAAGCTCCTGGGCAGAGCCAGGGCCAAGCCCCAGGCCCGGGAAGCTCCTGGGCAGACCCTGAGGTTGGGAAACCCCTGGACAGAGCCAGGGCCCATCCCTGGGTTCAGGAAGCTCCTGGACAGACCCAGAGCCCATCCCTGGGTTCAGGAAGCTCCTGGACAGACCCAGAGCCCATCCCTGGGTTTGGGAAGCTCCTGGACAGAGCCAGGGCCGAGCCCCGGACCTGGGAAGCTCCTGGGCAGAGCCTGGGTTCAGGAAACTCCTGGGCAGAGCCAGGGCTCGGGAAGCTCCTGGACAGACCATGGGCATGTCCCTGGGTTCAGGAAGCTCCTGGGCAGAGCCAGGGCCGAGCCCCAGGCCCGGGAAGCTCCGTGTGGCTCCCATCCCACGTCCCCTCCGTGCCCCCGCAGGCGGATCGGTACCAGCGCCTCAAGGACGAGGTGGTTCGGGCCCAGGTGCAGCTGCAGCTCTTCAAACTCTTCCACAACGAGGCCGAGATCGAGAAGCTCAACAAGGAGCTGGGGCTGAAGAACCGCGAGATCGACAAGGACAAGAAGAGGATGGACAGGGTGGAGGACGAGCTCAAGGACCGCAAGAAGGAGCTGGGCAAGATGATGAGGGAGCAGCAGCAGATCGAGAAGGAGATCAAGTGAGCTGAGCTGGGGGAATCCCAGGAAATCCCGGGATTTGGGGGCTCAGGGAGTGTTGGGGTGAGGTGGAAAATCCGCCTGGTTCCAACCGCCCTTGCCCTGGGCAGGGGAACCTCCACAGAGCAGGTGGTTCCAAGCGTTATCCAGGCACAGCTGGACAATCCCAGCTTTCCCAGCCTGTGTCCATAGGGGAAGGGCTCTGGAATGCTGGAATGGTTGGGGTTGGAGTGGGTTAAAAATGGGCTTAGAGCTCATGTGGGGGTTCATCCCCCACCGTGGGCAGGGAACCTTCCAGGGAGCTCATGCCACCCCAGCTGGGCAGTCCCAGCTTTCCCAGCCCTTGGGTTTGGGTTGGAAAGGACCTTGAAGGGAGATTTCCTTCCAGCCCCCGGAGCCCCTTTGGGATTTTAGCTCTGGATTGAGGCCGATCCCAGCTCCAGGATCCCTTCCTGGGGAAGCTCTCATGGGGCTCAGTGGGTGCATCCCAGGATTTTGGGATTTCCCAACCCTGGTGATTCCCTGATTTCCATGATTTTTTTGCTCAATCTGGGTGTTTCCAAAGGGTGCATTCCCTGTTTTCGGGCTGGATGTGGGAATTCCTCCCTACCTGGTTGGAAAATCCACCCCCAAGCCCCACAGACCAGAGTATCCCCATTTCCCCCAATCCCCAGCACTGCTCCAAAATCACTCCCAAACCTCTCAGAATCCATTAATTCCGGGAAAATCCATGAAACTCCTTTCCCAACACCCTCCTGGTGGTTCTCCCATGGGATTATCCCGTTGTGGAGAGGAGAGGATGCACCAAACCCCAACTGGGCACCGGCACCACCCCAAAACGGGGGAGGGGCTTCCCTGGGGGGCTTCATCCGGGGGTTTTCCGCAGGGAGAAGGACTCGGAGCTGAACCAGAAGCGGCCCCAGTACATCAAGGCCAAGGAGAACACGTCCCACAAGATCAAGAAGCTGGAGGCAGCACGGAAGTCGCTGCAGAACGCCCAGAAGCAGTACAAGAAACGCAAGGCAGACATGGACGAGCTGGAGAAGGAGATGCTCTCCGTGGAGAAATCCCGGCAGGAGTTCGAGGAACGCATGGAGGAGGAGAGCCAGAGCCAAGGGAGAGACCTGACCCTGGAGGAGAACCAGGTTTGGGGTGGTCCTGTGGGATTTGGGGATTTTGGGACAGGAGGAGCAGAGGCAGAGGCAGGGGAGAAGCCTGACCCTGGAGGAGAACCAGGTATGGGATGGTCCTGTGGGATTTGGGGATTTTGGGAAAGGAGCAGAGCCAGAGGCAAGGGAGAGACCTGACCCTGGAGGAGAACCAGGTACGGGATGGTCCTGTGGGATTTGGGGATTTTGGGACAGGAGGAGCAGAGCCAGAGGCAAGGGAGAGACCTGACCCTGGAGGAGAACCAGGTATGGGGTGGTCCCGTGGGATTTGGGGATTTTGGGACAGGAGGAGCAGAGCCAGAGGCAGGGGAGGGACCTGACCCTGGAGGAGAACCAGGTTTGGGGTGGTCCTGTGGGATTTGGGGATTTTGGGACAGGAGCAGAGGCAGGGGAGAGACCTGACCCTGGAGGAGAACCAGGTTTGGGGTGGTCCTGTGGGGTTTGGGGATGGAAAGACAGAGCCAGAGCCAGGGGAGAGAGCTGACCCTGGAGCAGAAGCAGGTATGGGATGGTCCTGTGGGATTTGGGGATTTTGGGAAAGGAGCAGAGCCAGAGCCAAGGGAGAGACCTGACCCTGGAGGAGAACCAGGTATGGGATGGTCCCGTGGGATTTGGGGATTTTGGGACAGGAGCAGAGGCAAGGGAGAAACCTGACCCTGGAGGAGAACCAGGTTTGGGGTGGTCCTGTGGGATTTGGGGATTTTGGGACAGGAGGAGCAGAGCCAGAGCCAGGGGAGGGACCTGACCCTGGAGGAGAACCAGGTATGGGGTGGTCCTGTGGGATTTGGGGATGGAAAAACAGAGCCAGGTCCAGGATCTCACCCTGGAGCAGAACCAGGTACGGGGTGGTCCCGTGGGATTTGGGGATTTTGGGAAAGGAGCAGAGGCAGGGCAGGGAGCTGACCCTGGAGCAGAAGCAGGTATGGGATGGTCCCATGGGATTTGGGGATTTTTGGGAAAGGAGCAGAGCCAGAGGCAAGGGAGAGACCTGACCCTGGAGGAGAACCAGGTATGGGATGGTCCCGTGGGATTTGGGGATTTTGGGAAAGGAGCAGAGGCAAGGCAGGGAGCTGACCCTGGAGCAGAACCAGGTACGGGATGGTCCCGTGGGATTTGGGGATTTTTGGGACAGGAGGAGCAGAGCCAGAGGCAAGGGAGAGACCTGACCCTGGAGGAGAACCAGGTATGGGATGGTCCCATGGGATTTGGGGATTTTGGGACAGGAGCAGAGCCAGGGGAGGGAGCTGACCCTGGAGGAGAACCAGGTATGGGGTGGTCCCGTGGGATTTGGGGATTTTGGGACAGGAGGAGCAGAGCCAGAGGCAGGGGAGGGACCTGACCCTGGAGGAGAACCAGGTATGGGATGGTCCTGTGGGATTTGGGGATGGAAAAACAGAGTTAGGTCCAGGATCTCACCCTGGAGGAGAACCAGGTACGGGATGGTCCTGTGGGATTTGGGGATTTTGGGACAGGAGGAGCAGAGCCAGAGGCAGGGCAGGGACCTGACCCTGGAGGAGAACCAGGTACGGGATGGTCCTGTGGGGTTTGGGGATTTTGGGACAGGAGCAGAGGCAGGGGAGAGAGCTGACCCTGGAGGAGAACCAGGTATGGGATGGTCCCATGGGATTTGGGGATTTTGGGACAGGAGGAGCAGAGCCAGAGGCAGGGGAGGGACCTGACCCTGGAGGAGAACCAGGTATGGGATGGTCCTGTGGGATTTGGGGATTTTTGGGACAGGAGGAGCAGAGCCAGAGGCAGGGCAGGGACCTGACCCTGGAGCAGAACCAGGTACGGGATGGTCCTGTGGGGTTTGGGGATTTTGGGAAAGGAGCAGAGGCAGGGCAGGGAGCTGACCCTGGAGCAGAAGCAGGTATGGGGTGGTCCTGTGGGGTTTGGGGATTTTTGGGAAAGGAGCAGAGCCAGAGGCAGGGCAGGGAGCTGACCCTGGAGGAGAACCAGGTATGGGGTGGTCCTGTGGGATTTGGGGATTTTGGGAAAGGAGGAGCAGAGCCAGAGGCAGGGGAGGGAGCTGACCCTGGAGGAGAACCAGGTATGGGATGGTCCCGTGGGATTTGGGGATTTTGGGACAGGAGGAGCAGAGCCAGAGGCAGGGGAGGGAGCTGACCCTGGAGGAGAACCAGGTATGGGATGGTCCTGTGGGATTTGGGGATGGAAAAACAGAGTTAGGTCCAGGATCTCACCCTGGAGGAGAACCAGGTACGGGATGGTCCCATGGGATTTGGGGATTTTGGGACAGGAGCAGAGGCAGGGCAGAGACCTGACCCTGGAGCAGAACCAGGTATGGGGTGGTCCCATGGGATTTGGGGATTTTGGGAAAGGAGCAGAGCCAGAGCCAAGGGAGAGACCTGACCCTGGAGCAGAACCAGGTATGGGACGGTCCTGTGGGATTTGGGGATTTTTGGGAAAGGAGCAGAGCCAGAGCCAAGGGAGAGACCTGACCCTGGAGGAGAACCAGGTTTGGGGTGGTCCTGTGGGATTTGGGGATTTTTGGGAAAGGAGCAGAGCCAGAGCCAAGGGAGAGACCTGACCCTGGAGGAGAACCAGGTTTGGGGTGGTCCTGTGGGATTTGGGGATTTTTGGGAAAGGAGCAGAGCCAGAGGCAGGGCAGGGAGCTGACCCTGGAGGAGAACCAGGTACGGGGTGGTCCTGTGGGATTTGGGGATGGAAAAACAGAGTTAGGTCCAGGATCTCACCCTGGAGGAGAACCAGGTATGGGACGGTCCTGTGGGATTTGGGGATTTTGGGACAGGAGGAGCAGAGCCAGAGGCAGGGCAGGGACCTGACCCTGGAGGAGAACCAGGTACGGGATGGTCCTGTGGGATTTGGGGATTTTGGGACAGGAGAAGCAGAGCCAGAGGCAAGGGAGAAGCCTGACCCTGGAGCAGAACCAGGTATGGGATGGTCCTGTGGGATTTGGGGATGGAAAAACAGAGTTAGGTCCAGGATCTCACCCTGGAGGAGAACCAGGTACGGGGTGGTCCTGTGGGATTTGGGGATTTTGGGAAAGGAGCAGAGGCAGGGCAGGGAGCTGACCCTGGAGATCCAGGTGGGATTTGGGGATGGAGAAACAGAGCCAGAGCAGGGCAGGAACCTCAGTGTGGAGGAGAACCAGGTAAGGGCTGGTCCAGGTGGGATTTGGGGAGGGATGGAGGAGCAGAGCCCCGGCCCAGGCCCTGAGCTGCCCCTGGAGCTCCCTCTGTGCTGATCCTGTGGGGTTTGGGATGGGATGGGATGGGATGGGATGGGATGGGATGGGATGGGATGGGATGGGATGGAAGAGCAGAGCCCTGCTCCCTCCATGCTGATCCTGTGGGGTTTGGGATGGGATGGGATGGGAGAGCAGAGCCCTGCTCCCTCCATGCTGATCCTGTGGGATTTGGGATGGGATGGGATGGGATGGGATGGGATGGGATGGGATGGGATGGGATGGGATGGGATGGAAGAGCAGAGCCCTGCCCCCTCCATGCTGATCCCGTGGGGTTTGGGATGGGATGGGATGGGATGGAAGAGCAGAGCCCTGCCCCCTCCATGCCGATCCCATGGGATTTGGGATGGGAGGGGATGGGATGGAAGAGCAGAGCCCTGCCCCCTCCACGCTGGTCCTGTGGGGTTTGGGATGGGATGGGATGGGGATGGGATGGGATGGGATGGGATGGGATGGGATGGAATGGAATGGGATGGAAGAGCAGAGCCCTGCCCCCTCCATGCTGATCCCGTGGGGTTTGGGATGGGATGGGATGGAAGAGCAGAGCCCTGCCCCCTCCATGCTGATCCCATGGGATTTGGGATGGGATGGGATGGAAGAGCAGAGCCCTGCTCCCTCCATGCTGATCCCATGGGATTTGGGATGGGATGGGATGGGATGGGATGGGATGGGATGGGATGGGATGGGATGGGATGGGATGGGATGGAATGGAATGGGATGGAAGAGCAGAGCCCTGCCCCCTCCATGCTGATCCTGTGGGGTTTGGGATGGGATGGGGATGGGATGGGGATGGGATGGGATGGGATGGGATGGGATGGGATGGGATGGGATGGGATGGGATGGGATGGAAGAGCAGAGCCCTGCTCCGTCCTGCTGATCCTGTGGGGTTTGGGATGGGATGGGATGGGATGGGGATGGGATGGGATGGGAGAGCAGAGCCCTGCCCCCTCCATGCTGATCCCGTGGCGTTTGGGATGGGATGGGATGGGATGGGAGGGGATGGGATAGCAGAGCCCTGCCCCCTCCACACTGATCCCATGGGATTTGGGATGGGATGGGATGGAAGAGCAGAGCCCTGCTCCCTCCATGCTGATCCCGTGGCGTTTGGGATGGGATGGGATGGGATGGGATGGAAGAGCAGAGCCCTGCTCCCTCCATGCTGATCCTGTGGGGTTTGGGATGGGATGGAAGAGCAGAGCCCTGCCCCCTCCATGCTGATCCCGTGGGATTTGGGATGGGATGGGATGGAAGAGCAGAGCCCTGCCCCCTCCATGCTGATCCCATGGGATTTGGGATGGGATGGGATGGGATGGGATGGGATGGGATGGGATGGGATGGGATGGAAGAGCAGAGCCCTGCCCCCTCCACGCTGATCCTGTGGGGTTTGGGATGGGATGGGGATGGGATGGGATGGGGATGGGATGGGATGGGATGGGATGGGATGGGATGGGATGGAATGGAATGGGATGGAAGAGCAGAGCCCTGCCCCCTCCATGCTGATCCTGTGGGGTTTGGGATGGGATGGGGATGGGATGGGGATGGGATGGGATGGGATGGGAGGGGAGGGGATGGGATGGGAGGGGATGGGATGGGATGGAAGAGCAGAGCCCTGCCCCCTCCATGCTGATCCCATGGGATTTGGGATGGGATGGGAGAGCAGAGCCCTGCCCCCTCCACGCTGATCCCGTGGCGTTTGGGACAGGTGAAGAAGTACCACCGGCTGAAGGAGGAGGCCAGCAAACGCGCGGCCACGCTGGCCCAGGAGCTCGAGAAGTTCAACCGCGACCAAAAAGCCGACCAGGACCGGCTGGACCTGGAGGAGAGGAAGAAGGTGGAGACTGAGGTGAGCTGGGGGTCCCCAAATCCCCCCCCCAGGACCCGCAGAGCCCCCCTGGCACCCCCTGATCCCCCCTGTGCCCTCTGTCCCCAGGCCAAGATCAAGCAGAAGCTGCGGGAGATCGAGGAGAACCAGAAGCGCATCGAGAAGCTCGAGGAGTACATCGCCACCAGCAAGTGGGTCCCTGTCCCCAGGGGGCTGGAGGGGTCCCTGAGGGGTCCCTGAGGGGTCTCATGTCCCCATCCATGTCCCCAAGGTGTCCCCAGGGGGCTGCAGGGGTCCCCAAGGGGTCCCTGAAGGGTCTCATGGCCCCATCGCTGTCCCCAGGGGGCTGGAGGGTCCCCAAGGGGTCCCTGAGGGGTCTCATGTCCCCATGTCCCTGTCCCCAAGGTGTCCCCAGGGGGCTGGAGGGGTCCCTGAGGGGTCTCATGTCCCCATCCCTGTCCCCAAGGTGTCCCCATGTCCCTGTCCCCAGCGGTCTGAGAGGGTCCCCAAGGGGTCCCTGAAGGGTCTCGTGTCCCCATCGCTGTCCCCAGGGGGCTGGAGGGTCCCTGAGGGGTCCCTGAGGGGTCTCATGTCCCCATTGCTGTCCCCAGGGGGCTGGAGGGGTCCCTGAGGGGTCTCGTGTCCCCATGTCCCTGTCCCCAAGGTGTCCCCAGGGGGCTGGAGGGTCCCCAAGGGATCCCTGAGGGGTCTCATGTCCCCATGTCCCTGTCCCCAGGGGGCTGGAGGGGTCCCTGAGGGGTCTCGTGTCCCCATCCCTGTCCCCAAGGTGTCCCCAGGGGTCTGAGAGGGTCCCCAAGGGATCCCTGAGGGGTCTCATGTCCCTGTCCCCATTGCTGTCCCCAGGCGGCTGGAGGGTCCCTGTGGGGTCTCGTGTCCCCATCGCTGTCCCCAAGCTGTGCCCCCTCCCCACCACCCCCTTTTTGTGTCCTCAAGATGCTCCCTGAAGTGTCCCAAATCCCCATTTCCCCCCCCAGTCACTCTCTGGAGGAGCAGAAGAGGCTGGGATTGACCCCCAAAGCCCCCCAAATCTCGTTGCCTCCCGCCCAGGCAATCCCTGGAGGAGCAGAAGAGGCTGGGATTGACCCCCTAAACCCCCCAAAGCCCCCCAAATCCCATCTCCCCCCCAGACAATCCCTGGAGGAGCAGAAGCGGCTCCAGAGGCGGGGATTGACCCCCTAAACTCCCCCAAACCCCCCAAAATCTCATCCTCCCCCCCAGGCAGTCCCTAGAGGAGCAGAAGCACCTTGAGGGAGGGGGATTGACCCCCCAAATGTCCCCAAACCCCTCCCCAGATCTCATCCTCCCCCCCAGGCAGTTCCTGGAGGAGCAGAAGAGGCTGGGATTGACCCCCCCAAACACCCCCAGATCCCCCCAAATCCCCATTTCCCCCCCAGACAATCCCTGGAGGAGCAGAAGAGGCTCCAGAGGCTGGGGTTGACCCCCCAAACCCCCCCAAATCCCCCAAATCCCCATTTCTCCCCCCAGGCAGTCCCTGGAGGAGCAGAAGAGGCTGGGATTGACCCCCTAAACCCCCCCAAACCCCCCCAAATCCCCATTTCCCCCCCCAGACAATCCCTGGAGGAAAAGAAGTGGCTGGGATTGACCCCTTAAACCCCACCAAACCCCCCCAAGCCCCCCCAAATCCCCATTTCTCCCCCCAGGCAGACCCTGCAGGAGCAGAAGAGGCTGGGATTGACCCCCCAAACCCCCCCAAATCCCCATTTCTCCCCCAGGCAGTCCCTGGAGGAGCAGAAGAGGCTCCAGGGGCTGGGACTGACCCCCTAAATCCCCCATTTCTCCCCCAAATCCCCATTTCCCCCACTCAGACAATCCCTGGAGGAGCAGAAGAGGCTGGGATTGACCCCCCAAACCCCCCCAAATCCCCATTTCTCCCCCCAGGCAGTCCCTGGAGGAGCAGAAGAGTCTCCAGAGGCGGGGATTGACCCCCTAAACCCCCCTAAACCCCCCAAATCCCCATTTCTCCCCCCAGACAATCCCTGGAGGAGCAGAAGTGGCTGGGATTGACCCCCTAAACCCCCTCAAACCCCCCCAAATCCCCATTTTCCCCCCCAGGCAGTCCCTGGAGGAGCAGAAGAGGCTCCAGAGGCTGGGATTGACCCCCCAAACCCCCCCAAATCCCCATTTCTCCCCCCAGACAATCCCTGGAGGAGCAGAAGAGGCTGGGATTGACCCCCCAAACCCCCCCAAACCCCCCCAAATCCCCATTTCCACCCCCAGACAATCCCTGGAGGAGCAGAAGAGGCTCCAGAGGCTGGGATTGACCCTCTAAACCCCCCCAAACCCCCCCAAATCCCCATTTTCCCCCCAGACAATCCCTGGAGGAGCAGAAGAGGCTGGGATTGACCCCCTAAAACCCCCCAAACCCCCCCAAATCCCCATTTCTCCCCCAGACAATCCCTGGAGGAGCAGAAGAGGCTGGGATTGACCCCCCAAACGTCCCCAAACGTCCCCAAATCCCCATTTCCCCCCCCAGACAATCCCTGGAGGAGCAGAAGAGGCTCCAGAGGCTGGGATTGACCCCCTAAACCCCCCCAAACCCCCCCAAATCCCCATTTCCCCCCAGACAATCCCTGGAGGAGCAGAAGAGGCTCCAGGGGCTGGGATTGACCCCCTAAACCCCCCCAAACCCCCCCAAATCCCCATTTCTCCCCCCAGGCAGTCCCTGGAGGAGCAGAAGAGGCTGGGACTGACCCCCTAAACCCCCCCAAACGTCCCCAAATCCCCATTTCTCCCCCCAGGCAGTCCCTGGAGGAGCAGAAGAGGCTCGAGGGCGAGCTGACCGAGGAGGTGGAGCTGGCCAAGCGCCGCATCGACGAGATCAACAAGGAGCTGAACCAGGTGATGGAGCAGCTCGGGGACGCCCGCATCGACCGCCAGGAGAGCAGCCGGCAGCAGCGCAAGGCCGAGATCATGGACAGCATCAAACGCCTCTACCCCGGCTCCGTGGTGAGGGACCCCCCAAAACTGTCCCAAAAACTGCCCCAAAACTGCCCCACAGCCAGAGAAACTGCCCCAGAAACTGCTCCAGAAACTGCCCCAAAAACTGCCCCAAAGCCAGAGAAACTGCCCCAGAAACTGCCCCAGAAACTGCCCCAGAACCAGAGAAACTGCCCCAGAAACTGCCCCCTAAACTGCCCCAAAACTGCCCCAAAAAGTACCCCAAAAACTGCCCCAGAAACTGCCCCCAAAACTGCCCCGCAGCCAGAGAAACTGCCCCAGAAACTGCCCCAGAAACTGCCCCAAAGAGTACCCTAAAAACTGCCCCAAAACTGCCCCAAAACTGCCCCAGAACTGCCCCAAAACCAGAGAAACTGCCCCAGAAACTGCCCCCAAAACTGCCCCCAAAACTGCCCCAAAACTGCCCCACAGCCAGAAAAACTGCCCCAGAAACTGCCCCAAAAACGGCCCCAAAACTGCCCCAAAGCCAGAGAAACTGCCCCAAAACTGCCCCACAGCCAAACTGCCCCAAAAAGTGCCCCAAAAAGTACCCCAAAACTGCCCCAAAACTGCCCCAAAACTGCTCAAAAACTGCCCCACAGCCAGAGAAACTGCTCCAGAAACTGCCCCAGAAACTGCCCCAAAACTGCCCCAGAAACTGCCCCAAAAACTGCCCCAAAGCCAGAGAAACTGCCCCAAAACTGCCCCACAGCCAGAGAAGCTGCCCCAGAAACTGCCCCAAAACTGCCCCAAAAAGGTGCCCCGAAAACTGCCCCAAAACTGCCCCAAAAACTGCCCCACAACCAGAGAAACTGCCCCAAAAACTGCCCCAAAACTGCCCCAAAAAGTACCCCAGAAACTGCCCCAGAAACTGCCCCAAAAAGGACCCCAAAAACTGCCCCACAGCCAGAGAAACTGCCCCAGAAACTGCCCCAGAAACTGCCCCAAAACTGCCCCCAAACCCCAAAATGTGTGCCCTGGAACCCCAAAACTGCCCCAAAACCCCCAAAACTGCCCTAAAACCCAAAAAAATGTGCCCCAAAACCCCGAAATGTGTGCCCCAGAAGCCCCAAAACTGCCCCAAAACCCCAAAATGTGTGCCCCAGAACCCCAAAATGTGTGCCCCAAACCCCAAAAACTGCCCCAAAACTGCCCCAAAACCCCCAAAAATGTGCCCTGGAACCCCAAATGTATTCCCCTAAACCCTAAAATGTGTGCCCCAAAACCCCAAAAACTGCCTCAAAACCCCAATATGTGTTCTCTGGAACCCCAAAACTGTGTGCCCCAAAAACTGCCCCCAAACCCCTCACCTGGACCCCAAATCCATGGTGAGGAACACCCCAAACCCGTACCCCAAAACCAGAACCCCAAATCCGTGGTGAGGAACACCCCAAACCCGTACCCCAAAACCAGAACCCCAAATGTGTTCCCCAAAATCTGCGCCCCAAGCCCCGCCTGGGCCCCTCACCTGCCCTGGCTCTGGCACCCCTTCAGCCCCGTTTTGGGGTTCCTCTGCTCATTTCTGGGGTCCCCAACCCCATTTCTGATGTCCCCAACCCCATTTCCGAGCTCCCTGACCCCATATCTGCTGTCCCTGACCCCATATCTGCTGTCCCTGACCCCATATTTGGTGTCCCCCTCTCAGTACGGCCGCCTCATCGCCCCACACAGAAGAACCCACCCCCATTTCTGATGTCCCTGACCCCATTTCTGAGGTTCCCAATCCCATTTCCAGGGTCCCTGACCCCATATCTGCTGTCCCTGACCCCATATCTGCTGTCCATGACCCCATATCCAGTATCCCTGACCCCATAACTCCTGTCCCCCCTCAGTATGGCCACCTCATCGCCCTGTGCCAGCCCAGGCAGAAGAACCTGACCCCATTTCTGATGTCCCCTAACCCATTTCTGAGGTCCCTGACCCCATTTCTGATGTCCTGATCCCATTTCCGAGGTCCCTGATCCCATTTCCGAGGTCCCCGACCCCATACCTGCTGTCCCCGACCCCACACCTGCCGTCCCTGACCCCGTATCTGTGTCCCCTGTGCAGTACGGCCGCCTCATCGCCCTGTGCCAGCCCATGCAGAGGATCCCAACCTCTTTCCGAGGTCCCTGGTCCCACTTATGTTGTCCTGATCCCATTTCTGCTGTCCCTGACCCCACACCTGCCATCCCTGACCCCATACCTGCCGTCCCTGACCCCATATCTGCCATCCCTGACCCCACACCTGCCGTCCCTGACCCCATATCTGTGTCCCCCGTGCAGTACGGCCGCCTCATCGCCCTGTGCCAGCCCACACAGAAGAACCTGACCCCATTTCCGATGTCCCCTAACCCATTTCTGAGGACCCTGGCCCACTTCTGGTGTCCCTGATCCCATATCTGCTGTCCCCGACCCCATACCTGCCATCCCTGACCCCATATCTGTGTCCCCCGTGCAGTACGGCCGCCTCATCGCCCTGTGCCAGCCCATGCAGAAGATCCCAGCCTCTTTCCGAGGTCCCTGGTCCCATTTCTGGTGTCCCTGATCCCATTTCCGAGGTCCCTGACCCCATACCTGCCATCCCTGACGCCATCCCTGACCCCACACCTGCTGTCCCTGACCCCATATTTGTGTCCCCTGTGCAGTACGGCCGCCTCATCGCCCTGTGCCAGCCCATGCAGAACATCCCAGCCTTTTTCCGAGGTCCTTGACCCCATTTCTGGTGTCCCTGCTCCCATTTCCGAGGTCCCTGACCCTATATCTGCTGTCCCTGACCCCGTATCTGCTGTCCCTGACCCCATACCTGCTGTGCCCCCCTCAGTACAGCCGCCTCATCGCCCTGTGCCAGCCCACACAGAAGAACCTGACCCCATTTCCGATGTCCCCTAACCCATTTCTGATGTCCCTGACCCCATTTCTGATGTCCTGATCCCATTTCCGAGGTCCCTGACCCCATACCTGCCATTCCTGACCCCATACCTGCTGTCCCTGACCCCATACCTGCTGTCCCTGACCCCATATTTGTGTCCCCTGTGCAGTATGGCCGCCTCATCGCCCTGTGCCAGCCCATGCAGAAGATGCCAACCTCCATTTCTGATGTCCCTGACCCCATTTGTGATGTCCCTGATCCCATTTCCGAGGTCCCTGACCCCATACCTGCCATCCCTGACCCCATACCTCCTCTCCCTGACCCCATACCTCCTGTGCCCCCCTCAGTACGGCCGCCTCATTGCCCTGTGCTGGCCCACACAGAAGATCCCAACCTCCATTTCTGATGTCCCTGATCCCATTTCCGAGGTCTCTGACCCCGTATCTGCTGTCCCTGACCCCATACCTGCTGTCCCTAATCCCATACCTGCTGTCCCTGACCCCATAACTCCTGTGCCCCACCCAGTACAGCCGCCTCATCGCCCCGTGCCGGCCCACACAGAAGAACCTGACCCCATTTCTGATGTCCCCTAACCCATTTCTGAGGATCCTGACCCACTTCTGGTGTCCCTGACCCCATTTCTGATGTCCCTGATCCCATTTCCGAGGTCCCTGACCCCATACCTGCCATCCCTGACCCCGTATCTGTGTCCCCCGTGCAGTACGGCCACCTCATCGCCCTGTGCCAGCCCATGCAGAGGATGCCAACCTCAATTTCTGATGTCCCTGACCCCATTTCCGAGGTCCCCGACCCCACACCTGCCATCCCTGACCCCACACCTGCCGTCCCTGACCCCATACCTGCTGTCCCTGACCCCATATTTGTGTCCCCTGTGCAGTATGGCCGCCTCATCGCCCTGTACCAGCCCACACAGAAGATGCCAACCTCCATTTCTGATGTCCCTGACCCCATTTATGATGTCCTGCTCCCATTTCCGAGGTCCCTGACCCTATATCTGCTGTCCCTGACCCCGTATCTGCTGTCCCTGACCCCATACCTGCTGTGCCCCCCTCAGTACAGCCGCCTCATCGACCTGTGCCAGCCCACACAGAAGAACCTGACCCCATTTCCGATGTCCCCTAACCCATTTCTGAGGACCTTGACCCAATTCTGGTGTCCCTGATCCCATTTCCGAGGTCCCCGACCCCATACCTGCTGTCCCCGACCCCATACCTGCTGTCCCCGACCCCACACCTGCTGTCCCTGACCCCATATCTGTGTCCCCCGTGCAGTACGGCCGCCTCATCGCCCTGTGCCAGCCCATGCAGAGGATCCCAACCTCTTTCCGAGGTCCCTGGTCCCATTTCTGGTGTCCCTGATCCCATTTCCGAGGTCCCTGACCCCATACCTGCCATCCCTGACCCCATATCTGTGTCCCCCGTGCAGTACGGCCACCTCATCGCCCTGTGCTGGCCCACACAGAAGAACCTGACCTCATTTCTGATGTCCCCTAACCCATTTCTGAGGACCTTGACCCACTTCTGGTGTCCCTGATCCCATTTCTGATGTCCCTGATCCCATTTCCGAGGTCCCTGACCCCACACCTGCCATCCCTGACCCCACACCTGCCGTCCCTGACCCCATATTTGTGTCCCCTGTGCAGTACGGCCACCTCATCACCCTGTACCAGCCCATGCAGAGGATCCCAACCTCCATTTCTGATGTCCCTGATCCCATTTCTGATGTCCCTGACCCCATTTCTGATGTCCTGATCCCATTTCCGAGGTCCCTGACCCCACACCTGCCATCCCTGACCCCATACCTGCCATCCCTGACCCCATATCTGTGTCCCCCGTGCAGTATGGCCGCCTCATCGACCTGTGCCAGCCCACACAGAAGAACCTGACCCTATTTCTGATGTCCCTGACCCCATTTCTGAGGACCCTGATCCCATTTCCGAGGTCCCTGACCCCATATCTGCCATCCCCAACCCCACACCTGCTATCCCTGACCCCATATCTGTGTCCCCCATGCAATACGGCCGCCTCATCGACCTGTGCCAGCCCACACAGAAGATGCCAACCTCCATTTCTGATGTCCCTGACCCCATTTCTGATGTCCTGATCCCATTTCCGAGGTCCCTGACCCCATACCTGCCATCCCTGACCCCACACCTGCCATCCCTGACCCCATACCTGCCATCCCTGACCCCATATCTGTGTCCCCCGTGCAGTATGGCCGCCTCATCGACCTGTGCCAGCCCACACAGAAGAAGTACCAGATCGCCGTGACCAAGGTGCTGGGCAAGAACATGGACGCCATCATCGTGGACTCGGAGAAGACGGGCAGGGACTGCATCCAGTACATCAAGGAGCAGCGCGGGGAGCCCGAGACCTTCCTGCCCCTCGACTACCTCGAGGTGCCACCCTAAAACGGGCTTTGGGGTCAGCAGGGACCCTAAAATGGGGTTTGGGGTCAGCAGGGACCCTAAAATGGGCTTTGGGGTCAGCAGGGGACTGAGACCTTCCTGCCCCTTGACTGCCTTGAGGTGCGACCCTAAAACGGGCTTTGGGGCCAGCAGGGACCCAGTGAGGGGTTTGGGGTCAGCAGGGACCCTGTGAAGGGTTTGGGGTCAGCAGGGACGCTAAAATGGGGTTTGGGGTCAGCAGGGACCCTGTGAGAGGTTTGGGGTCAGCAGGGACCCTAAAATGGGCTTTGGGGTCAGCAAGGACACTAAAATGGGCTTTGGGGTCAGCAGGGACCCTGTGAGAGGTTTGGGGTCAGCAGGGACCTTGTGAGGGGTCTGGGGTCAGCAAGGACACTAAAATGGGCTTTGGGGTCAGCAGGGACCCTGTGAGGGGCCTGGGGAGCTGGAGACCTTCCTGCCCCACAACTGTCTTGAGGTGGGGGCCCTAAAATGGGGTTTGGGGTCAGCAGGGACCCTGTGAAGGGTTTGGGGTCAGCAGGGACCCTGTGAGAGGTTTGGGGTCAGCAGGGACCTTGTGAGGGGTCTGGGGTCAGCAAGGACCCTAAAATGGGCTTTGGGGTCAGGAAGGACACTAAAATGGGGTTTGGGGTCAGCAAGGACACTAAAATGGGGTTTGGGGTCAGCAAGGACCCAGTGAGGGGCCTGGGGAGCCCGAGACCTTCCTGCCCCTCGACTGCCTCGAGGTGCGACCCTAAAATGGGGTTTGGGGTCAGCAGGGACCCTAAAATGGGCTTTGGGGTCAGCAGGGACCCTGTGAGGGGTTTGGGGCCAGCAGGGACCCTGTGAGGGGTCTGGGGTCAGCAGGGGACCCAGTAAGGGGTTTGGGGTCAGCAGGGACCCTAAAATGGGCTTTGGGGTCAGCAGGGACCCTGTGAAGGGTTTGGGGTCAGTAGGGACCCTAAAACGGGGTTTGGGGTCAGCAGGGACCCTGTGAGGGGTTTGGGGTCAGCAAGGACCCAGTGAGGGGTTTGGGGTCAGCAGGGGACTGAGACCTTCCTGCCCCTTGACTACCTAGGGGTGGGGACCCTAAAATGGGGTTTGGGGTCAGCAGGAGGTTTGGGGGAACCGAGACCTTCCTGCCCCTTGACTACCTCGAGGTGCGACCCTAAAACGGGCTTTGGGGTCAGCAGGGACCCTGTGAAGGGTTTGGGGTCAGCAGGGACCCTGTGAGGGGTCTGGGGTCAGCAGGGACCCTAAAATGGGCTTTGGGGTCAGCAAGGACACTAAAATGGGCTTTGGGGTCAGCAGGGACCCTGTGAGAGGTTTGGGGTCAGCAGGGACCTTGTGAGGGGTCTGGGGTCAGCAAGGACCCTAAAATGGGGTTTGGGGTCAGCAGGGACCCTGTGAGGGGCCTGGGGAGCTGGAGACCTTCCTGCCCCACAACTGTCTTGAGGTGGGGGCCCTAAAATGGGGTTTGGGGTCAGCAGGGACCCTAAAACAGGGTTTGGGGTCAGCAAGGACCCTGTGAGGGGTTTGGGGTCAGCAGGGGACTGAAGCCCTCCTGCCCCTTGACTGCCTCGAGGTGCGACCCTAAAACGGGCTTTGGGGTCAGCAGGGACGCTAAAATGGGCTTTGGGGTCAGCAGGGACGCTAAAATGGGCTTTGGGGTCAGCAGGGGACTGAGACCTTCCTGCCCCTTGACTGCCTTGAGGTGCGACCCTAAAACGGGCTTTGGGGCCAGCAGGGACCCAGTGAGGGGTTTGGGGTCAGCAAGGACCCTAAAATGGGGTTTGGGGTCAGCAGGGACCCTGTGAGGGGTTTGGGGTCAGCAGGGACCTTGTGAGGGGTCTGGGGTCAGCAAGGACCCTAAAATGGGGTTTGGGGTCAGCAGGGACCCTGTGAGGGGCCTGGGGAGCTGGAGACCTTCCTGCCCCACAACTGTCTTGAGGTGGGGGCCCTAAAATGGGGTTTGGGGTCAGCAGGGACCCTGTGAGAGGTTTGGGGTCAGCAGGGACCCTGTGAGGGGCCTGGGGAGCCCGAGACCTTCCTGCCCCTCGACTACCTCGAGGTGCCACCCTAAAATGGGCTTTGGGGTCAGCAGGGACCCTGTGAGGGGTTTGGGGCCAGCAGGGACCCTGTGAAGGGTTTGGGGTCAGTAGGGATCCAGTGAGGGGTTTGGGGTCAGCAGAGGACTGAGACCTTCCTGTCCCTAGACTGCCTCGAGGTGCGACCCTAAAACGGGCTGTGGGGTCAGCAGGGACCCTGTGAGGGGTTTGGGGTCAGCAAGGACCCTAAAATGGGGTTTGGGGTCAGCAGGAGGTTTGGGGGAACTGAGACCTTCCTGCCCCTTGACTACCTCGAGGTGGGGACCCTAAATCAGGGTTTGGGGTCAGCAGGGACCCTGTGAGGGGTTTGGGGCCAGCAGGGACCCTAAAATGGGGTTTGGGGTCAGCAGGGACCCTGTGAGGGGTTTGGGGGCCCCAGAGCTGCCCCCGATTTTGGGGTGCCCCGGTGAAGCCCACGGATGAGGAGCTGTAGGGGGAGTTTGGGTGCCCTGTTTTGGGGTTCTGAGCCCGATTTGGGATTGTCCCCCCATTTTTGGGGTTCCCCAATCTTTGGGGTTCCAGGTCAGACCCACAGATGAGAAGCTGTGGGAGCTGCGGGTGGGGTTTGGGTGCCCTGTTTTGGGTTCCTGACTCCATTTTTGGGGTTCTGAGCCCAATATGGGATTGCTCCCCCATTTTTGGGGTTCCTGACCCCCTGATTTTGGGGTTCCAGGTGAAGCCCCACCGATGAGAAGCTGGGGAGGTTTGGGTGCCCTGTTTGGGGTTTTAACCCCATTTTTGGGGTTCTGACCCCCCTGATTTTGGGGTCCCAGGTGAAGCCCCACCGATGAGAAGCTGGGGGGGTTTGGGTGCTGTGTTTGGGGTTTTAACCCCATTTTTGGGGTTCTGACCCCCCTGATTTTGGGGTCCCAGGTGAAGCCCCACCGATGAGAAGCTGGGGAGGTTTGGGTGCCCATTTTTGGGTGCCCATTTTTGGGGTTCTGACCCCCCTGATTTTGGGGTTCCAGGAGAAGCCCCACCAATGAGAAGCTGTGGGGGGTTTGGGTGCCCTGTTTGGGGTTTTAACCCCATTTTTGGGTTTATAACCCCCCATTTTTGGGGTCCTGACCCAGCCATTTTTGGGGTTCCAGGTGAAGCCCCACCGATGAGAAGCTGTGGAGGGTTTGGGTGCCCATTTTTGGGGTTCTGACCCCCCCTGATTTTGGGGTTCCAGGTGAAGCCCCACCAATGAGAAGCTGGGGAGGTTTGGGTGCCCATTTTTGGGGTTCTGACCCCCCCGTTTTTGGGTTTCCAGGTGAACGAGAAGCTGTTCCACCAATGAGATACTGTGGGGGGGTTTGGGTGCCCTGTTTGGGGTTTTAACCCCATTTTTGGGGTTCTGACCCCCCTGATTTTGGGGTCCCAGGTGAAGTCCCACCAATGAGAAGCTGTGGGAGGTTTGGGTGCCGTGTTTGGGGTTTTAACCCCATTTTTGGGGTCCTGACCCTGCCATTTTTGGGGTTCCAGGTGAATGAGAAGCTGTTCCACCAATGAGAAGCTATGGGAGGTTTGGGTGCCCATTTTTGGGGTTCTGACCCCCCATTTTTGGGGTTCCAGGTGAATGAGAAGCTGTTCCACCAATGAGAAGCTGTGGGGGGGTTTTGGGTGCCGTGTTTGAGGTTTTAACCCCATTTTTGGGGTCCTGACCCAGCCATTTTTGGGGTCCCAGGTGAAGCCCCACCAATGAGAAGCTGGGGAGGTTTGGGTGCCCATTTTTGGGTGCCCATTTTTGGGGTTCTGACCCCCCCCGTTTTTGGGGTTCCAGGTGAATGAGAAGCTGTTCCACCAATGAGAAGCTGTGGGGGGTTTGGGTGCTGTGTTTGGAGTTTTACCCCCATTTTTGGGGTTCTGACCCCCCTGTTTTTGGGGTTCCAGGTGAAGCCCCACCGATGAGAAGCTGGGGAGGTTTGGGTGCCCTGTTTGGGGTTTTGATCCCATTTTTGGGGTTATAATCCCTCCATTTTTGGGGTTCCAGGTGAATGAGAAGCTGTTCCAGCAATGAGAAGCTGTGGGGGGGTTTTGGGTGCTGTGTTTGGGGTTTTAACCCCATTTTTGGGGTGCTGACCCCCCTGATTTTGGGGTTCCAGGTGAAGCCCCACCGATGAGAAGCTGGGGAGGTTTGGGTGCCCTTTTTGGGGTTTTACCCCCATTTTTGGGGTTCTGACCCCCCTGTTTTTGGGGTCCCAGGTGAAGCCCACGGACGAGAAGCTGCGGGAGCTGCGGGGGGCCAAGCTGGTGATCGACGTGATCCGCTACGAGCCGCCCCACATCAAGAAGGCGCTGCAGTTCGCCTGCGGGAACGCGCTGGTGTGCGACAACGTGGAGGACGCCAGGAGGATCGCCTTCGGGGGGCACCAGCGGCACAAGGTACCCCAAAAACGGCCCCAAAATAGCCCCAAAAACAGCCCAGAAACACCCCAAAAATAGCCCCAAAAATAGCCCCAAAAACGGCCCAGAAACACCCCAAAAATAGCCCCAAAACCACCCCGAAAATATCCCCAAAACCAGCCCCCATCGCCTTCGGGGGGCACCAGCGGCACAAGGTACCCCAAAAACGGCCCCAAAATAGCCCCAAAAACAGCCCAGAAACACCCCGAAAATAGCCCCAAAAACACCCCGAAAATATCCCCAGAAACACCCCTAAAATATCCCCAAAACAGCCCAAAAATATCCCCAAAAATATCCCCAAAAACACCCCAAAAACACCCCAAAAATATCCCCAAAAATATCCTAGAAACACCCCAAAAACATCCCCAAAAGCACCTCAGAAATACCCCAAAAATATCCCCAAAAACACCCCTAAAATATCCCCAAAAACATCCCAGAAACACCCCAAAAACATCCCCAAAAACAGCCCAGAAACACCCCAAAAATATCCCGAAAAACACCCCAAAAATATCCCCAAAACCACCCCAAAAATATCCCCAAAAACACCCCTAAAATATCCCCAAACCAGCCCCCATCGCCTTCGGGGGCACAAGGTACCTCAAAAACGGCACCAAAATGGCCCCAATAACACCCAAGAAACACCCCTAAAATATCCCCAAAACAGCCCAAAAATATCCCCAAAACACCCCAAAAATAGCCCCAAAAACACCCCGAAAATATCCCCAAAACCAGCCCCCATTGCCTTCGGGGGGCACCAGCGGCACAAGGTACCCCAAAAACGGCCCCAAAATAGCCCCAAAAACACCCCAAAAATATCCCCAAAACACCCCTAAACTATTCCCAGAAACGGCCCAGAAACACCCCAAAAATGTCCCCAAAACAGCCCAAAAATATCCCCAAAATGGCCCAAAAATATCTCCAAAAACACCCCAAAAATGTCCCCTGAAACACCCCTAAAATATCCCCAAAACAGCCCGAAAATATCCCCAAAAACATCCCCAAAATCACCCCAAAAATATCCCCAAAAATATCCTAGAAGCACCCCAAAAACACTCCAGAAATACCCCAAAAATATCCCCAAAACCACCCCAAAAATATCCCCAAAAACACCCCTAAAATATCCCCAAAAACATCCCAGAAACACCCCAAAAACATCCCCAAAAACAGCCCAGAAACACCCCAAAAATATCCCCAAAACCACCCCAAAAATATCCCCAAAACCACCCCAAAAATATCCCCAAAAACACCCCTAAAATATCCCCAAACCAGCCCCCATCGCCTTCGGGGGCACAAGGTACCTCAAAAACGGCACCAAAATGGCCCCAATAACACCCAAGAAACACCCCTAAAATATCCCCAAAACAGCCCAAAAATATCCCCAAAACAGCCCAAAAATATCCCCAAAACACCCCAAAAATAGCCCCAAAAACACCCCGAAAATATCCCCAAAACCAGCCCCCATTGCCTTCGGGGGGCACCAGCGGCACAAGGTACCCCAAAAACGGCCCCAAAATAGCCCCTAAAACAGCCCAGAAACACCCCAAAAATAGCCCCAAAACAGCCTTAAAATATCCCCAAAATCACCCCAGAAACACCCCAAAAATATCCCCAGAAACACCCCGAAAATATCCCCAAACCAGCCCCCATCGCCTTTGGGGGACACCAGCGGCACAAGGTACCCCAAAAATGGCCCCAAACCGGCCCCCGTGTCCCCTGGGTGTCCCCTGGGTGACTCTGGCTGACCTTGGGTGTCCCTGGGTGTCCCCAATGTCCCCTGGGTGTCCCTGGGTGACTCTGGGTGTCCCCAATGACCCCTGGGTGTCCATGGGTGACCCTGGTGTCCATGGGTGTCCCCAATGAACCCTGGGTGACCCCTGGGTGTCCCTGGGTGCCCCCTGGGTGTCCCCAATGACCCCTGGGTGTCCCTGGGTGCCCCCAATGACCCCTGGGTGACGCTGGGTGCCCCTGGGTGTCCCGCAGACGGTGGCCCTGGACGGGACGCTGTCCCAGCAGCCTGGGGTGTCCCTGGGTGCCTCTGGGTGTCCCTGGGTGTCCCCAATGACCCCTGGGTGACTCTGGGTGTCCATGGGTGTCCCTCGGTGTCCCTGGGTGCCTCTGGGTGTCCATGGGTGTCCCTCGGTGTCCCTGGGTGACTCTGGGTGTCCATGGGTGTCCCCAATGAACCCTGGGTGCCCCTGGGGTCCCTGGGTGACGCTGGGTGTCCCTGGGTGTCCCGCAGACGGTGGCCCTGGACGGGACGCTGTTCCAGAAGTCAGGGGTGGCTCTGGGTGACCCTGGGTGCCCCCAATGACCCCTGGGTGCCCATGGGTGCCCCTGGGTGCCCCTGGCTGACCCCTGGGTGTCCGGCAGACGGTGTCCCTGGGTGCCCCTGGGTGCCCCTGGGTGCCCCTGGCTGACCCCTGGCTGTCCCTGGGTGCCCATGGATGTCCCTGGGTGTCCCTGGCTGTCCCTGGGTGCCCCTGGGTGCCCCTGGCTGACCCCTGGGTGTCCCTGGGTGTCCCCAATGACCCCTGGCTGTCCCTGGCTGTCCCTGGGTGCCCCCTGGGTGCCCCTGGCTGCCCATGGGTGTCCCTGGGTGTCCCTGGCTGACCCCTGGGTGTCCCAATGACCCCTGGCTGCCCATGGGTGCCCCTGGGTGCCCCTGGCTGACCCCTGGCTGTCCGGCAGACGGTGGCCCTGGACAGGACGCTGTTCCAGAAGTCGGGGGTGGCTCTGGGTGTCCCTGGGTGTCCCTGGGTGCCCCCAATGACCCCTGGGTGCCCCTGGGTGTCCCTGGGTGCCGCTGGGTGTCCCTGGCTGTCCCTGGGTGCCCCTGGGTGCCCCTGGGTGCCCCTGGCTGACCCCTGGGTGTCCGGCAGACGGTGGCCCTGGACGGGACGCTGTTCCAGAAGTCGGGGGTGGCTCTGGGTGACTCTGGGTGCTCCTGGGTGCCCCTGACTGACCCCTGGGTGTCCCTGGGTGTCCCTGGGTGTCCCCAATGACCCCTGGGTGTCCCTGGGTGCCCCTGGCTGACCCCTGGGTGTCCGGCAGACGGTGGCCCTGGACGGGATGCTGTTCCAGAAGTCGGGGGTGGCTCTGGGTGACTCTGGGTGACTCTGGGTGCCCCTGGCTGACCCCTGGGTGTCCCTGGGTGTCCCCAATGACCCCTGGGTGCCCCTGGGTGCCCCTGGCTGACCCCTGGGTGTCCCACAGACGGTGGCCCTGGACGGGACGCTGTTCCAGAAGTCGGGGGTGATCTCGGGCGGCGCCAGCGATCTCAAGGCCAAAGCGCGGCGCTGGGACGAGAAGGCCGTGGACAAACTCAAGGAGAAGAAGGAGCGGCTGACGGAGGAGCTCAAGGTGGGACCCGAGAACTGACCCTAAAAACACCAGAGTGACCCCAAAACTGACCCTAAACCACCAAACTGACCCTAAAACTGACCCTAAAAACACCAGAGTGACCCTAAAACTGACCCTAAAAACACCAGAGTGACCCTAAAACTGACCCTAAAAACAACAAACTGACCCTAAAACTGACCCTAAACCACCAAACTGACCCTAAAAACACCAAAGTGACCCTAAAAACCCAAGACTGACCCCAAAAACCCAAAACTGACCCCAAAAACCCAAACTGACCCCAAAACTGATCTTAACAATCCAAACTGACCCAAAAACTGACCTTAACAACCCAAACTGACCCTTTCTTGGGAAGTTACCCCCATTTTTGGGGTCAGTTACCCCCATTTTCCCCCATTTTTCCCCCATTTTCCCCCATTTTTCCCCCATTTTATCCCATTTTTCCCCCATTCCCGGGTCATTTTTCCCCATTTTTCCCAAATTCCCGTTTTTTTCCCCCATTTTTCCCCCTCAGGAGCAGACGAAGGCCAAGCGCAAGGAGGCCGAGCTGCGGCCCCTCCCCATCCCCCATTTTCCCTCATTCCTGGGTTGTTTTTCCCCCATTTTTTCCCAGTTTTCCCCATTTTCCCCCATTCCCGGGTCATTTTTCCCCGTTTTTCCCAAATTCCCGTTTTTTCCCCCATTTCCCCCTCAGGAGCAGATGAAGGCCAAGCACAAGGAGGCCGAGCTGCGCCCCCGCCCCATCCCCCATTTTCCCTCATTCCTGGGTCATTTTTCCCCCATTTTATCCCATTTTTCCCCCATTCCTGGGTTGGTTTTCCCCCATTTTTTCCTGTTTTTCCCAAATTCCCAGTTTTTTCCCCCATTTCCCCCTCAGGAGCAGATGAAGGCCGAGCACAAGGAGGCCGAGCTGCGGCCCCTCCCCATCCCCCATTTTCCCTGTGGTTTTCCCCCATTCCTGGGTCGTTTTTCCCTCTTTTTCCCCCCATTTTTTCCTGTTTTTCCCCCTTTTTCCCCCATTCCCGGGTTATTTTTCCCCGTTTTTCCCAAATTCCCGTTTTTTCCCCCATTTTTCCCCTCAGGAGCAGATGAAGGCCAAGCACAAGGAGGCCGAGCTGTGGCCCCTCCCCATCCCCCATTTTCCCTCATTCCTGGGTCGTTTTCCCCCCATTTTATCCCATTTTCCCCCCATTTTATCCCATTTTTCCCCCATTCCCGGGATGTTTTTTCCCTGTTTTTCCCAAATTCCCATTTTTGTCCCCCATTTTCCCCTCAGGAGCAGATGAAGGCCAAGCGCAAGGAGGCCGAGCTGCGCCCCCGCCCCATCCCCCATTGTCCCTCATTCCTGGGTTGTTTTTCCCCTGTTTTTTCCCGGTTTTCCCCCCATTTTATCCCATTTTTCTCCCATTCCTGGGTTGTTTTTCCCCGTTTGTTCCAGTTTGGCCAAATTTAGAAATATATCCTCTGAGAGAAGGCACAACCACCCCTTCCCCCCCAGGTTCGGGAAAAAATAAATTTTCCTCGGAGGAAAGTGAAGGAGATAAAACTATTTATTTACCAAACGCACGGGAAAAGGAAAATAAGGCTAAATAATGAAATGTTTCACTGTGGAGGAAAAACCTGGGGAAGTGTTAAGAGTCCTCCCTTTGGTCTCCTCGGCGCTGGGGCTTGGCCCAGGGCCAGGCCCTCTGTGCCCGGTGGAAAGTCCTCCCGATGTGCTCTGAGGTTGAAAAGCAGTCCAGTAGCAAAGGGAGAAAATCCGGAATTCCAGAGAAGGAAAAACAAAGTCCAAACTCTCAGTCTCTCTCTCCAGAGAACAAGAAGCTGAAAAAACTGGCCAAAAGCTGACTGGGAAAAAAGAAAGCAAGCTGGGTGCTTCCTCGCTCCCCTGCCGCAGCTGGGAAAAAAAAACAAACCTGCTATCTCTGTGTGACCTTGAACAAGCTGCAAACTGCCCTGAAAAAGTTTTGCTTGGTTTAGAGGCATAGAAAGACACAGAAATTAATTTCTGGGCATAGGCAGCGATATGGGATACACATCATAAGGTCACCCCAAGACACCGTTTTTCCCAAATTCCCGTTTTTTTCCCCCATTTTTCCCCTCAGGAGCAGAGGAAGGCCGAGCACAAGGAGGCCGAGCTGCGGCCCCTCCCCACCCCACTGAGGCCCTGTTTGTCCCAAATTCCCAGGTTTTTTTCCCCGTTTTATCCCATTTTTCCCTCATTCCCGGGTCATTTTTCCCTGTTTTTCCCTCATTCCCAGGTTATTTTTCCCCCATTTTCCCCCATTTTTCCCAAATTCCCGTTTCTTTCCCCCATTTTCCCCTCAGGAGCAGATGAAGGCCAAGCACAAGGAGGCCGAGCTGCAGCCCCTCCCCATCCTCCATTTTCCCTCATTCCTGGGTCGTTTTTCCCCCTTTTTCCCCCATTTTCCCCCCATTTTTCCCCCATTTTTTCCCGTTTTTTCCTCTTTTTCCCCCTTTTTCCCTCATTCCCGGGATGTTTTTCCCCGTTTTTCCCAAATTCCCGGTTTTTTCCCCCATTTCCCCCTCAGGAGCAGATGAAGGCCAAGCACAAGGAGGCCGAGCTGCGGCCCCTCCCCATCCCCTATTTTCCCTCATTCCTGGGTTGTTTTTCCCCCATTTTTCCCCCATTTTATCCCATTTTTCCCCCATTCCCGGGTCATTTTTCCCTGTTTTTCCCAAATTCCCGTTTTCTTTCCCCCCATTTTCCCCTCAGGAGCAGATGAAGGCCAAGCGCAAGGAGGCCGAGCTGCGGCCCCTCCCCATCCCCCCTTTTCCCTCATTCCCGGGTCGTTTTTCCCCCATTTTTTCCCGTTTTTTCCCAATTTTATCCCATTTTCCCCCCATTTTATCCCATTTTTCCCCCATTCCCCGGTTGTTTTTCCCCGTTTTTCCCAAATTCCCGTTTTTTTCCCCCATTTTCCCCTCAGGAGCAGATGAAGGCCAAGCGCAAGGAGGCTGAGCTGCGGCCCTGCCCCATCCCCCATTTTCCCTCATTCCTGGGTCGTTTTTCCCCCGTTTTTTCCTGTTTTTCCCTCTTTTTCCCCCATTCCCGGGATGTTTTTTCCCCGTTTTTCCCAAATTCCCGTTTTTTTCCCCCATTTCCCCCTCAGGAGCAGATGAAGGCCAAGCGCAAGGAGGCCGAGCTGCGGCAGGTGCAGTCCCAGGCCCACGGGCTCCAGATGCGCCTCAAGTACTCCCAGAGCGACCTGGAGCAAACCAAGACGCGGCACCTGGCGCTCAACCTGCAGGTGGGGCGGCCGGTTTGGGGCAAAAAACGCCGGGTTTGGGCAAAAACAGCCCCGGGTTTGGGAAAAACAGCGGGTTTTGGGGGAAAAACAGCGGGGTTTGGGGGAAAATAGGCCCGGGTTTGGGGGAAAAACAGTGGGGTTTGGGGGAAAAACAGCCCTGGGTTTGGGGAAAAATAGGCCCGGGTTTGGGGCAAAAATGGGCGGGTTTGGGGAAAAACAGCGGGGTTTGGGAAAAACAGCAGGGTTTGGGGAAAAATAGGCCCGGGTTTGGGGCAAAAATGGGTGGGTTTGGGGAAAACAGCGGGGTTTGGGGAAAAATAGTGGGATTTGGGGGAAACCACCAGGATTTGGGGGAAAAACGGGCAGGTTTGGGGGAAAAACGGGTGGGTTTGGGCAAAACCGGGTAGGTTTGGGAAAAAAATAGCCCCGGGTTTGGGCAAAAATGGGTGGGTTTAGGCAAAAATAGTGGGGTTTGGGGCAAAAATGGGCAGGTTTGGGCAAAAACGGGCGGGTTTGGGCAACACCAGCCCTGGGTTTGGGGGAAAAATAGGCCCGGGTTTGGGGCAAAACCAGGTGGGTTTGGGAAGAAACAGCGGGGTTTGGGAAAAATAGTGGGGTTTGGGGCAAAAACAGGCGGGTTTGGGAAAAACCAGACGGGTTTGGGGGAAAACCCACGGCTTGAGGGAGGAAAAACCCCATTTTGGGCAGAAATTCCCTGATTTTAGGGGAAAATCCCACAGTTTGGGGGAAAAAAAATCTCTAATTTGGGGAAAAAAATCCCTGGGTTTGGGGAGAAATTCAAGGTTTGGGGAGAAATTCCCTGAGTTTAGGGGAAAATCTGATGGTTTAGGGGAAAATCCCAGGTTTTGGGGAGAAATTCCCTGGTTTGAGGAGAAAATCCCCCATTTTGGGGAAAATCTCGCAGTTTTGGGAAACAGTCCCTGGGTTTGGGGAGAAATTCCCTGATTTTAGGGGAAAATCCCACGGTTTGGGGGAAAATCCCAGGTTTTGGGGAGGAATTGCCCCGTTTTGGGGGGCTCAGGGCTCTCCAGGTGCTGTTTTGGGGGATTTCTGCTCGTTCCTGGGGGTGTTCTTGGGTCTGGGGGGGATTTTGGGGGTTCAGGGATGGATTTTGGGGGTTCAGGGAAGGATTTTGAGGTCCAGGGAGGGGATTTTGGGGTGCAGGGAGAGGATTTTGGGGTGCAGGGATGGATTTTGGGGTTCAGGGAAGGATTTTGAGGTCCAGGGAGGGGATTTTGGGGTGCAGGGAGAGGATTTTGGGGTGCAGGGATGGATTTTGGGGTCCAGGGAGGGGATTTGGGGCTGCAGGGATGGATTTTGGGATGCAGGGATGGAATTAGGGGTGAAGGGAAGGATTTGGGGTTCAGGGATGGATTTTGGGGTTTGGGGAAGGATTTTGGGGTTCAGGGATGGATTTTGGTGTGCAGGGATGGATTTTGGGGTTCAGCGAGGGATTTGGGGGTGCAGGGATGGATTTTGAGGTGCAGGGATGGATTTTGGGTTCAGGGATGGATTTGGGGGTTCGGGGGTGAATTTTGAGGTTCAGGGATGGATTTTGACGTCCAGGGATGGATTTTGAGGTCCAGGGATGGATTTTGGGGTGCAGGGATGGATTTTGAGGTGCAGGGATGAATTTTGGGGTGCAGGGATGGATTTTGATGTCCAGGGATGGATTTTTGGGGTTCAGGGATGGATTTTAGGGTCCAGGGTTAGGGTTTGTGGTTCAGGGAAGGATTTTGAGGTCCAGGGATGGATTTTGAGGTCCAGGGATGGATTTTGGGGTGTAGGGATGGGATTTTGGGGTGCAGGAAGAGGATTTTAACCCCTTTTCCCCCGTTTTGCCCAGGAAAAGTCCAAACTGGAGAGCGAATTGGCCAATTTTGGGCCGCGGATCAACGACATCAAACGAATCATCCAGGGCCGGGAGCGGGAGATGAAGGACCTCAAGGAGAAGATGAACCAGGTTTTGGGGGGGATTCGGGGGATTTTGGGGTCCCCCAGAGGGATTTTAGGGGGGTCCCAGATCTGACTTTGCTCCCCCCCCAGGTGGAGGATGAGGTTTTTGAGGAGTTTTGCCGGGAAATCGGGGTCAGGAACATTCGGGAGTTCGAGGAGGAGAAGGTGAAGAGGCAGAACGAGATCGCCAAGAAAAGGTGAGGGCACCCCAAAATCGAGGGGGGGGTGGACCCCAAAGGAACCCCAAAATCAGGGGGAGATGGACCCCAAAGGAACCCCAAAATCAGGGGGGGTGGATGGACCCCAAGGGAACCCCCAAATCAGGGGGAGATGGACCCCAAAGGAACCCCAAAATCCTTCTGGGACCCCTCAGGGAACCCGAAAATCAGCCTGGGATGGACCCTTCAGGAACCCCAAAATCAGGGGGGGATGGACCCCAAAGGAACCCCAAAATCAGCCTGGGACCCCAAAGGAACCCCAAAATCGGGGGGGGTGGATCCCAAGGGAACCCCAAAATCGGGGGGGGATGGACCCCAAAGGAACCCCAAAATCGAGGGGATGGACCCCAAAGGAACCCCAAAATCAGCCTGGGACCCCTCAGGGAACCCCAACATCAGGGGGAAGGGACCCCAAGGGAACCCCAAAATCAGGGGGGATGGACCCCAAAGGAACCCCAAAATCGAGGGGATGGACCCCAAAGGAACCCCAAAATCAGGGGGGGTGGACCCCAAGGGAACCCCAAAATCGGGGGTTGGACCCCAAGGGAACCCCAAAATCAGGGGGAGATGGACCCCAAAGGAACCCCAAAATCGAGGGGATGGACCCCAAAGGAACCCCAAAATCAGGGGGGGTGGATCCCAAGGGAACCCCAAAATCGGGGGTTGGACCCCAAGGGAACCCCAAAATCAGCCTGGGTCCCCTCAGGGAACCCCAACATCAGGGGGGATGGACCCCAAAGGAACCCCAAAATCGGGGGGATGGACCCCAAAGGAACCCCAAAATCAGGGGGGTTTGGATCCCAAAGGAACCCCAAAATCGGGGGTTGGACCCCAAGGGAACCCCAAAATAAGGGGGGGGTTGGATCCCAAAGGAACCCCCAAATCAGGGGGAGATGGACCCCAAAGGAACCCCAAAATCCTTCTAGGACCCCTCAGGGAACCCGAAAATCAGCCTGGGATGGACCCCAAAGGAAGCCCAAAATCAGGGGGGGATGGACCCCAAAGGAACCCGAAAATCAGCCTGGGATGGACCCCAAAGGAACCCCAAAATCGGGGGGGGGTGGATCCCAAGGGAACCCCAAAATCAGGGGGGGTGGACCCCAAGGGAACCCCAAAATCGGGGGTTGGGGATGGACCCCAAGGGAACCCCCAAATCAGGGGGAGATGGACCCCAAAGGAACCCCAAAATCGGGGGGGGGGGGGGGATGGACCCCAAGGGAACCCCAAAATCGGGGGGGGATGGACCCCAAAGGAACCCCAAAATCAGGGGGGGTGGACCCCAAGGGAACCCCAAAATCAGGGGGAGATGGACCCCAAAGGAACCCCAAAATCAGGGGGGGTGGACCCCAAGGGAACCCCAAAATCGGGGGGGGATGGACCCCAAAGGAACCCCAAAATCGAGGGGATGGACCCCAAAGGAACCCCAAAATCGGGGGGGGGGGGTGGACCCCAAAGGAACCCCAAAATCAGGGGGGGTGGACCCCAAGGGAACCCCAAAATCGGGGGGGGGATGGACCCCAAGGGAACCCCAAAATCGGGGGGGGGGATGGACCCCAAGGGAACCCCCAAATCAGGGGGAGATGGACCCCAAAGGAACCCCAAAATCCTTCTGGGACCCCTCAGGGAACCCGAAAATCAGCCTGGGATGGACCCTTCAGGAACCCCAAAATCAGGGGGGGATGGACCCCAAAGGAACCCCAAAATCAGCCTGGGACCCCAAAGGAACCCCAAAATCGGGGGGGGTGGATCCCAAGGGAACCCCAAAATCAGGGGGGATGGACCCCAAGGGAACCCCAAAATCAGGGGGGGATGGACCCCAAAGGAACCCCAAAATTGAGGGGGGATGGACCCCAAGGGAACCCCAAAATCAGCCTGGGACCCCAAAGGAACCCCAAAATCGGGGGGGGTGGATCCCAAGGGAACCCCAAAATCAGGGGGGATGGACCCCAAGGGAACCCCAAAATCGGGGGGGGGATGGACTCCAAAGGAACCCCAAAATCAGGGGGGGTGGACCCCAAAGGAACCCCAAAATCGAGGGGATGGACCCCAAAGGAACCCCAAAATCGGGGGGGGGGGGTGGACCCCAAAGGAACCCCAAAATCAGGGGGGAAGGACCCCAAGGGAACCCCAAAATCAGGGGGAGATGGACCCCAAAGGAACCCCAAAATCGAGGGGATGGACCCCAAAGGAACCCCAAAATCAGGGGGGGTGGATCCCAAGGGAACCCCAAAATCGGGGGTTGGACCCCAAGGGAACCCCAAAATCAGCCTGGGACCCCTCAGGGAACTCCAACATCAGGGGGGATGGACCCCAAAGGAACCCCAAAATCAGGGGGGTTTGGATCCCAAAGGAACCCCAAAATCGGGGGTTGGACCCCAAGGGAACCCCAAAATCAGGGGGGGGTTGGATCCCAAAGGAACCCCAAAATCAGGGGGAGATGGACCCCAAGGGAACCCCAAAATCAGCCTGGGACCCCTCAGGGAACCCCAAAATCTGGACGGGGCATCTCTGGATCCCCCAAGGGATTCCAAAACCCTTCAGGGACCCCAGAACCCACCAGGGCCCCCCCAAACCCCTCAGGGACCCCCAGACCCCTCAGAGACCCCCCCAAACCGCTCAGGGATCCCCCCAGACCCCTCAGGGACCCCCAGAACCCACCAGGGACCCCTCAAAGCTCCTCAGACCCTCCCCCAAACCCCTCAGGGCTCCCCCAAACCCCCTCAGGGCCCCCCCAAACCCCTCAGGGTCCCCCCAAACCCATCAAGGACCCCCCCAAACCCCCTCAAGGACCCCCCCAAACCCATCAGGGACCCCCCAATCCCATCAAGGGCTCCCCCAAACTCCCTCAGGGCCCCCCCAAACCCCTCAGGGCCCCCCCAAACCCCTCAAGGACTCCCCAAACCCCCTCAGGGCCCCCCCAAACTGCTCAGGGATCCCCCCAGACCCTTCAGGGACCCCCTCAAGGACCCCCCAAGCCCTTCAGGGCCCCCCCAAACCGCTCAGGGATCCCCCCAGACCCCTCAGGGACCCCCAGAACCCACCAGGGACCCCTCAAAGCTCCTCAGACCCTCCCCCAAGCCCCCTCAGGGCCCCCCCAAACCCCCTCAAGGACCCCCCAAACCCCTCAGGGCTCCCCCAAACCCCCTCAGGGCCCCCCCAAACCCCTCAGGGTCCCCCCAAACCCCTCAAGGACTCCCCAAACCCCCTCAGGGCCCCCCCAAACTGCTCAGGGATCCCCCCAGACCCCTCAGGGACCCCCTCAAGGACCCCCCAAGCCCTTCAGGGCCCCCCCAAACTCCCTCAGGGACCCCCCAAACCCCTCAGGGACCTCCAGAACCCACCAGGGACCCCTCAAAGCTCCTCAGACCCTCCCCCAAACCCCTCAGGGACCCCCTCAAGGACCCCCCAAACCCCCTCAAGGACCCCCCAAACCCCTCAAGGACCCCCCCAAACCCCTCAGGGACCCCCCAATCCCATCAAGGATGCCCCAAACCCCTCCGGGCCCCCCCAGGCTCCCTCAGACACCCCTCCAAACCCCCTCAGGGACCCCCCAGACCCCTCAGGGACCCCCAGAACCCACCAGGGACCCCTCAAAGCTCCTCAGACACTCCCCCAAACCCCTCAGGGTCCCCCCAAACCCCCTCAGAGACCCCCCAAACCCCTCCGGGACCCCCCAATCCCATCAAGGGCTCCCCCAAACTCCCTCAGGGACCCCCCAAGCCCCTCAAGGATGCCCCAAACCCCTCCGGGCCCCCCCAGGCTCCCTCAGACACCCCTCCAAACCCCCTCAGGGACCCCCCAGACCCCTCAGGGACCCCCAGAACCCACCAGGGACCCCTCAAAGCTCCTCAGACACTCCCCCAAACCCCTCAGGGTCCCCCCAAACCCCCTCAGAGACCCCCCAAACCCCTCCGGGACCCCCCAATCCCATCAAGGGCTCCCCCAAACTCCCTCAGGGCCCCCCCAAACCCCTCAGGGTCCCCCCAAACCCATCAAGGACCCCCCCAAACCCCCTCAAGGACCCCCCCAAACCCCTCAAGGACCCCCCCAAACCCCCTCAGGGACCCCCCCAGACCCCTCAGGGCCTCCCCCCAAGTGCCCGGGTGCCCCCCAGGCTGGAGTTCGAGAACCAGAAGACGCGCCTGGGCATCCAGCTGGACTTCGAGCGCAACCAACTGCGCGAGGACCAGGAGAAGGTGCTGATGTGGGAGCAGGGAGTGCGCAAGGACGAGGCCGAGATCGAGAAGCTCAAGAAGGTTTGGGGTTTTTTGGGGGTTTTTTGGGGTTTTTTGGGGTTTTGGGGTTTTTTCCCTGGGATTTGGGGTGGTTTTGGGGGAGTTTTGGGGTTCTCAGGGCGCTCACAGGGAGGGAGGAGCAGGAGGAGGAGCTGAGGTGGGAGCAGGAAGAGCACGAGGACGAGGCCAAGATGGAGAAGCTCAAGAAGGTTTGGGGTTTTTTTGGGGTTTTTTGGGGTTTTGGGTTTTTTGGGGTTTTTTTTCTGCTGGTTTGGGGGAGTTTTGGGGGTCTCAGGGTGCTCACAGGGAGGGAGGAGCAGGAGGAGGAGCTGATGTGGGAGCAGGGAGTGCGCAAGGACGAGGCCGAGATCGAGAAGCTCAAGAAGGTTTGGGGTTTTTTTTGGGGTTTTTTGGGGTTTTTTGGGGTTTCTGTGGGGTTTTTTCCCTGGGATTTGGGGTGGTTTTGGGGTTCTCAGGGCGCTCACAGGGAGGGAGGAGCAGGAGGAGGAGCTGAGGTGGGAGCAGAGAGAGCACGAGGACAGGGGAGAGATGGAGAAGCTCAAGAAGGTTTGGGGTTTTTTGGGGGTTTTTTGGGGTTTTGGGTTTTTTGGGGTTTTTTTTCTGCTGGTTTGGGGTAGTTTTGGGGGTCTCAGTGTGCTCACACAGAGGGTGGAGCTGAGGTGGGAACAGGGCGAGCACGAGGATGAGGCCGAGATGGAGAAGCTCAAGAAGGTTTGGGGTTTTTTGGGGTTTTTTAGGGTTTTTTGGGGTTTTTTTTGGGGTTTTTTGGGGTTTTTTTTCTGCCGGTTTGGGGTGGTTTTGGGGGAGTTTTGGGGTTCTCAGGGTGCTCACAGGGAGGGAGGAGCAGGAGGAGGAGCTGAGGTGGGAGCAGGGAGAGCACGAGGACAGGGGAGAGATGGAGAAGCTCAAGAAGGTTTGGGGTTTTTTGGGGGTTTTTTGGGGTTTTTTGGGGTTTTGGGGTTTTTTTCCCTGGGATTTGGGGTGGTTTTGGGGTTCTCAGGGCACTCACAGGGAGGGAGGAGCAGGAGGAGGAGCTGAGGTGGGAGCAGGGAGAGCACGAGGACGAGGCCGCGATCGAGAAGCTCAAGAAGGTTTGGGGTTTTTTTGGGGTTTTTTGGGGTTTTTTTGGGTTTTTTGGGTTTTTTTTTCTGCTGGTTTTGGGGGTATCGGGGCGCTCACAGGGAGGGAGGAGCAGGAGGAGGAGCTGAGGTGGGAGCAGAGAGAGCGCGAGGATGAGGCCGAGATCGAGAAGCTCAAGAAGGTTTGGGGTTTTTTGGGGGTTTTGGGGTTTTTTGGGGTTTTTTTGGGGGGTTGGGGTTTTTTTTGGGTTTTTTTCTGCCAGTTTGGGGTGGTTTTGGGGTATTTTTTGGGGTCTTGGGGCGCTCACACCGAGGGAGGAGCTGAGGTGGGAACAGGGCGAGCACGAAGATAGGGAGAGATGGAGAAGCTTGAGAAAGTTTGGGGGGTTCTTTTGGGGTGTTTTGGAGGATTTGGGGTTTTTTTGGAGAGTTTTGGGGTTTTTTGAGGAGTTTGGGGTATTTTTGAGGTGGTTTTGGGGTTCTCTGGGCACTCACAGGGAGGGAGGAGCAGGAGGAGGAGCTGAGGTGGGAGCAGAGAGAGCACGAGGATGAAGCTGAGATCGAGAAGCTCAAGAAGGTTTGGGGTTTTTTGGGGTTTTTGGGTTTTTTTGGGGGGTTTTGGGTTTTTTTCCCTGGGATTTGGGGTGGTTTGGGGGCAGTTTTGGGGGTCTCGGGGGCGCTCACAGGGAGGGAGGAGCTGAGGTGGGAGCAGAGAGAGCACGAGGACAGGGGAGAGATGGAGAAGCTCAAGAAGGTTTGGGGGGTTCTTTTGGGGTGTTTTGGAGGATTTGGGGTTTTTTTGGAGAGTTTTGGGGTTTTTGAGGAGTTTGGGGTATTTTTGAGGTGGTTTTGGGGTTCTCAGGGCGCTCACAGGGAGGGAGGAGCAGGAGGAGGAGCTGAGGTGGGAGCAGAGAGAGCGCGAGGATGAGGCCGAGATCGAGAAGCTCAAGAAGGTTTGGGGTTTTTTGGCGGTTTGGGGGTTTTTTGGGTTTTTTTGGGGGGGTTTGGGGTTTTTTGGGTTTTTTTTCTGCCAGTTTGGGGTGGTTTTGGGGTATTTTTTGGGGTCTTGGGGCGTTCACACCGAGGGAGGAGTTGAGGTGGGAACAGGGCGAGCACGAGGACGAGGCCAAGATGGAAAAGCTCGAGAAGGTTTGGGGGGGTTTGGGTTTTTTTTGGGGTTTTTTTGGGGTTTTGGGGTTTTTTCCCTGGAATTTGGGGTGGTTTTGGGGGTCTCAGGGTGCTCACACAGAGGGAGGAGCTGAGGTGGGAACAGGGCGAGCACGAAGATAGGGAGAGATGGAGAAGCTTGAGAAAGTTTGGGGGGTTCTTTTGGGGTGTTTTGGAGGATTTGGGGTTTTTTTTGAGAGTTTTGGGGTTTTTTGAGGAGTTTGGGGTATTTTTGAGGTGGTTTTGGGGTTCTCAGGGCGCTCACAGGGAGGGAGGAGCAGGAGGAGGAGCTGAGGTGGGAGCAGAGAGAGCGCGAGGATGAAGCTGAGATCGAGAAGCTCAAGAAGGTTTGGGGTTTTTTGGGGTTTTTGGGTTTTTTTGGGGGGTTTTGGGTTTTTTTCCCTGGGATTTGGGGTGGTTTGGGGGCAGTTTTGGGGGTCTCAGGGGCGCTCACAGGGAGGGAGGAGCTGAGGTGGGAGCAGAGAGAGCACGAGGACAGGGGAGAGATGGAGAAGCTCAAGAAGGTTTGGGGGGTTCTTTTGGGGTGTTTTGGAGGATTTGGGGTTTTTTTGGAGAGTTTTGGGGTTTTTTGAGGAGTTTGGGGTATTTTTGAGGTGGTTTTGGGGTTCTCTGGGCGCTCACAGGGAGGGAGGAGCAGGAGGAGGAGCTGAGGTGGGAGCAGAGAGAGCGCGAGGATGAAGCTGAGATCGAGAAGCTCAAGAAGGTTTGGGGTTTTTTGGGGGTTTTGGGTTTTTTTGGGGTTTTTGGGGGGAGTTGGGGTTTTTTTTGGTTTTCTTTCTGCCAGTTTGGGGTGGTTTTGGGGTATTTTTTGGGGTCTTGGGGCGCTCACACCGAGGGAGGAGGTGAGGTGGGAGCAGGGTGAGCACGAGGACGAGGCCGAGATGGAGAAGCTCGAAAAGCTTTTGGGGGAAATTTGGTTGTTTTGGGATGATTTGGGGTGTTTTTTGGGGTAATTTTGGGGTGGTTTGGTGCCCCCCAGGAGGAGCAGCAGCATGGGGGTGTGTTTTGGGGTGATTTTGGGCTGGTTTGGGGTGATTTTGGGGTGTTTCATCCCCCCAGGAGGAGCAGCAGCACATAAAGGTCATCGAGGATTTGGGGTGATTTTGGGGTGATTTAGGATGTTTTTCGGGGTGATTTTGGGGTGATTTAGGATGTTTTTTGGGGTGATTTTGGGTGGTTTTGGGGTGATTTTGGGGTGATTTTGGGCATGTTTTTTGGGATGATTTTGAATGTTTTTTGGGGTGATTTTGGGTGATTTTGGGGTGTTTCATCCACCCAGGAGGAGCAGCAGATGGTTTTGGGGTGATTTTGGGTTGGTTTTGGGGTGATTTAGGATGTTTTTGGGATGATTTTGGTGTTTTTTTGGGGTGTTTTTGGGGTGTTTCATCCCCCCAGGAGGAGCAGCGGCACTTGAAGGTCATTGAGGATTTTGGGTGTTTTTTGGGGTGATTTTGGGTGTTTTTTGGGGTGATTTTGGGGTGTTTCTCGCCAGTAGGAGCAGTGGCACATGAAGATCATTGACGGTTTTGGGGTGATTTTGGGATGATTTAGTAAAGATGTTTTTTGGGATGATTTTGGATGTTCTTTGGGGTGATTTGGGGTGATTTTGGGGTGTTTCGTCCCCCCAGGAGGAGCAGCGGCACATGAAGGTCATTGATGGTTTTGGGGTGATTTTGGGGTGATTTAGGATGTTTTTTGGGATGCTTTTGGGTGTTTTTTGGGCTGTTTTGGGTGATTTTGGGGTGTTTCTCGCCAGGAGGAGCAGAGGCACATGAAGATCATTGATGGTTTTGGGGTGATTTAGGATGTTTTTTGGGGTGATTTTGGGTGGTTTTTGGGGTGTTTCTCACCAGGAGGAGCAGCGGCACCTGAAGATCATTGATGGTTTTGGGGTGATTTAAGATGTTTTTTGGGGTGATTTAGGATGTTTTTTGGGATGATTTGGGGTGGTTTTTGGGATGATTTGGGGTGGTTTTTGGGGTGATTTTGGGGTGTTTCTCACCAGGAGGAGCAGTGGCACCTGAAGATCATTGATGGTTTTGGGGTGATTTAAGATGTTTCTTGGGGTGATTTAAGATGTTTTTTGGGGTGATTTGGGGTGGTTTTTGGGGTGATTTGGGGTGGTTTTTGGGGTGATTTTGGGGTGTTTCTCGCCAGGAGGAGCAGCAGCACATGAAGATCATTGATGGTTTTGGGGTGATTTAGGATGTTTTTTGGGATGATTTGGGGTGGTTTTTGGGGTGATTTGGGCTGTTTTGGGGTGATTTGGGGTGTTTCTCACCAGGAGGAGCAGCAGCACATGAAGATCATTGAGGATTTGGGGTGGTTTTGGGGTGATTTAGGATTTTTTTGGGGTGATTTTGGGGTGTTTCTCGCCAGGAGGAGCAGCGGCACATGAAGATCATTGATGGTTTTGGGGTGATTTAGGATGTTTTTTGGGGTGATTTTGGGTGTTTTTTGGGGTGATTTTGGGGTGTTTCTCACCAGGAGGAGCAGCGGCACCTGAAGATCATTGATGGTTTTGGGGTGATTTAAGATGTTTCTTGGGGTGATTTAAGATGTTTTTTGGGGTGATTTAGGATGTTTTTTGGGATGATTTGGGGTGGTTTTTGGGGTGATTTGGGGTGGTTTTTGGGGTGGTTTGGGGTGGTTTTTGGGGTGATTTTGGGGTGTTTCTCACCAGGAGGAGCAGCGGCACATGAAGATCATCGACGAGACGATGGCGCAGCTGCAGGACCTCAAGAACCAGCACCTGGCCAAGAAGTCGGAGGTGAACGACAAAAACCACGAGATGGACGAGATCCGCAAGAAGCTGGGCGGGGCCAACAAGTGAGGGCGGGGCCGGGGGCGGGGCCAACGAGTGGGGGGTGGGGGCAACAAGTGAGGGTGGGGCCGGGGGCGGGGCCAACAAGTGAGGGCGGGGCCGGGGGCGGGGCCAACGAGTGAGGGCGGGGCCGGGGGCGGGGCCAACAAGTGAGGGCGGGGCCGGGGGCGGGGCCAACGAGTGAGGGCGGGGCCGGGGGCGGGGCCAACGAGTGAGGGTGGGGCCAATAGCAGGGGGCAGGGGCAACAAGTGAGGGCGGGGCCGGGGGCGGGGCAACAAGTGAGGGCGGGGCTGGGGGCGGGGCCAAGAAGTGAGGGTGGGGCCAATGAGAAGGGGCGGGGCAACAAGTGAGGGTGGGGCCAATGAGAAGGGGCGGGGCAACAAGTGAGGGTGGGGCCAATGAGAAGGGGCAGGGGCAACAAGTGAGGGCGGGGCCAACAAGTGAGGGTGGGGCCAATGAGAAGGGGCGGGGCCAACAAGCGAGGGTGGGGCCAATGAGAGGGGCAGGGGCAACAAGTGAGGGTGGGGCCAATGAGAGGGGCAGGGGCAACAAGTGAGGGTGGGGCCAATGAGAAGGGGCAGGGGCAACAAGTGAGGGTGGGGCCAATGAGAGGGGCAGGGGCAACAAGTGAGGGTGGGGCCAATGAGAAGGGGCGGGGCCCACAAGTGAGGGCGGGGCCAATGAGAGGGGTGGGGCCAACAAGTGAGGGCGGGGCCAATGAGAGGGGGCGGGGCCAATGAGAGGGTGGAGCCAATGAGAGGGGGTGGGGCCAACAAGTGAGGCTGGGGGTGGGGCCAACTAATGAGGGTGGGGTCAATGGGCGGGGCCAACAAGTGGGGGCGGGGCCTACAAGTGAGGGCGGGGCCAATGAGAGGGGGCGGGGCAACAAATGAGTGAGGGGGCGGGGTCAATGGGCGGGGCCAACAAGTGAGGGTGGGGCTGGGGGCAGGGCCAGCGAGAGGGGGTGGGGCAGGGGTGGGGCCAACAAGTGAGGGTGGGGTTGGGGGTGGGGCCAATGGAGAGGGGGTGGGGTCAATGAGTTGGGCAGGGGCAGGGCCAGTGGGTGGGGCCAACATGTTGGGGCGGGGCCAGGGTCAGTGGGTGGGGCGAACAAGTGAGGGCGGGACCGGGACCAGTGGGCAGGACCAACAAGTGAGGGCAGGGCCAGTGAGAGGGGGCGGGGTCCGTGAGTGGGGTGGGGCCGGGCCAACAAGTGAGGGCATGGCCGGGGCCAAGGAGAGGGGGTGGGGTCAATAGGCGGGGCCAACAAGTGAGGGTGGGGCCAACAAGTGAGGGCGGGGCCAACAAGTGAGGGTGGGGTCAATGGGCGGGGTCAATGGGCAGGGCCATCAGGTGAGGGCAGGGCTGGGGGCAGGGGCCAATGAGTGGGGAGGGGTCAATGGGTGGGGCCAACAAGTGAGGGCGGGGATGGGGCGGGGCCAACGAGGGGGGCCAACAAGAGGGGGTGGGGTCAACGGGCAGGGCCATCAAGTGGGGGCGGGGCCAACGAGAGGGGGCGGGGTCAATGAGTGAGGCGGGGCAGGGCCAACAAGTGAGGGTGGGGGTGGGGCCAAGGAGAGGGGGCGGGGTCGATGGGCGGGGCCAACAAGTGAGGGCGGGGCAGGGCCAATGAGTGCGGGTGGGGCCACTAAGTGAGGGCGGGGTCAATGGGTGGGGCCGATGAGTGAGAGCGGGGCCGGGGGCGTGGCCAACGAGAGGGGGCGGGGCCCATGGGCAGGGCCATAAATGAGGGTGGGGCCGGGGGCGTGGCCAATGAGAGGGGAGGGGTCAGTGGGCGGGGCCAACAAGTGAGGGTGGGGTCAATGGGCGGAGCCAATGAATGAGGGTGGGGTCAATGGGCGGGGCCAACAAGAGGGGGTGGGGTCAATGGGTGGGGCCAATGAGTGAGGGTGTGGTCGGGGGCGGGGCCAATGAACGAGGGTGGGGTCAATGGGCGGGGCCAACAAGAGGGGGTGGGGTCGATGATGGGGCGGGGTCAAGAAGTGGGGGCGGGGTCAATGGGTGGGCCCCTCAAGTGAGGGGGCGGGGCCAACAAGAGGGGGTGGGGTCAATGAGTGGGGGTGGGGCCAAGGGGGTGGGGCCCCCAAGTGAGGGTGTGGCTGAAGGGGGTGGGGCCGATAAGTGGGGAGGGGCTAAATTGGGTGGGGCTCAGGGGGCAGGGCCAGAATGTGGGGGTAAGGACCCTGTGGGCGTGTCCTGATGGGCGTGTCCTGATGGGCATGTCCCCTGTGCCCGTGTCCCTGTGCCCTCGTCCCTGTCCCCTCGTCCCTGGCTGTGTCCCCACATCCCTGTCTCCTGGCCATGTGCCCACGTCCCTGTTCCCATGTCCCTGTCCCCTGCCATGTGCCCACGTCCCTGTGCCTGTGTCCCTGTGCCCATGTCCCTGTCCCCTGGCCCTTTCCCTGTGTCCCTATGTCCCTGTCCCCTGGCCATGTGCCCACGTCCCTGTTCCCATGTCCCTGTCCCTGTGTCCCTGTCCCTATGTCCCTGTCCCCTGGCCATGTGCCCACGTCCCTGTGCCTGTGTCCTTGTGCCCGTGTCCCTGTCCCCTGGCCCTTTCCCTGTGTCCCTATGTCCCTGTCCCCTGGCCATGTGCCCACGTCCCTGTGCCTGTGTCCCTGTGCCCATGTCCCTGTCCCCTGGCCCTTTCCCTGTGTCCCTATGTCCCTGTCCCCTGGCCATGTGCCCACGTCCCTGTGCCTGTGACCCTGTGCCCGTGTCCCTGTCCCCATGACCCTGTCCCTGTGACCCTGTGCCCGTGTCCCTGTTCCCCTGGCCATGTCGCCTGGCCGTGTCCCCACGTCCCTGTGCCCACATCCCTGTGCCCACATCCCTGTCCCCTGGCTGTGTGCCCACATCCCTGTGCCCACATCCCTGTGCCCACGTCCCTGTGTCCATGTCCCTGTCCCCTTGTCCCTGTCCCCTGGCCCTGTCCCTGTGACCCTGTGTCCCTGTCCCCTTGTCCCTGTCCCCTGGCCGTGTGCCCACATCCCTGTGCCCGTGTCCCTGTCCCCATGACCCTGTCCCCGTGTCCCTGTGCCCATGTTCCTGTCCCCTGGCTGTGTGCCCACGTCCCCATGCCCACATCTCCGTGCCCATGTCCCCGTGCCCACATCCCTGTGCCCGTGTCCCTGTCCCCATGACCCTGTCCCCGTGACCCTGTTCCCGTGTCCTTGTGCCCACATCCCTGTCCCCTGGCTGTGTGCCCACGTCCCCGTGCCCACATCCCTGTGCCCATGTCCCTGTCCCCACGTCCCCATGTCCCCACGTCCCCATGTGCCCATGTCCCCATGCCCACATCCCTGTGCCCATGTCCCTGTCCCCACGTCCCCATGTCCCCACGTCCCCATGTGCCCACATCCCTGTGCCCATGTCCCTGTCCCCACGTCCCCATGTCCCCACGTCCCCATGTGCCCATGTCCCCATGCCCACATCCCTGTGCCCATGTCCCTGTCCCCACGTCCCCATGTCCCCACGTCCCCATGTGCCCACGTCCCTGTGCCCACATCCCCGTGCCCACATCCCTGTGCCCATGTCCCTGTCCCCACGTCCCCATGTCCCCACGTCCCCATGTGCCCACGTCCCTGTGCCCACATCCCCGTGCCCACATCCCTGTGCCCATGGCCCTGTCCCCACGTCCCCGCGTCCCCACATCCCCCTGCCCACGTCCCTGTCCCCGTGTCCCTGTGCCCACATCCCTGTCCCCTGGCTGTGTCCCCACATCCCCATGCCCACGTCCCCGTGCCCACGTCCCCGTGCCCGTGCCGTGTCCCTCAGGGAGATGACCCACCTGCAGAAGGAGGTGACGGCCATCGAGACGAAGCTGGAGCAGAAGCGCAGCGACCGCCACAACCTCCTGCAGGCCTGCAAGATGCAGGACATCCGCCTGCCGCTGGCACGCGGCTCCATGGACGACATCAGCCAGGAGGAGGTGGGGACACCCCTGAGCCCCCCGTGGGTCCCCCTGTGTGTCCCCCCGGGTCACCCCCTGTCCCCCTGCCTGTCCCTGTCCCACGGCTCCACGGACAACATCAGCCAGGAAAGGGTGGGACAGGGATTGGGGACACCCCTGAGCCCCCCTTTGTGTCCCCCCTGTGTGTCCCCTGGGGTCACCCCCTGTCTCCCCACCTGTCCCTGGCCCATCAGCCCGGATGGAGTGGGATGGGGGGGTTGGGGACACCCCTGAGCCCCCTGTGTGCCCCCTGGGGTCACCCCCTGTTCCCCTGCCTGTCCCTGGCCCACGGCTCCACGGACACCATCAGCCTGGAAAGGGTGGGACAGGGACTGGGGACACCCCTGAGTCCCCCGTGTGCCCCCTGGGGTCACCCCCTGTCCCCCCACCTGTCCCTGGCCCATCAGCCCGGACAGGGTGGGATGGGGGGGTTGGGGACACCCCCTGTCCCCCCCGTCCCTCTGCCGTCCCCCTGGTGCACCAGTGACCCTCCATGTCCCCTGTGACCCCTGACCCTGTGTCCCCCCAGGTGCCACCCTCAGGTGTCCCTGTCCCCACTGACAGCCCCCGTGTGTCCCCCCAACCCCCTGTACTGTCCCCCCACATCCCCCTGTGTCCCCTGAGCCCCCTGTGGTGTCCCCTGATCCCCTGACCCCCCTGTGTCCCCCCCGTGTCCCCATTGTGTCCCCACAGGGGGGTGGGGTGGGGCAGGAGCTGGGGGGCAGCTTCCCCTGTGTCCCCCTGATCCCCCTGTGTCCCCCAATCCCCCTGTGTCCCTCCATCTCCTCCTGACCCCCCGTGCCCCCCTGTCCCCTGGGTGTCCCCTCTGACCCCCCGTGTGCCCCCTCTGACCCCCCATGCCCCCCCTGTCCCCTGGCTGTCCCCTCTGACCCCCCGTGCCCCCCCTGTCCCCTGGCTGTCCCCTCTGACCCCCCGTGCCCCCCCTGTCCCCTGGGTGTCCCCTCTGACCCCCGTGTGTCCCCGCAGGGCGGTGGGGCCGCCGAGGAGGCCGGGGGCAGCTCCCAGCGCAGCTCCAGCCTCTACGCACGCGAGGCCCTGATCGAGATCGACTACAGCGACCTGCCCGAGGAGCTCAAGGTGGGACACGCCTGGACACACCTGACCCTGCCTGGGACACGCCTGGACACACCTGAACACACCCTGGACACACCTGACCCTGCCTGGGACACACCTGGACACACCCTGACCCTGCCTGGGACACACCTGAACACACCCTGGACACACCTGACCCTGCCTGGGACACGCCTGGACACACCCTGACCCTGCCGAGAACACACCTGGACACGCCCAGGACACACCTGAACACACCCTGGACACACCTGACCCTGCCTGGGACATGCCTGGACACACCTTGGGCACACCCTGACCCTGCCCAGGACACACCTGGACACACCCAGACACACCCTGACCCTGCCTGGGACACACCCGGACATGCCCCAGACACACCCTGACCCTGCCCAGGACACACCTGGACACACCTGACCCTGCCCAGGACACACCTGAACACACCCTGGACACACCTGACCCTGCCTGGGACATGCCTGGACACACCTTGGGCACACCCTGACCCTGCCTGGGACACACCCAGACACACCCTGACCCTGTCCAGGACACACCCAGACACACCCTGACCCTGCTTGGGACACACCCGGACATGCCCCAGACACACCCTGACCCTGTCCAGGACACACCTGGACACACCCAGACACACCCTGACCCTGCCTGGGACACACCCAGACACACCCTGACCCTGCCCAGGACACACCCAGACACACCCGGACCCTGCCCAGGACACACCTGGACACACCCAGACACACCCGGACCCTGCCCAGGACACACCTGGACACACGCTGACCCAGAGCTGTGCCTGGACACACCCTCACCCTGCCCTGCACATGCCCTGGACAGGCCCTGACCCTGCCTGGGACACATCTGGACATGCCCTGACCCCATCCTGGTCACACCTGGACACACCTTGACCCAGACACACCCTGGACATGCCCTGACTCTGCCCAGGACACACCTGGACACACCTGGACAGACCCTGGACACACCTGACCCTGCCTGGGGCACACCCGGACATGACCTGACCCTGCCCAGGACACACTCGGACCCATCCCAGACACACCCTGACCCTGCCTGGGACATGCCCCGGACACACCCAGGACACACCCTGACCCTGCCTGGAACACACCTAGGACACACCTGGACACACCACAGACACGCCCTGACCCTGCCCAGAACACACCTGGACACGCCTGGACACACCTGACCCTGCCCAGAACACACCTGGACTCGCCCTGACCCTGCCTGGGACACACCTGAACACACCTGGACACACCCAGGACACGCCCTGACCCTGCTCAGGATGCACCTGGACACACCCTGACCCTGCCTGGGACACACCTGGACACACCCTGGCCTTATCCTGGTCTCACCTGGACACACCTTGACCCAGACACACCCTGGACACGCCCTGACCCTGCCCAGGACACACCCGGACACACCTGGACACACCCTGACCCTGCCTGGGACACACCTGGACACACCCTGACCCTGCCCGGGGCACACCCGGACACACCTGGAGATGCCCTGACCCTGCCCAGGACACACCCAGCCATGCCCTGACCCAGCCATGCCCTGACCCTGGCGTGGCCAGCAGGACACATCCTGGCCCTGAGCCGTGTCCCCGTGTCCCCATGCTCCGTGTCCCTGAGCCGTGTCCCCCTGTCCCTGTGTTTCTGTCCCTGAGTTATGTCCCCGTGTCCCCGTCCCTGAGCCGTGTCCCTGTCCCTGAGCTGTGTCCCTCTGTCCCCGTGTCCCTGAGCTGTGTCCCCTGTCCCGTGTCCCCCTGTCCCCATGTCCTTGTCCCTGAGCCGTGTCCCTGTGTCCCTGAGCCGTGTTCCTGTGTCCCTGTGTCCCTGTCCTTGAGCCATGTCCCAGCGTCCCATGCCCCCAAGCCGTGTCCCTGTCCCTGAGCCGTGTCCCTGTCCCTGAGCCGTGTCCCCATGTCCCTGAACTGTGTCCCTGTCCCTGAGCCGTGTCCCGTGCCCCATGTCCCTGTCCCTGAGCCGTGTCCCTGTCCCTGAGCTGTGTCCCCCTGTCCCCCTGTCCCTGAGCCATGTCCCCATGTCTCTGAGCCGTGTCCCTGTCCCTGAGCCGTGTCCCCTGTCCCTGAGCTGTGTCCCCCTGTCCGTGAGCTGTGTCCCCTGTCCCCGTGTCCCCCTGTCCCTGAGCCCTGTCCCTGTCCCTGAGCCCTGTCCCATGCCCCATGTCCCTGTCCCTGAGCCGTGTCCCTGTCCCTGAGCCACATCCCATGCCCCGTGTCCCTGTCCCTGAGCTGTGTCCCCTGTCCCTGTGTCCCCATGCCCCGTATCCCTGTCCCTGAGCCGTGTCCCCTGTCCCCGTGTCCCCTGTCCGCCTGCCCCATGTCCCTGTCCCCGAGCCATGTCCCCTGTCCCTGACCCCTGTCCCCTGTCCCCATGTCCCTGTGTCCCTGTCCCTGAGCCCTGTCCCCGTGTCCCTGTGCCCCCTGCTCCTGAGCCGTGTCCCCTGTCCCTGAGCTGTGTCCCCTTGTCCCCGTGTCCCCTTTCCCCGTGTCCCCATGTCCCTGAGCTGTGTCCCCTGTCCCCGTGTCCCCGTGTCCCTGTGTCCCCTGTCCCCGTGTCCCCGTGTCCCCGCGTCCCTGTCCCTGAGCCCTGTCCCGTGTCCCCGTGTCCCTATGCCCCGTGTCCCTGAGCCCTGTCCCCTGTCCCCTGTCCCCATGTCCCTGTGTCCCTGTGTCCCTGAGCCCTGTCCCCATGTCCCCGTGTCCCTGTGTCTTCGTGTCCCTGAGCCCTGTCCCCTGTCCCCATGTCCCCGTGTCCCTGTGTCCTCGTGTCCCTGAGCCCTGTCCCCTGTCCCCGTGCAGGACGCGCAGGCGGAGGAGGAGATCCGTCAGGAGATGTCGGCGCTGCAGCAGCGGCTGACGGAGCAGCAGAGCGTCCTGCAGCGCATCGCAGCCCCCAACATGAAGGCCATGGAGAAACTGGAGAGCGTCAGGGACAAGTTCCAGGAGACCTCGGATGGTGGGACACGGGGGGGACACGGGAGGGACATGGGGGGACACGGGGGGACATGGGAGGGACATGGGGGGGACACAGGGAGTGTCTGGGAGGAGTTACAGGTGACAGTGGACAGTGGGGGACACGATGGGGACATGGGGACAAGGTCTAGGAGACCTCGGATGGTGGGACATGGAGGGGACATAGGGGGGACATGGGGAGGATGTGGGGGAGCATCAGGGACAGGGTCCAGGTGACATTGGACAGTGGGACACGGGGGGACATGGGGGGACGTAGAAGAGTGTCTGGGACAAGTCCTGGGAGCCAAGGGACAGGAGGACATGGGGGACAGGGATGGACATGGGGACAGGGGGACATGGAGGGACAGGGGGACATGGAGGGACATGGGGGACATGGAGGGACATGGGGGACATGGTGGGACAGGGAGACATGGAGGGACAGGAGGACAGGGAGGGACATGGGGGACATAGTGGGACAGGGGGACATGGAGGGACAGGAGGACAGGGAGGGACATGGGGGACAGGGGGACACGGGGACATGGGGGGACAGTGAGGGACATGGGGGACATAGGGGACAGGGGGACAGGGAGGGACATGGTGGGACACGGGGACAGGGAGGGACAGGGAGGGACACAGGGGGACACGGGGACACACAGAAGCTCCAGGACACGTTGGATGGTGGGACGGGAGGACTCTGGGATGTGGTGTCCCCTGGCTGTCCCCTGGCCATCCCTGCTGTCCCTTGATGTCCTCTGGCCATCCCTGTTGTCCCCTGGCCATCCCAGCTGTCCCCTGTGTCCCCTGGCCATCCCTGCTGTCCCCTGGCCATCCCGGCTGTCCCCTGTGTCCCCTGGCCATCCCAGCTGTCCCCTGGCCATCCCAGCTGTCCCTGATGTCCCCTGTGTCCCCTGTTGTCCCCTGGCCATCTCAGCTGTCCCTTGATGTCCCCTGGCCATCCCAGCTGTCCCCTGGCCATCCCTGTTGTCCCCTGGCCATCCCTTGATGTCCCCTGGCCATCCCAGCTGTCCCCTGGCCATCCCTTGATGTCCCCTGGCCATCCCAGCTGTCGCCTGGCCATCCCTGCTGTCCCTTGATGTCCCCTGGCCATCCCAGCTGTCCCCTGTATCCCCTGGCCATCCCAGCTGTCCCCTGGCCGTCCCCTGGCCATCCCTGCTGTCCCCTGACGTGCCCTGCCGTGCCGTGCCGTGCCGTGCCGTGACGTGCCCTGCCGTGCCGTGCCGTGCCGTGCCCTGACGTGCCGTGCCGTGCCGTGCCGTGCCGTGCCATGCCCTGACGTGCCGTGCCCGTGTCCCCGCAGAGTTCGAGGCCGCGCGCAAACGCGCCAAGAAGGCCAAGCAGGCGTTCGAGCAGATGAAGAAGGAGAGGTTCGACCGCTTCAACTCCTGCTTCGAGGCCGTGGCCACCAACATCGACGAGATCTACAAGGCCCTGTCCCGCAACAGCAGCGCCCAGGTGAGGGGGCACAGCTGGGGGCACGGGCTGGCACACACCTGCACAGGGCTGGCACACACCTGTATGGGGCTGGCACACCTGCACAGGGCTGGCACACCTGCAGGGCACGGGCTGGCACACACCTGTATGGGGCTGGCACACCTGCACAGGGCTGGCACACCTGGGAGGGCATGGGCTGGCACACACCTGTATGGGGCTGGCACACCTGCACAGGGCTGGCACACACCTGTATGGGGCTGGCACACCTGCACAGGGCTGGCACACCTGCGGGGTACGGGCTGGCACACACCTGTATGGGGTGGCACACCTGCAGGGGTACAGGCTGGCACACACCTGCACAGGGCTGGCACACACCTGTATGGGAATGGCACAGGATTGGCATAGGGCTGGCACACACCTGCACAGGGCTGGCACACACCTGTATGGGAATGGCACAGGACTGGCACAGTGCTGGCACACACCTGTATGGGGCTGGCACACCTGTACAGGGCTGGCATACCTGTATGGGAATGACACACCAGTAGGGGAATGGCACAGGACTGGCACACCTGTACGGGGCTGGCACACCTCACTGGACCCAGCACGCCTGTATGGGGCTGGCACACCTGTATGGGAATGGCACAGGACCGGCACAGCGCTGGCACACACCTGTATGGGGGCTGGCACACGCCTGTACAGGGCTGGCACACACCTGCACAGGGCTGGCACACCTGCGGGGGCATGGGCTGGCACACACCTGCAGGGCACGGGCTGGCACACACCTGCACAGGGCTGGCACACACCTGCACAGGGCTGGCACACCTGCGGGGCATGGGCTGGCACACACCTGCACAGGGCTGGCACACACCTGCGGGGCACGGGCTGGCACACACCTGCACAGGGCTGGCACACACCTGTATGGGAGTGGCACAGGATTGGCATAGGGCTGGCACACACCTGTATGGGGTGGCACACCTGTACCAGGCTGGCACACCTGTATGGGGGCTGGCACACACCTGTACAAGGCTGGCACACCTGGTACAACGGGCACACCTGGCACACCTGGTACGACGGGCACACAGGGCACCCCTGGTACACCTGGCACACCTGGGCACACTGGGCACACCTGGCACACCGGGCACACCAGGGCACACCTGGCACACCGGGCACTCTTGGCACACCTGGGCACACCTGACACACTGGGCACTCCTGGCACACCTGGGCACACCTGGGCACACCGGGCACACCTGGGCACACCTGACACACTGGGCACACCTGACACACCTGGGCACTCCCTGCCCCCTCATGCTCACCTGCCCCTCCCCCTGGCTCCCTCCCTGTGTCCCCACAGACCCCCGGGGGTGCCCCCAGCCTGGGGCCCCTCAGCCCCCCCCACCCCCCCCGTCCCCCCATGGGCCAGGGCCCCCCCGGCCCCTCTGTCCCCCTGCTGCCCCCCCCTCCCCCCCCCGGCCTTCCTGGGTCCCGAGGAGCCCCCCCGTGTGACCCCAGACCCACAGTGACCCCCCCGTGTCCCCCCGACCCCCCCATATCCCCCTGACCCCCCATATCCCCTCACTGACCCCCCCATATCCCCCTGACCCCCCATATCCCCTCACTGACCCCCCCATATCCCCCTGACCCCCCCATATCCCCTCATTGACCCCCCCATATCCCCTCACTGACCCCCCCATATCCCCCTGACCCCCCCATATCCCCTCACTGACCCCCCCATATCCCCTCACTGACCCCCCCATATCCCCTCGCTGACCCCCCCCATCCCCCCCTGAGGCATTCCTGGGCCCCGAGGAGCCCCCCCCGTGTGTCCCCAGGGGTTTGGGGACCCCCTGACCCCCCCATATCCCCTCACTGACCCCCCCATATCCCCCTGACCCCCCCATATCCCCTCGCTGACCCCCCCATATCCCCAGGTGTCCCTGGGCCCCGAGGAGCCCCCCCAGGGGTTTGGGGACCCCCTGACCCCCCCATATCCCCCTGACCCCCCATATCCCCCTGACCCCCTCTGGCCCCCCCTGAGGCATTCCTGGGCCCCAAGGAGCCCCCGACGTGTGTCCCCAGGGGTTTGGGGATCCCCTGTCCCCCCATATCCCCTCACTGTCCCCCCATATCCCCTCACTGACCCCCCATATCCCCCTGACCCCCCCATATCCCCTCACTGTTTCCCCCCCATATCCCCCTGACCCCCCCATATCCCCTCACTGACCCCCCCTGGCCCCCCCTGAGGCATTCCAGCGCCCCAAGGAGCCCCCCCCGTGTGTCCCCAGGGGTTTGGGGACCCCCTGACCCCCCCATATCCCCCTGACACCCCCATATCCCCTCACTGACCCCCCCATATCCCCCTGACCCCCCCATATCCCCTCGCTGACCCCCCCCATATCCCCTCGCTGACCCCCCCATATCGCCCTGACCCCCCCATATCCCCTCACTGACCCCCCATATCCCCCTGACACCCCCATATCCCCTCGCTGACCCCCCCATATCCCCCTGACCCCCCCATATCCCCTCACTGACCCCCCCATATCCCCCTGACCCTCCCATATCCTCTCACTGACCCCCCCTGGCCCCCCCTGAGGCATTCCTGGGCCCCGAGGAGCCCCCCCCGTGTGTCCCCAGGGGTTTGGGGACCCCCTGACCCCCCCATATCCCCCTGACCCCCCCATATCCCCCTGACACCCCCATATCCCCTCACTGACCCCCCCATATCCCCCTGACCCCCCAATGTCCCCTCATTGACCCCCCCATGTCCTCCTGGACCCCAATGTCCCCTCACTGACCCCCCCCCATCCCCCCTGAGGCATTCCTGGGCCCCGAGGACCCTCCCCGTGTGTTCCCAGAGGTTTGGGGACCCCGTGACCCCCCCATATCCCCTCACTGACCCCCCCATATCCCCCTGACCCCCCATATCCCCTCACTGACCCCCCCATATCCCCAGGTGTCCCTGGGCCCCGAGGAGCCCCCCCAGGGGTTTGGGGACCCCCTGACCCCCCCATATCCCCTCACTGACCCCCCCATATCCCCCTGACCCCCCCATATCCCCTCACTGACCCCCCATATCCCCCTGACCCCCCCATATCCCCTCATTGACCCCCCCATATCCCCTCACTGACCCCCCCCATATCCCCCTGACCCCCCCATATCCCCTCCCTGACCCCCCCATATCCCCCTGGACCCCAATATCCCCTCACTGACCCCCCCCCCATCCCACCTGAGGCCTTCCTGGGCCCCAAGGACCCTCCCCATGTGTCCCCAGGGGTTTGGGGACCCCTGACCCCCCATATCCCCTCACTGACCCCCCCATATCCCCTCACTGACCCCCCATATCACTCTGACCCCCCCATATCCCCCTGACCCCCCCATATCCCCTCACTGACCCCCCCATATCCCCCTGACCCCCCATATCCCCTCATTGACCCCCCCATGTCCCCTCACTGACCCCCCCCATCCCCCCTGAGGCATTCCTGGGTCCCGAGGATCCCCCCCCGTGTGTCCCCAGGGGTTTGGGGACCCCCTGACCCCCCCATATCCCCTCACTGACCCCCCCATATCCCCCTGACCCCCCCATATCCCCTCGCTGACCCCCCCGGCCCCCCCAGGCGTTCCTGGGCCCCGAGAACCCGGAGGAGCCGTACCTGGACGGCATCAATTACAACTGCGTGGCCCCCGGCAAGCGCTTCCGGCCCATGGACAACCTGTCCGGGGGCGAGAAAACCGTGGCTGCCCTGGCCCTGCTCTTCGCCATCCACAGGTGGGACCCCAAAAACCCGGGGGGGGGGGACCCCAAAACCCGGGGGGACCCCAAAATGCAAGGGGGACTCCCAAAAACCCCAAGGAAAACCCCTGGGGATCTCCCCCAAATCTCTGGGATCTCCCCCAAAACTCCCCTCTGGGGGTTCTCGCCCTGCTCAGCACATCCACAGGTGGGACCCCAAAAACCCGGGGGGACCCCAAAAGCCCAGGGGGACCCCAAAATCCGGGGAGGAAACCCAAAAACCCCAAGGGAAATGCCAAAAACTCTGAGGTGGGACCCCCCAAATCCTCCCAAAAATCCTCTTCTGGCCACCCTCACCCTGCTCAGCACATCCACAGGTGGGACCCCCAAATCCAGGGGGGAGCCCAAATCCAGGGGGGACCCCAAATCCAGGGGGGACCCTGAAATCCAGGGGGGACCCCAAAATGCAAGGGGGATTCCCAAAAGCCCCAAGAGAAACCCCAGGGGATCTCCCCCAAAACTCCCCTCTGGGGGTCCTCACCCTGCTCAGCACATCCACAGGCGGGACCCCCAATCCAGGGGGGACCCCAAAACCCGGGGGGACCCTGAAATCCGGGGGGGGGACCCTGAAATCCAGGGGGGATTCCCAAAAGCCCCAAGAGAAACCCCAGGGGATCTCCCCCAAAACTCCCCTCTGGGGGTCCTCACCCTGCTCAGCACATCCACAGGTGGGACCCCCAATCCAGGGGGGACCCCAAAACCCGGGGGGACCCCAAAAACCCCAGGGGATCTCCCCAAATCCTCCCCAAACTCCCCTCTGGCCGCCCTCACCCTCCTCTGCACCACCCCAAAATCCATGGGGGGGACCCCAAAACTCCCCCCCCCCCCCCAGAACCCGAGGGGGCTCCTCTGGGTGTCCCTGGCGGGGTTGGGGGGGCACTGGGCGGGACTGGGACCCCTGGGGTGCCCCAGTTTTGGGGTCTCAGCCCAGTTTGGCCCCCCCAGTTACAAACCAGCCCCGTTCTTCGTGCTGGACGAGATCGACGCCGCGCTGGACAACACCAACATCGGCAAGGTGCGGCTTTGGGGGGCCCCTGCCCGCTTTGGGGGGCCCCTGCCCGCTTTGGGGGACCCCTGCCCACTTTGGGGGGACCCCTGCCCTCTTTGGGGGGACCCCTCTGCCCTTTAGGGCCCTCCCCCGTGTGATTTCGGGGTCTGGGGGTGTCACCCCAACCTCCCCCAGCCCCATTTTCACTCTCACAGAGTTGATTTTTCTGCCCCTCACCCCAAGTTTGGGGTTCTCCACCCCATTTTTGGGGTCCCTTCTCCAGTTTTGGGGGCACCCTGCCCATTTTGGGGTCTGGGGGTGTCACCCCAACCTCCCCCCCCCACCCCATTTTCCTCCATAGTGGGACGACTTTGTTGCCCCAGTGAGGGGATTTTGCCCCCCAACCCCCCATTTTTGGGGCTCCCCACCCCATTTCTGGGGTGCAGAGCTCATTTTTTGGGGTGCCAAGTGGAGTTTTGGGGTCCCCAGGTGGCCAATTACATCAAGGAGCAGTCGGCCGCCAACTTCCAGGCCATCGTCATCTCCCTCAAGGAGGAGTTCTACACCAAGGCCCAGAGCCTGATCGGCGTCTACCCCGAGGTACCTGAAGCACCCCAAAAACACCCCAAAAACACCCCCAAAACACCCTTAAAACACCCCAAAACACCCCCCAAACACCCCAAAATGCCCCAAAACCACCCCAAAACACCCTTAAAACACCCTGAAATGCCCCAAAAACATCCTTAAAACACCCTTAAAACACCCCAAAAACACCCTTAAAACACCCCAAAAATGCCCCAAAAACACCATTAAAACCACCTCAAAACGGCCCAAAAACACCCGTAAAACACCCCGAAAACACTCTTAAAACACCTCAAAAACACCCTTAAACACCCCAAAAGCACCCCAAAAACACCCTTAAACACCCCAAAAAGCACCCCAAAAATGCCCCAAAACGCCCCAAAAACACCATTAAAAACACCCCAAAACCACCCTTAAAACACCATTAAAACACCCCAAAACGCCCCAAAAACACCCTTTTAACACCCTGAAACACCCCAAAAACCCCCCAAAATACCCCAGAAACACCTTTAAAACACCCCAAAAACACCCTTAAAACAGCCCAAAATACCCCAAAACGCCCCAAAAACACCCCCAAAACACCCTTAAAACGCCCCAAAACGCCCCAAAAACGCCCCAAAACCACCCTTAAAACACCCTGAAATACCCCAAAAACACCTTTAAAAACACCCCAAAAACACCCTTAAAACGCCCCAAAAACAGCCTTAAAACACCCCAAAACACCCCAAAACACCCTTAAAGCACCCAAAAACAGCCTTAAAAACACCCCAAAAGCACCCTTAGAACACCCAAAACACCCCAAAAACACCGCAAAACGCCCCAAAAACACCCCAAAATACCCCAAAAACGCCCTTAAAAACACCCCTAAAATACCATTAAAACACCCCCAAAACGCCCCAAAAACACCCTTTAAACACCCTAAAACACCCAAAATACCCAGAAACACCCTTAAAACAGCCCAAAATACTCCAAAACCACCCCAAAACCACCCCCAAAACACCCTTAAAACACCTTAAAACACCCCAAAATGCCCCAAAACCACCCTTAAAACACCCTGAAATGCCCCAAAAACACCCCAAAACGCCTCAAAAACACCCCAAAAATACCCTTAAAATGCCCCAAAATGCCCCAAAACCACCCAAAACGGCCCAAAAACACCCTTAAACACCCAAAACACCCCAAAAACACCTTTAAAACACCCCAAACCACCCCAAAATACCCCAGAAACACCCTTAAAACACCTTAAAACACCCCAAAACGCCCCAAAACACCCCAAAAACCACCCTTAAAACGCCCCCAAAAACACCCTTAAAACGCCCCAAAAACAGCCTTAAAACACCCCAAAATGCCTCAAAAACACCCGAAAAATACCCTTAAAATGCCCCAAATCACCCCAAAACGCCCCAAAAACATCCTTAAAACACCCCAAAATACCTGGAGGTACCTCTGAAACACCCAAAAAAGGCCCCAAACCACCCCAAAAACACCCAGAAGGTACCCCAAAAATATCCAAAATGTCCCAAAATACCCAGAGGTACCCCAAAAATACCCTGGAAACGCTCCAAAATACCCCAAAACATCCCCCAAACACCCAAAAATACCCTGAGGAACCCCTGAAACACCCAAAAAGACCCCAAAGTACCCCAAGAAACCCCTGGAACACCCAAAATAGCCCAAACACCCCAAAATACCTTTAAACCACCCAAAAATACCCAGAGGTGCCCCAAATATACCCCAAAATATCAAAAAAAATACTCCCCGGACACCCAAATACTCCAAAGTACCCCAAAATACCCTGAAACACCCAAAAATACTCCAAGAAACCCCTGAAACACCCAAAAAGAGCCCAAAGTACCCCAAAAATTCCCAGAGAAACCCCAGAAATACCCCAAAAATACCTCAAATATCCCCCAAAACCCTCAAAATACCCCAAAATTCCTCAAATATTCCCCAAACCCCCTCAAAATACCCCAAAAATACCCCAAAATTCCTCAAATATCCCCCCAAAACCCCTCAAAATACCCCAAAATTCCTCAAATATCCCCCAAAACCCCTCAAAATACCCCAAATAGCCCCCAAAATATGCAGGGGCCACAAAATACCCCGAAATATCCCCAAAATACCCCAGAATATCCCCCAAACAACCCCTAAATTCCTCAAATATCCCCCAAAACCTGTCAAAAGACCCCAAAATTCCTCAAATGTCCCCCCAAAAGCCCCCAAAATACCCCAAATACCCCCCAAAATAACCTGGGGGGGGGGGGGTGCCCCAGAATGCCTCAAATATCCCCAAAATAACCCCAAAAATACCCTCAAAGATCCCCAAATATCTCCCAAAACCCCTCAAAATACCCCCAAATATCCCCAAAATATCCCCCAAACAACCCCAGCAGTCCCCCCAAAACCCCTCAAAATACCCCCAAAATCCCCCCAAAACCCCTCAAAATGCCCCAAAATACCTCAAATATCCCCCAAAGCCCCTCCAAATACCCCAAAATACTCAAATATCCCCAAAACCCCTCAAAATACCCCAAAAATTCCTCAAATATCCCCCAAAACCCCTCAAAATACCCCAAAATTCCTCAAATATCCCCCCCAAACCCCTCAATATCCCCAAAAATCCTCAAATATCCCCCAAAACCCCTCAAAATACCCCAAAATTCCTCAAATATCCCCCCCAAACCCCTCAATATCCCCAAAAATCCTCAAATATCCCCCAAAACCCCTCAAAATACCCCAAAATACCCAAAAATAGCTCAAATATCCCCCAAACCCCCTCAAAATACCCCAAAATTCCTCAAATATCCCCCAAACCCCTCAAAATGCCCCAAAATACCTCAAATATCCCCCCAAAACCCTCAAAATAACCCAAAATACCCCAAAATTCCTCAAATATCCCCAAAAATTCAGGGTGGGGGGGGAGGGGGAGATGGGGAACTCATCCGGGGTGGGGGAGGGGGGGGGGCCATAAATCCCAAAAACCCCAAAATTGGGGGGGCGGGGTGGGGGGCATTTTTTGGGGGAGGGGCGGGGGTGACTCCCCCGGGGTGGGGGAGGGGTCCGAGGCGGGCTTTGACCCCTCCCCCATTTCTGTCCCCGCCCCTCCCCCCCCAGCAAGGCGATTGCGTCATCAGCAAAGTGCTGACCTTTGACCTCACCAAGTACCCGGACACCAACCCCAACCCCAACGAGCAGTGACCCCCCGCGACCCCCCCAAATCCCCCCCGCGACCCCCCCCAAATCCCGGGGAATCCCCCCCAAATCCCCCGGGACCCCCCCAAATCCCAGGGACCCCCCTTCAAATTCCCAGGATGCCCCAAATTCCGGGACCCCCCAAATCCGGGGAGTCCCCAAATCCCCCGGGGACCCCTCCCAAATCCCCCCGGGGACTCCCCAAATTATGGGACCCCCCCCCAAATCCCCCCGGGGACTCCCCAAATTATGGGACCCCCCCCAAATCCCCCAGGACTCTCCAAATCCCGGGGACCCCCCAAATCATGGAACCCCTCAAATCCCCCGGGACCCCCCAAATCCCCCGGGACCCCCAAATCCAGGGGACCCCCCAAATCCGGAGACCCCCCAAATCCCAGGGACCCCCCCCAAATCCTGGGACGCCCCAAATCCTGGGACCCCCCAAATCATGGAACCCCTCAAATCCCAGGGGATCCCCCAAATCCCGGGGACCCCCCCCCAAATCCCAGGGACCCCCCCTTCATATCCTGGGACGCCCCAAATCCTGGGACCCCCCAAATCGTGGAACCCCTCAAATCCCCCGGGACCCCCCAAATCCCAGGGGACCCCCCAAATCCGGAGACTCCCCAAATCCCGGGGACCCGCCCCAAATCCTGGGACGCCCCAAATCATGGAACCCCTCAAATCCCAGGGGATCCCCAAATCCCAGAGGATCCCCCAAATCCCGGGACCTCCCAAATCCCGGGGACCCCCCCCCAAATCCCCCGGGACCCCCCAAATCCCGGGGACTCCTCCCAAATCCCAGGGCCCCCCCAATCCCCCTTGAACCCCCCAAATCCCAGGGGACCCCCCAAATCCCGGCACCCCCCCAATCCCTGGGAATCCCCGGCGTCCCCCCCCCACCCCCAATCCCGGGGTCCCCATGGGGTCCCTGGGTGTCCCCCCAAAATCCCGGGGTCCCCCTTTGGCTCCCGGGGTGTCCCCCCGACATTGGGGTCCCCCAAGCCCCTCCCCCCCCTCAATCATGCGCTGCCCCCTCCCCCCCCCCCCGATGATTTTATGGCATTTCCCTGGATTTTGGAACCGGCCAATAAAGGATTTTGATCGCCCCACCCCCACCCTGTCCTGCTGCGTCCGGGGGGGGGAGGGGGGGCTGTGGGACCCCGGGGGGGCTGTGGGGGGCTCTATAGGGGCTGGGGGACCCCCGGGGGGGCTGTGGGGGCTCTATAGGGGCTGTGGGACCCCCGGGGGGCTGTGGGGGCTCTATAGGGGCTGTGGGACCCCCGGGGGGGGAGGGGCTCTGTAGGGACCCCCGGGGGGGCTATGGGGGGTCTGTAGGGGCTGTGGGACCCCCGGGGGGGCTGTGCGGGCTCTACAGGGGCTGTGGGACCCCCGGGGGGGCTGTGGGGGCTCTATGGGGGCTGTGGGACCCCCGGGGGGGGGAGGGGCTCTGTAGGGACCCCCGGGGGGGCTGTGGGGGGCTATGGAGAGGGGGGAATGGGGTCTTCATGGGGGTCTCCCGGGGGGGCTAAGGGGGGCTCTATAGGGACTGTGGGACCCCGGGGGGGCTATAGGGGCTCTATGGGGGCTGGGGGACCCCCGGGGGGGCTGTGGGGGCTCTATAGGGGCTGTGGGACCCCCGAGGGGGGAGGGGCTCTGTAGGGACCCCCGGGGGGGCTGTGGGGGGCTATGGAGAGGGGGGATGGGGTCTTCATGGGGGTCTCCCGAGGGGGCTATAGGGGCTCTATAGGGGCTGGGGGACCCCCGGGGGGGGAGGGGCTCTGTAGGGACCCCCGGGGGGGCTGTGGGGGCTCTATGGGGGCTGTGGGACCCCGGGGGGGCTGTGGGGGCTCTATGGGGGCTGTGGGACCCCGGGGGGGCTGTGGGGGCTCTATAGGGACCCCGGGGGGGAGGGGCTCTATGGGGGCTGTGGGACCCCCGGGGGGGAGGGGCTCTATAGGGACCCCCGGGGGGCTATGGGGGCTCTATAGGGGCTGTGGGACCCCCAGGGGGGGCTATAGGGACCGCTGGGGGGGGGTCTGGGGATTGGGGGCCAAAAGTCAGGGGGGGCGGGGGTTTAGGGGGATTTGAGGGGGGGGTTCTGGGGGGGCTCAGCAGGTCCGGGGGGCTCGCGGGGGGCTCTGGGAGTGCTGGGGGGGGTTGGGGGGGTCTGAGGGGAATGGGGGGGTCTGGGGGTGTGGGGGGGGCTTTGGGGGGGTCTGAGGGGAATGGGGGGGTCTGGGGGGGCTTTGGGGGAGTCTGAGGGTAATGGGGGAGTCAGGGGGTGCTGGGGGCGCTTTGGGGGGGTCAGGGGGGAATGGGGGGTCTGGGGGTGCTGGGGGGGCTCTGGGGGGGTCTGAGGGGAATGGGGGGGTCTGGGGGTGTGGGGGGGGCTTTGGGGCGATCATGGGGGAATGAGGGGGTCTTGGGGTGCTGGGGGGGCTTTGGGGGGGTCTGAGGGGAATGGGGGGGTCAGGGGGAATGGGGGGCTTTGGGGGGGTCTGAGGGGAATGGGGGGTCTGGGGGTGCTGGGGGGGCTTTGGGGGGGTCAGGGGGGAATGAGGGGGGTCTGGGGGTGGGGGGATCTGAGGGGAATGGAGGGGGTCAGGGGGTGCTGGGGGGCTTTGGGGGGGTCGGGGGGAATGGGGGGTCCGGGGGTGTCTGAGGGAAATGGAGGGGGTCAGGGGGTGCTGGGGGGGCTTTAGGGGGGTCTGAGGGGAAAGGGGGGGTCTGGGGGGGTTGGGGGGGGTCTGAGGGTAATGGGGGGCTTTGGGGGGGGTCACGGGGTGCTGGGGGGGCTTTAGGGGTCCGTGGGGATCTGCGGCTGCTGGGAGGGGTCTGGGGGATCCGGGGGGCTGAGGGGGGTCTGGGGGTGCTGGGGGGCTTTGTGGGGGGGTCCGGGGGTGTCTGAGGGGTCCGGGCAGGGTCCGGGGGGGCGGGGGTCCCTCCCCGTGCGGCGGCCGAACCCCAATCAGAGCCCGAGTTATTTGTGACCCGTTGCCATGGCAACGAGCGGGGCTGAGCCGGCGGCAGCGCCGGGGGGGGCGGGGGGGGGACGGGACGGGGGGCGGCACCGGGGGGGGGCGGGGGGCGGCACCGGGGGGGGGGGCGGGGGGCGGCACCGGGGACCGAGGGAGGGGCGGCAAAGGGGGGGCCACGAGGGGACCACGGGGGGGGCCACGGGGGGGCCACGGGGGGGCCACACCACACCGGGGAGGGGGGAGGGGCGCTCACCGGGGGGGGTCGCGGGGGGGTCACAAAGTTGGGAGGGGGACGCGGAGCGGGGGGGGGGCGGGGGCGTCTGGGTGCCCTCCTGGGGGTCCCGGGGGAGTTTGGGGGGGCCAAGCGCTGCCCCCCCCCTCCCCCCCCCCCACGGGTTGTTAATTAAGATTAATTAAGGGGGCGGGGCCGGACGCCGGGGTCCCTTTGGGGGGGGGGAGGAGATGTCCCCCCCCGGGGGGGGGGAGGGGGCGGTTCATGGCGGGGGGGGGGGTGGAGTCGGGTGGGAGGGGGGTGGGGTTTGGGGAGGGGGAGGGGCTCCCTCGGCCCCGCCCCCCGCCCCGCCCCCACCCGCTTCGCCTCCTCCCTCCGAGCTCCGCGCCCGGATCGGGCCCCCCCCGAGCCGCCCCCCCCACCCCCCCCGCCCCCGCCACCCCCCGGCCGGGCCCCCCCTCCCCTCCATCACACTCGGGGGGCCCCCCCCCATCCCCGGCACCACCACCCCCCACCCCCCTTCGGGGCCCCCCCGCCGCCCCCCACCCTCACCCTCGGGGCTGCCGGAGCCCCCGGCCCAGCGCCCCCCACATTGCGCCCCCCCATTTTAGACCCCCCCCCATTTTACCACCCCCCCCATTTCCCCCCCCCTCATTTCCCCCCCCCCCAAATTTGAACCCCCCTCATTTTTGACCCCCCCACCCCCATATCCCCCCCCCCCCCCGCATGCCGGACCCCCCTCCTTGACCCCCCCTCCTCCCCCTCACCCCCCTTCACTGCCCCCCCCCCCCCTCCAGCACCCCCCTCTCCCCTTCCCCCCCCTCCCCTCCCTCCCGGGGCATGGAGGGCGCGGGGGGCGGCGGGGCCCCCCCCGGGGGGTTCCGACCCCCCCGACCGCGCTGTCGAGTACCTGCTGGAGCTGAACCGGATTATCGCGACTCAGCGACATCTCCTGGCCTCGCAGCGCCGCCGCATCGCGCAGCTCGAGGGGCAGCTGCAGCGCCTGGCCCGCGAGAACCGGCACCTGCGGCAGCGCGGGGGGGCGCGGGACCCCCGCCCCGGCACGCGGTGAGGGGGGGCAGGGCCGGGGGGGGGCGAGGGGAGCGATGTTTGGGGGGTGCGGGAGATCGGGGAGGGGGTCACGGTGGGGTCACGGCGTGGGGAGGGGGATGCGGGGGATGGGGGGGGGGTTATGGGGTGGGGACCCCCGTTTCGGGGGGGTTATGGGGTGGGGAGGGGGTCACGGGGGGGGGGGGTCACGGCGTGGGGAGGGCGGGCGGGGGGAGGAGGAGGTGGGGGGGGCGTGGGTTGTGGGGTGGGAGGGGGGGTCACGGGGGGGTCACGGGGATTGGGTTGTGGATGGGGTCACTGGGGGGTCGCGGGTGGGGGGGGCTGGGATTGGGGGTGCAGGGGGTGAGGAGGGGGATATGGGGAGGGGGTCGTGCAGTGCGGGCCCCGATTTTGGGGGTGGGGAGGGTGAATTGGGGGGGGTCGTGGGCTGGAAAGCCTCGTTTGGGGGGTGCGGGGGTTGGGGAGGGGGTTCTGGGGGGTCGTGGGGAGCCTGGGATCGGGAGAAGAGGGGCGGGAGGGGCCTTCGGGGGGTTCGTGGGGCGGGGACCCTGATTTTGGGGGTGTGGAGGGGCTGGGGGGACCCCCGGGTTTGGAGGCAGAGGGGGCTTATGGGGGGTCCTGTAGGGCGGACCCCAGTTTTGGGGGGTTCCTGAAGTGGGGAGGGGGCTTGGGGGGGGTGGGGATCTCGGGTTTGGGGTGTAGGGGCTGCACAGGGGAATTTGGGGGGGGGGGGGGGTCCTGAGTGCAGATCCCGGGTTTGGGGGCCATGGGAGTTGCAGGGGGCTGTGGACCAGGGACCCCCGAACTGGGGGCTCTCGGGGTTGGGCTGGGGGGTCTCGGGGGGGGCTTTTGGGGCTGGGACGGGGTCAGCGGGGTCTCAGGGCCGTATGGGGCAGGACGGGGGTCCCAGGGGTCCCATTTGGGCAGGGTCAAGGGGGTCCTGTGCCCGTGTGGGCCCAGCTGGGGGCTGCACATCGGCGGGGTCAGGGGGTCCCGGGGCCCCAGGGATTGGGTCAGGGGCGCTCGGGGCTGCACGGAGCAGGGCGGGGGGCTCAGGGAGCTCCAGACCGAGCTGGGGGTCCCAGGGCCATACGGGGCAGGTCAGGGGGTCCAAGGGATGGACGGACCGGGTTGGGGGTCTCAGAGCCACACGGGCCAGGCCGGGCCGGGTCCCTACATCCCCCGGTGCCACCCCCGTGTCCCCCTCCCCGCCAGGGCCACGCGGACCCCGACGGTCAATACCAGAACCACCTGGAGGCCGAGGGGCCCTACGGGGACCCCGAGCTGCCGTACCCGCCCCGCGCCGAGCGGGACCTGCCCTACCCGGCTCACGGCGACCCCGACGGGGCGTACCCGGCACACCTGGACCGCGACGGGACCTACGCCGAGCACCTGGAGCACGACGGGACCTACCCGGAGCACCTGGAGCGGGAGCGGGAGCGGCCCTACCCCGCGCACCTGGAGCGGGACGCGCAGTTCGAGGCGCTGGCCGAGCGGGACGGGCCCTTCTCCGGCCGCGCTGACCACGAGCGGCCCTACCCGAGCCGCAAGGAGCGGGAGCGGCCCTACCTGAGCCGCGCCGAGCGGGACGGGCCCTACGCGGCCCGCATGGACCAGGAGGGGCAGTTCCACGGCTGCCTGGAGCGGGACCTCCAGTACCAGCCGCACCTGGAGCGCGACGGGCAGTACCCGGGCAGGATGGAGCAGGACGGGCAGTACCCGGGCAGGATGGAGCAGGACGGGCAGTACTCCGGCCGCATGGACCAGGACGGGCAATATTCCGGCCGCATGGACCGCGAGGGGCCGTACCCGGCCCGGCTGGACCGCGACGGGCAGTACCCGGGGCGGCTGGAGCAGGACGGGCAGTACCCGGAGCGGGACGGGCAGTACCCGGCCCGGATGGACCCCGAGGGGCCGTACCCGGCCCGGCTGGAGCGGGAGGGGCCGTTCCGGGCCCGGGACGGGCACTACGGGCCCTGCTGGGAGCGGGACTGGGCGCGGGGGCCCCTGAGCCGCGGCCCCTCCCGCAGCTCCAGCCCCGGCGGGGGGCACAGCACCAGCGCCAGCACCAGCCCGGCCACCACCCTGCAGCGCAAGTACGGAGCGGGATGGGCGGCGGGGGGACGGGAACGGCCCCAAAAACCGGGGCTGGGGGTGGGGAACGGCCCCAAGGTCGGGAACGGCCCCAAAATCAGGGACTGGGGATGGGGAACGGCCCCAAAAACCGGGACTGGGGATGGGGAACGGCCCCAAAATCAGGGACTGGGGGTGGGGAACGGCCCCACGGTCGGGAATGGCCCCAAAAACCGAGACTGGGGATGGGGAACGGCCCCAAGGTCGCGAACGGCCCCAAAATCAGGGACTGGGGATGGGGAACGGCCCCAAAAACCGGGGCTGCGGGTGGGGAACGGCCCCAAGGTCGGGAACGGCCCCAAAATCAGGGACTGGGGATGGGGAACGGCCCCAGGGTCGGGAACGGCCCCAAAATCAGGGACTGGGGATGGGGAACGGCCCCAGGGTCGGGAACGGCCCCAAAATCAGGGACTGGGGGTCGGGAATATCCCAAAACTCCGGGATCGGGGGTTGGGAACGGCCCCAAAATCCGGGATTGGGGAGCTGGGGTTCAGGAACACCCCACCAGAATGGGGGATCTGGGATTTGGGAACCTGGGATCCGCCAAAATGCGGGATTTGGGGATCTGGGACTCCCCTCAAAAATCCAAGATCTGGGGATCCAGGATTCAGGACCCCCACCCCCCCCTCCGATCCAGGATTGGGAGATCCGGAACCCCTCCCTCCCCAAAACCTGGGATTTGGGATCAGCGATTTGGAAATCCACGATCCGAGACCCCCCCTTCAAAATCCGGGATCTGGGGCTCTGGGATATCCCCGGGATCTGGGATTTAGGAATCCAGAACACGGGACTCCCAACCAAAACCTGGGATTTGGGATCTGGGACGCATTCCCCGCTCAAAATCCGCGATTTGGGATCGGCGGCTCCTCCCTTCCACCCTCCGAAATCGGGGATTTGTGGATGCGGCCCCTCCCAAATCCGGCCCCCCGGGGGGAGGGGGAGCAGGTGCGGGATCCGCGGGGGGGGCGCGACGTCAGAGCCCCCCCCGGGCCCCCCCGGACCCCCCCCCCCCGAACCCCCCCCGGGCACCGTCTGTCGGGCCGGGGGCAGCCGGGGACAGCCGGACACTGGGGGGGCACCGGGGCCCTCTCGGGGGGATTCGGGGTGGGGGGAGCGCCTGGATCCCTTTGTGGGGGGAGGGGTCCCCGGGGGGGTCTCTGCCCCTCACTGACCCCCCCCCCTCCCCCCTTCCCCCCCCCCAGGTCGGATCGCGACAGCTCGAGGACAGTGAGGTCAGTGCTGCCCCTCCCCCCCGCCCTTGACCGCGCCCCTCCCCCGCTGCCCCGCCCCTCCCCCCCCTCCCCCTCGGACGCCTGGGTCCCCTCCCCGGGGTGGGGGAGGGTGTGGGGGGGGTGTCAGGTGAGTCACGACAGGGCTGCTGTGTCGCGACAGGGCCGTTCTGTCGTGACACCCCCCGCATGTCGCGACAGGTCCGACACGTTGCAACGGAGCCGACCCGTCGCGAGAGGGCCGGGCCCGTTGCAATAGGGCTGATGTGTCGTGACAGGGCTGATATATCGCAAGCGGCCGATATATCAGGGCAGGACCTGGCATGTCACGATAGGGCTGGCATGTCACGATAGGGCTGGCATGTCACGGCGGGGCTGGCACATTGCGACAGCGCCGTCCCGTTGTAGCGGGCGGGGCTGACATGTCGGGACAGGCCCCCCGCGTGTCGCGACGGGCCCGAGATGTCGTGACGGCCCCCCCCCCCGTCATGTCGCGACAGGCGGGGCCACGCGGTTGCCGGGGCGGCGTTGCCGGGCGACGGCGCGGGCGGTGACAGCGGTGACAGCGCCGGGGGAGGCGACCGGGGGGGGGGGGGGGCGTTGCCGTGGCAACGGGACCCGCCCCCGGCGCCGGGTCCGACCCCCCCGGGCGGCCCCAAAAAAACCCAAAATCGCCCCAAAACCCCCCCCAGGGCAGGGGAGGGGCCGCGCCGGGGTGTGCGACAGTGCCAGGGCAGGTGGCGGCGACGGGCGCGCGACAGCGCGGGGGACACCGCGGGGGACATCGTCGGGCAAGGGCTGTGCCGGGGTGTGCGAGGGCCGTGTGACACCGTGTGTGACACCGTGTGACATCATGTGACACCGCGTGTGACACCGTGTGTGACACTGTGTGTGACACTGTGACACCGTGTGACATCATGTGACATCATGTGACACCGTGTGTGACACTGTGACATCATGTGACACCGCGTGTGACACCGTGTGACACCGTGTGTGACACTGTGACATCGTGTGACATCATGTGACACCGTGTGACACCGTGTGTGACACTGTGACATCATGTGACACCGCGTGTGACACCGTGTGTGACACTGTGACATCATGTGACACCATGTGACATCATGTGACACCGTGTGTGACACCGCGTGTGACACCGCGTGTGACACTGTGACATCATGTGACACCACGTGTGACACCGTGTGACACCGTGTGACATCATGTGACACCACGTGTGACACCGTGTGACACCGTGTGTGACACCGCGTGACACCGCCTGTGACACTGTGACATCATGTGACACCGTGTGTGACACCGTGTGTGACACCGTGTGACACCGTGTGTGACATCATGTGACACCGCGTGTGACACCGTGTGACACCGTGTGACACCGTGACATCATGTGACATCATGTGACACCGTGTGACACCGTGTGACACCATGACATCATGTGACACCATGTGACATCATGTGACACCGTGTGTGACACCGTGTGACACCACGGGATAGCGTGTGTGACACTGTGACATCGTGTGACACCATATGTGACACTGTGACATCATGTGACACCATGTGTGACACCACGTGACACCCCGTGTGACATTGTGTGACATCATGTGACACAGTGTGTGACACTGTGACACCCTGTGACACCATGTGACACTGTGCGTGACACTGCGACACTGTGTGTGACATCGTGTGACAGTGTGTGACACTGCGTGTGACATTGCATGTGAGACCGCGTGTAGCGCCATGTGACATCATGTGACAGTGTGTGACATCATGTGACACCGTGTGTGACACCACGTGTGACACTGTGTTACATCATGTGTGACACCATGTGACAGTGTGTGTGTGGCGCCACACGTGACACCATGTGACAGTGTGTGTGTGGCGCCACACGTGACACCATGTGACAGTGTGACACCGTGTGACACTGTGTGACATCATGTGTGACACCATGTGACAGTGTGTGTGACACCATGTGACTGTGTGACAGTGTGTGACACCGTGTGTGACACCGTGTGACACTGTGACATCATGTGTGACACCATGTGACAGTGTGTGACACCACGTGTGACACCATGTGACAGTGTGTGACACCGCGTGTGACACCATGTGACAGTGTGTGTGACACTGTGTGACACCGCGTGTGACACCGCGGTGCGGGTGACACCCTGTGCAACCCTGTGCAGGGGCACGTGACAGCAGTGACGCTGTGCCAGGGGTGGCAGCCGCCTGTAACCCCTGTGCAAGAGCACGTGACCCCCGGGTGACCCCCGGGTGACACCGTGTGACCCCCGGGTGACCCCCATGTGACACCGGGTGACCCCCGGGTGACCCCCGTGTGGCACCGTGTGACCCCCGTGTGACCCCCGTGTGACCCCCGTGTGGCACCGCGCCAGGGCTGTGCCAGGGCGTGCCAAGGGCCGTGTGACAGCGGTGACACCGCGCCGGGGTGTCCAACCCTTGTGAGACCCCTGTGCCGGGGCTGTGCCGGGGCGTGCGAGGGCCGTGTGACACCGCGTGTGACACCACGTGTGACCACGTGTGACACCGCGTGTGACATCGCGTGTGACACTCTGTGTGACCCCGCGTGTGACACCGTGTGTGACATCACGTGTGACACTGTGTGTGACCACGTGTGACACCACGTGTGACACCGCGTGTGACATCATGTGTGACCCTGTGTGACATCGCGTGTGACCCTGTGTGACACCGCATGTGACATCACATGTGACCCTGTGTGACCCTGCGTGTGACATTGTGTGTGACATCCCATGTGACCGCGTGTGACACCGCGTGTGACATCATGTGACAGTGTGTGACACTGTGTGACATCATGTGACACTATGACATTGTGTGGCAGTGTGTGACACCGCGTGTGACACCGTGTGTGACACTGTGTGACACTGCATGTGACCGCGTGTGACACCGCGTGACACCGTGTGACGCTGCACGTGACATTGTGTGACAGTGTGACATTGCATGTGACACCGTGTGTGACACTGTGTGTGACACCACGTGTGACACCATGTGTGACAGCACATGTGACCGCATGTGACACCACGTGTGACACTTTGTGTGACATTGTGTGACACTGTGTGTGACACCGTGTGACCTTGTGACCGTGTGTGACACTGTGTGTGACATTGTGTGAGTGTGTGACACCGCATGTGACACCGTGTGTGACACTGTGTGACATTGTGTGACACTGCGTGTGACATTGTGTGTGTGTGACATCACATGTGACCGCGTGTGACACCGCGTGTGACACCGCGTGTGACACTGTGTGACCGTGTGTGACACCGCGTGACCACATGTGACACCGTGTGACATCACGTGACACCGTGTGTGACCGTGTGTGACACTGTGTGTGACATCGCACGTGACCGTGTGTGACAGTGTGTGACACCACGTGACCGCATGTGACACTGTGTGACATCATGTGACACCACATGTGACATTGCATGTGACACCGTGTGTGACATCACATGTGACCGCGTGTGACACCGCGTGTGACACCGTGCCAGGCGGTGACACCCCCGTGCCAGGGCCGTGTGTCCTCGCGTGTCCTCGTGTGCGGGTGTGCCGGGCTGTGACCCCCCCGTCCCCGTCCCCGTCCCGGGCCGTGTCCCCTCCCTGTCCCCCCAGGGACCCCGAGCTCCGGCAGGGCCGGAATTCCGGCCGGGGCCTTCCGGACTTGGGGGGGGGGGGGGGCAGGAAAAGGGGGGAGGGGCTGCAATGAGTTCGCCAGGTCTGAGGGCCTGGACACCCCGGACCCCCCCGGACCCCTCCAGACCCCTCGGGGACCCCCCCGGACCCCCCCGTGACCCCCCCGCCCCCTCCCCTGCTCGGACCCCCCATGACGTGAGTGCGGGACACTGGGGGGGACCTGGGACCCCCCCGGGCGGGGGCAGGGAGGGGAGGGGACCCCCCAGGACCCCCCAGAGTGGGGTTTGGGGTCGGGGGGGGTCAGCGGGTCCCTCCCTGGGGGGGGCTGGGGGGGGTCAGGCCTGGACCCGCCGCCGTGGGGCCCCTCCCCCATCCCGGGGATCCACTGGATCCCTCCCCACCCCCACCCCCGGCTCCTGTCCTCCCCCCCCTCGTGTCCCCCTCCCCCCCCGTGTCCGTGTGTCCGTCCCCCCCCTCCGGCTCTTGACTCGTTTCTCTCCTCTCTCTCCTCCCTGTCCGTCTGTCCATCTGTGTCCCCCGTGGCCATCCATGTCCCCCCCCGTGTCCGTCTGTCCGGCTGCCTCCCAACCCACCCCCCATCCATCTGTCCCCCCCCCGCTGTCCGTCCCCGTCCATCTGTCCGTGCCCCCCCACTGTCCATCCCTCCACAGTGACCCGTAGCCATCTGTCCCCTCCCATCCCCGGCCACCGTTCCCCCATCCGTCTGTCCCGCCTTGTCCCCTCTGTCCGTCTGTCCCCCTGTCCACCATCCCTCTGTCCCGTCCCCACGTCCGTCTGTCCCCCAGCATCCCCTCTGTCCTTCTGTCTGTCCCCCCCATCCGCTCCCCCCGTCCATTGTCCCCGTCCATTGTCGCCCTCACCCGCTGACCCCCCCTGTGTCCGTCTGTCCCCGGTTGTCCCCCCACCCACCTGACCGTCCCCCCGTCCATCTGTCCCCACCGTCCGTCTGTCCCCACCGTGCGTCCCTCCATCCATCTGTTCCCCCATCCATCTGTCCCCCCATCCATCTGTCCCCACCGTCCGTCTGTCCCCACCGTCCGTCCCCCCATCCATCTGTCCCCACCGTCCGTCTGTCCCCACCGTGCGGCCCCCCTCCCATCACCCCCTGTCCACTGTCCCCTGTCCGTCCCTGTCCCCCTGTCTGTCCCCCCCTCCAGGTGCCACCCTCAGGTGCTTTGGCTGCTCCAACCTCCCCCCGCCCGCAGGTAAGAGCCGGACCCCCGGGGCCGCAGGGGCCTGTGGCGGTCCCTATAGGGGCCATAGGGACCCCAGGGACCTACAGGGACCCCCTATAGGGGCCATAGGGACCCCAGGGACCTACAGGGACCCCTATAGGGGCCATAGGGACCCCAGGGACCTACAGGGACCCCTATAGGGGCCATAGGGACCTACAGGGACCCCCTATAGGGGCCATAGGGACCCCAAGGACCTACAGGGACCCCTATAGGGGCCATAGGGACCTACAGGGACCCCCTATAGGGGCCATAGGGACCCCAGGGACCTACAGGGACCCCTATAGGGACCCCAGGGACCTACAGGGGCCCTGGCGGAGCCCTGGAGGGGCTGTACAGATCCTGTACAGGGCTCTATAGGGGCCCGTTCAGCTCTCCCTGGCCATAGAGACCCAGGGCTGTGGAGGGGCCCATATAGGATCGCTATAGGGCCATACCAGGGCTGCACAGGGGCCATGTGAGCCCCAGGGACCCGTAGGGGACACAGAGACTTGAGGGACGTGTAGGGGCCCATACAGATCCCTATAGGGGCCCTGTACAGGATCTACATAGCTGTAGAGAAGCTATCGGGGCCCCCAGGACTCCATAGGGGCCCGTACAGGTCCCTATAGGGGCCGTATGGACCCCGGGGCCCCATAGCGGCCCGTACAGATCCCTATAGGGGCCGTATGGACCCTGGGGCCCCATAGGGGCCCGTACAGATCCCTATAGGGGCCGTATGGACCCCGGGGCCCCATAGCGGCCCGTACAGATCCCTATAGGGGCCGTATGGACCCTGGGGCCCCATAGGGGCCCGTACAGATCCCTATAGGGGCCGTATGGACCCCGGGGCCACATAGGGGCCCGTACAGATCCTTATAGGGACCGTATGGACCCCGGGACCCCATAGGGGCCCGTACAGATCCCTATAGGGGCCGTATGGACCCCGGGGCCCCATAGGGGCCCGTACAGATCCTTATGGGGACCGTATGGACCCCGGGACCCCATAGGGGCCCGTACAGGTCCCTATAGGGGCGCTCCGGCCCCCAGGGCCCCATAGGGTCTCTATAAGCGCTGCCTGCTCCTCCTCCGGCCGCCGGGGGGGCGGGGGGGGCTGTTTGGGGGCGGTTGCCATGGCAACGCCTCCATCATGGCGCCTCCTCGGGCTATTTTGGGGAGGGGGCGGTGCCGGGGGGGCGGGGCTCGGGGGGGGACCCAGCGGCCGGGACCCTCCCCCGGGGAACCCCCCCCTCCCCTCCCCCCCCCGCCTCCAGCCCCCGCCGCGTCTCCATGGCAACCGCCGCCCCCCGCCCGCCGCGTCGCCATGGCAACCGCCATCGGGGGGGGGGGGGGGGGGGGGGGAAGCTCCGCGCATGCGCCGCGGAACAGGGACACCCCACCCCCCCCCCCCCAGCCCCCCCTTGGGGACCCCCGGCCTGGGGGGGGCCTGGGGGCGCCCCCTCCCCGTCAGGGACCCCCCAGTTGGGGCGGGGGGGGGGTCCCCAACCTCACGGGGGGCGTCTCCCCCCCCCCCGGGGACCGAGCTCCCCCCAGCAGGGACCAGGCTCCGGGCCCCCCCCGCAGTTTTCTGGGGGGGAACACGACCCCCCCCTTCCATGTCAGAGGGACCCAGGCGTCCGCCCCCCCCCCCTCCCAGGACCCTCCCCCCATCCCCCCCCCCCACCCAGGGGGTCTCGGCGTCCGGGCACGCGCAGAGCGGGGGGGGGCGGGGGGGGGGGTCGCTCCTCGGCTCCTCCCCCCCCTCACCCCCCCCCCCCCGCACCGCCCGGCCGGGCCCTGGTTCTGCTGCGGAGGCGCCGGGGGCTCCCCCGCCCCCGCCCGGGACCCCCCCCCCCGCCGCCCCCTCCCCCTCCCGGGGGTGTCCCCGTGTGCCCCCCCCCCCTTTTTGGGGGCGCCCCCCCCCCTCCCCAAAATGTGGTGCCTGCAGTGCACGGCCGACCGGCGGCGGGGGCCGCTCCGGCAGCGGCTGCTGCACGGGTGAGTCGGGGACCCCCGGGACCCCCCCGGGACCCCCCCGGCACCCCGAGACCCCCCGGGACCCCCCCGGGATCCCCCAGACCCTTCCCCTCCCCCTGCGCGGCGCCTCCCCCCCCCCCCCGCTCTCCCCTCTCCCCTCCCCCCTCCGGGGCCCCCCCACCCGCCCGGGACCCCCCCCGGGAGTTTTGGGGGCCCCCCCGCCCCCCCCCCCGCTCTGCTCCGCCCCTCCCCCCCACCCCCACCCGACGCTGGGTCCCCGCGGGGCTGGGGGGGAGGAGACGCGTCTGTCCCTGTGTCCGTGTGTCCCCCGTGTGCACGTATGTCCCTGCCATGTGTCCGTGTGTCCCCATGTCCGTGTGTCCCAATGGCCATATGTCCATGTCCCCATGTCTGTCACGTCCGTGTGTCCCAATGGCCATATGTCCATGTCCCCATGTCTGTCATGTCCCTGTGTCCATGTGTCCCAATGGCCATATGTCCATGTCCCCATGTCTGTCATGTCTGTCATGTCCGTGTGTCCCAATGGCCATACGTCCATGTCCCCATGTCTGTGTGTCCGTGTGTCCCAATGGCCATATGTCCATATCCCCATGTCCGTGTGTCCCAATGGCCATATGTCCATGTCCCCATGTCTCTCACATCCCTGTGTCCGTATGTCCCAATGGCCATACGTCCATGTCCCCATGTCTGTGTGTCCGTGTGTCCCAATGGCCATATGTCCATGTCCCCATGTCTGTCACATCCGTGTGTCCCAATGGCCATACGTCCATGTCCCCACGTCCATGTCTGTGTCCCCATGTCTGTATGCCCCACATCATGTCCCCATGTCCCCCCGTCCCTGTGTCCCACTGTCTGTGTCCCCACGTCCATCTGTCCCATGTCCCTGTGTCCGTGTCCCTACATCTTCCGTGTCCCTGTGTCCCCACGTCTGTCACGCGTCCCTGTGTCTGTGTGTCCCTGCATCTCAGGTCTGTCACTTCCATGTGTCCCGTGTCCCTCTGTCCCCATGTCCCTCTGTCCTCATGCCCCTCTGTCCACTTGTGTCTCATGTCCCCATGTTGGCCGTGTCCGTGTGTCCCACATCTGTGTGTCCCCATGTCCGTGTGTCCCACGTCCCGGTGTCTGTCTGTGTCCCCATGTCCCCCATCCCTGGGTCTCTGTCTCCAGGTCCCCATGTCCCCATGTCCGTGTGTCCCGTGTCCCGGTGTCTGTCTGTGTCCCCATGTCCCCATGTCCGTGTGTCCCACGTCCTGGTGTCTGTCTGTGTCCCCATGTCCCCATGTCCCCATGTCCGTGTGTCCCACGTCCCGGTGTCTGTCTGTGTCCCCATGTCCCCCATCCCTGGGTCTCTGTCCCCATGTCCCTGTGTCCCCCCCATCCCCGCTTTGGTGGCTCCAGGTTGTCTGAGGGGTCTCAGGGGGACCTGGGGTGGTCTCAGGGAGGTTTAGGGGGGGGTCTCAGAGAGGTCTGGGGGGTCCCGGGAGGGTTTCGGGGTGGTTCAGGGAGGTCTGGGATGGTTTGGGGGGGGTCTGGGGTGTCTCTGTGGGGTCTCAGGGGGTCCTGACGTGGGGGTGACGCGGTGTCCCCGCAGCGTGGACGGCGAAACGCCGGGCAGCGAGGGGGGGGGGGCCGGTGCCCGACAGCCCCGGGAGACCCCCCCCCTACCGCGGCCTCCCCCAGCCGGCGCCCCAGGGCCCGGGGGGAGCCGGGGGTGGCCCCGGGGGGGGCTCCCCGGGGGTGGCCTGGCCCCGGCTGCCCCCCCAGCCGGCCAGCGTGGCCCTGCGCAAGCAGGAGGAGGAGGAGGAGAGCAAGAGGCCGAAGGCTCTGAGCGACAGCTACGAGCTCTCCACCGACCTGCAGGACAAGAAGGTACCTGGGGACACCTGGGGACACCCCTGGGACGGGCCCCGGCCATGTGTGACGGTCGTTGGCCACGTGTGACGGTCACTGGCCACGTGTGATGGTCACTGGCCATGTGTGATGGTCACTGGCCATGTGTGACAGTCCCCAGCCTGTGTGATGGTCCCTGTCCCCATACAATGGTCCCTGTCCCCATATGAGGCCACCGTGTCCCCCCTCTCCGCTGCCCCCCCTCTTTCCTGGGTGTTGCCTCTCCTGTGTCCTTCTCTTGCCCTGTCCCCTCCCTGTCCCCTCCCTCTCCCCATGGCCACATGTCCCTGTCCATGTTTTGATGTCCCCATCCATGTTCTTCTCCCTGTCCTCATCCCTGTCCCCATCCCTGTCCCCATTCCTGTCCCCATCCCCATGTCCTCATGTCCTCATTCCTGTCCCCATCCCCATGTCCTCATGTCCTCATTCATGTCCCCATGTCCCCAACCCCCTGTCCCCAACCCCATGTTCTCATCCACATCCACATCTACATCTCCATGTCCCCATCCTCATGTCCTCATCCACGTTCCCACCCATGTCCCCATCCTCATCCATGCCTCTGTGTCCCCATGTCCCCATCCATGTCCCCATCCATGTCCCCATCCACATTTCATCCATGTTTCCATCCCATGCCCCCATCCCCATGTCCCCACATCCCCATGTCCCCATTCACAACCCTGTGTCTACATTTCCCTATGTCCCCCTCCATGTCCCCATTCACATCCCCATGTCCCCATGTCCCCATCCTCATCCCCGCATCCCCGTTCCCATCCATGTCTTCATCCGCATGTCCCAATCCCTATGTCCCCATCCATGTCCCCATCCTTGTCCATGTCCCCATATTCCCATGTCCCCACCCATGTTCCCATCCTTGTCCATGTTCCATATCCCCATGTCCCCATATCCCCATGTCCCCACCCATGTCCCCATCCTTGTCCGTGTTCCCACATCCCCATGTCCCCATATCCCCATGTCCCCATCCTTGTCCATGTCCCCATATTCCCATGTCCCCACCCATGTCCCCATCCTTGTCCATGTCCCCATATTCCCATGTCCCCACCCATGTCCCCATCCTTGTCCGTGTCCCCATATCCCCATGTCCCCATGTCCCCATGTCCCCATGTCCCCACCCATGTCCCCATCCTCGTCCGTGTCCCCATATCCCCATGTCCCCATGTCCCCATGTCCCCACCCATGTCCCCACATCCTGACATCCCCCTGTCCCCACCCATGTCCCCATCCTCATCTGTGTCCCCATGTCCCCGTCCACCTCCCAATCCCCATGTCCCCACCCATATCCCCATGTCCCCAACTCCATGGCCCCGTCCACACCTCCCTGTCCCCATGTCCCCACCTGCATCCCCATGTCCCCAACCCCACATTCTCATCCACACCTCCATGTCCTCATCCCCATGTCCCCACCCATGTCCCCATGTCCCCAACCCCATGTTCTCATTCACATCTCCATGTCCCCACATGTCCACCCGTGTCCCCATTTTCATCCATGTCCCCATGTCCCCATGTCCCCACCCGTGTCCCCATCCTCATCCACGTCCCCGTGTCCCCACATCCCCACTCACATCCCTGTGTCCCCAACCCCACATTCTCATCCACACCTCCATGTCCCCATGTCCCCATGTGTGTCCCATGTCCCCATCCTCACCCATGTCCCCACATCCCCACATCCCCACCCATGTCCCCACCCTCATCCACGTCCCCATGTCCCCACTTGTGTCCCCAAACCCATGTTCTCATTCACACCTCCATGTCCCCACATCCTCACCCATGTCCCCATGTCCCCATGTGTGTCCTGTGTCCCCATCCTCACCCATGTCCCCATGTCCCCACCCGTGTCCCCACCCTCATCCACGTCCCCATGTCCCCACTTGTGTCCCCAAACCCATGTTCTCATTCACACCTCCATGTCCCCACATCCCCACCCGTGTCCCCATCCTCATCCACGTCCCCATGTCCCCACCCATGTCCCATGTCCCCATCCTCATCCATGTCCCCATGTCCTCACCCATGTCCCGTGTCCCCATCCTCACCTGCGTGTCCTGTGTCCCCATCCTCATCCACATCCCCACGTCCCCACCCGTGTCCCGTGTCCCCATCCTCATCCACGTCCCCGTGTCCCCACCCTCACTCATGTCCCCATGTCCCCCACCTGTGTCCCCATGTCCCCAACCCCATGTTCTCATTCACACCTCCATGTCCCCACATCCCCACCCATGTCCCCATCCTCATCCATGTCCCCATGTCCCCACCCGTGTCCCGTGTCCCCATCCTCATCCACGTCCCCGTGTCCCCATTCTCACTCATGTCCCCATGTCCCCCACCTGTGTCCCCATGTCCCCAACCCCATGTTCTCATTCACACCTCCATGTCCCCACATCCTCACCCATGTCCCCATGTCCCCACATCCCCCATGTGTGTCCCGTGTCCCCATCCTCATCTACGTCCCCATGTCCCCCCCCATGTCCCCATGTCCCCAACCTCACCCGCGTGTCCCATGTCCCCATCCTCACCCATGTCCCCATGTCCCCACATCCCCACCCATGTCCCCATCCTCACCCATGTCCCCATGTCCCCACATCCCCACCCATGTCCCCACCCTCATCCATGTCCCCATGTCCCCACTTGTGTCCCCACTTGTGTCCCGTGTCCCCATCCTCACCCACGTCCCCGTGTCCCCACACCCCACCCGTGTCCCCATCCTCACCCACGTCCCCACGCGTGTCCCGTGTCCCCGCAGGTGGAGATGCTGGAGCGCAAGTACGGGGGCTATTTCCGCTCGCGGCGGGCGGCGCGGACGATCCAGGCCGCGTTCCGGCGCTACCGCATGGCGCAGAAGTTCGAGCGGCTGCGCAGCGAGGGCGGCCGGGCACGGCGCCTGGCGCTGCCGGGGCTGCGCCTCCAGTTCTCCTTCGAGGAGTACGACCGTGGCCCCCCGGCCCCCGCCCCGGGGCCGCCCCCACCGCCCCCCCCGTACTTCCAGGGCAAACCGGCCTCGCTGGACGAGGGCGTCCTGGGGGGGCCGCGGCGCGCGCCCCGCTACGGGGGGTCCTGCCGGGCCGGCCTGGACGGGGGCGGGGGTCCCGGCGAGGGGGCGGCGGTGGGGGGGGGCGCCGGGGTGGGGGGCGCGGGAAGCCCCCCCCGGCAGCTCTCGGCGTCGGCCGATTTCGGGCCCGGAGGTGCCGACCTGGAGGAGGCCTTTGCGCAGCAGGTGGGGGTCAGGGGGGTTATGGGGTCAGAGGGGGGTCTTGGGGCTTACGGGGTCATGGGGGTCACAGGGGGTCACAGGGGTCATGAGGATCATGGGGGACATGGGGGTCAGGGGGTCACAAGACCATGGATGCCACAGGGGCCATTGGGGGTCACAGGTGACAAAGGGGGTCATGGGGGTCATGGGGGTCACGGCGGCCACTAAGGGGTCATTGGGCCATGGGGGGGCCATGGGAGGGGTCACAGGGAGTCGGGGGTTATGGGGGGTCACATGGGTCACCCTCACCGCCCCATGGCCAAGGGGGGGGGGTCACAGGGGCCATGGGGGATCATGGGGAGTGGGGGGGCCTCGCAGGGGGGTTCTGGGGGGTCCGGAGCCAATGGGGGGGGGCGCAGAGGGGCCTCTGGGGGTGGGGGCTCACGGGGGTCCCGTCCCTGCAGGTGAAGTCCTTGGCCGCCTCCATCGATGAGGCGCTGGGGGGGGGTCGCGGGGTCCCCCCCGGCGCCCCGGCCCCCCCCGCGGGGGACAGCGCGGCCACCTCCGCCAGCGACGTCACCCTGTACCTGGACGAGGGGCTCCCCGGCTCCCCCCACTCCCCCGAGAGACCCCCCAGCCCCGAGCCCCCCCCGGACACCGGGGGGCCGCCGCCCCCGCCCGCCCCGCCGCCCCCTCCGCCGCCCCCCGCCAACCCCCCCGGCCCGGCCGAGCGCTGGGGGGGCCCCGAGGAGCCCCCCCGGCGGGGCCCCCCGTGCCTGGAATGCCGGGGGCGGGGGGCCGGGGGGGGACACCCCCCGCTGCTGACGGTGGAACCCCCGAGCGACAGCTCCGCCGACCTGAGTGACCGCTCGGACCGCGGCTCCATCAACCGGGGGGGCCCCTACGAGCCCGAGGGGGCCGGGGGGGGCACCTTGCCCCGCTCCGGGCCCCCCCACCGCTGCTTCCACCCCGAGGGGCCCCCCCCGCCGCCCCCCGGCCCCCCGCCCCCCCCCTGCGGCCGAGGAGGGCTCCGAGGGGGACAACGAGAGCCTGGGCAGCAGCTCCAACTCCAACGAGACCCTCAACTGCTCCTCGGGCTCCTCGTCCCGCGACAGCCTGCGCCGGCCCCCCCCGCCGCCCCCCCCGCCGCCCACCGCCCCCCCGCAGCCCCCCGGCCCCGCCGGCCCCCCCGGCAAGGCCACGTACCAGCGGGAGCCGCGGCAGAGCTGGGACTCGCCGGCCCTCAACAACGACGTGGTGCAGCGGCGGCAGTACCGCATCGGCCTCAACCTCTTCAACAAGTGAGGGGGGCCGGGGGGGCCGCGCCGGACGTGGGGTGGGGGCTGCGGGTCCGGCAGCGCGGCCGTGAGGCACTCCCAGGGTCCCCAGGGAAAGACGGGGTGGGACTGTTGGTGACCCCATGGCGAGGGCGGGGTGATGTTCTAGGTGACCCTATAGAGAGGACGTGGGGATGTTGGTGGCCCTGGCGAAGGGTGAGGTGGCCTGGGTGGCCCTAGGGAAGGACGGGATGGCCGTGGTGGCCCTGTAGCAAGGGCAGGGTGGTGTTTGAGGTGACAGAACCCCCCCAGTGACGTTCTAGGTAACCCTACGGTGAAGTTCTAGGTAACCCCACGGTGGCATTCCAGGTGACCCAGTGCTCAAGACATGACAGTGTTCCAGGTGGCCCCGTAGATGACCGGGTGGCCCTAGAGCCAGGAGCAGGTGACGTTCTAGGTCACCCTTCAGCCAGAGTGACCACCACAGGTGACCCCGCGCCCACTCCCCGCAGGAAGCCGGAGAAGGGGATCCAGTACCTGATCGAGAGGGGGTTCCTGTCTGACACCCCCGTGGGTGTCGCCCACTTCATCCTGGAGCGGAAGGGCCTGAGCCGGCAGATGATCGGCGAGTTCCTGGGCAACCGCCAGAAGCAGTTCAACCGCGACGTCCTCGAGTAAGGGGGGGACGCGCTGGGGAGGGGGGCTGGGCCGGGCTTCGGGGGTTCCCCCAGACCCATGGCCTGCCGCGGGGTCTCGGCAGCTGCGTGGTGGACGAGATGGATTTCTCCGGGATGGAGCTGGACGAGGCCCTGCGGAAGTTCCAGTCCCACATCCGGGTGCAGGGGGAGGCGCAGAAGGTCGAGCGCTTGATCGAGGCCTTCAGGTGAGGGGTGGGTCCCTGTCCCCACGTCCCCACGTCCCCATGTCCCCACATCCCCACGTCCCCACATCCTCATGTCCTCACGTCCCCATGTCCCACATCCCTACGTCCCCATGTCCCACATCCCTACGTCCCCACGTCCCATGTCCCCACGTCCCCACGTCCCCACGTCCCCACGTCCCCACATCCTCATGTCCTCACGTCCCCATGTCCCACATCCCTACGTCCCCATGTCCCACATCCCTACGTCCCCACGTCCCCACGTCCCCACGTCCCATGTCCCCACGTCCCCACATCCCCACGTCCCCACGTCCCCACGTCCCCACGTCCCCACATCCCCACGTCCTCATGTCCTCACGTCCCCATGTCCCCACATCCCCACGTCCCCACATCCTCATGTCCCCACATCCCTGTGTCCCCATGTCCCCACGTCCCGTGTCCCCGTGTCCCCGTGTCCCCCACGTCCCCCACGTCCCCACGTCCCCACGTCCCCACGTCCCCATGTCCCCATGTCCCCATGTCCCCACGTCCCCACGTCCCCGTGTCCCCGTGTCCCCACGTCCCCACATCCCCACGTCCCCACGTCCCCACGTCCCCACATCCCCACGTCCTCATGTCCTCACGTCCCCATGTCCCCACATCCCCACGTCCCCACATCCTCATGTCCCCACATCCCTGTGTCCCCATGTCCCCACGTCCCGTGTCCCCGTGTCCCCGTGTCCCCCACGTCCCCCACGTCCCCACGTCCCCACGTCCCCACGTCCCCATGTCCCCATGTCCCCATGTCCCCACGTCCCCACGTCCCCGTGTCCCCGTGTCCCCGTGTCCCCATGTCCCCACGTCCCCACATCCCCACATCCCCGCTGCATTGCCCCTGCCACCAGGCCACAGCACACAGTGGTGTGGCCACCATGAGGTGACGTTCTAGGCGACCCTATGGACTGGGGGGGGACACAAGGGGATGGTGGCCCCTGTGGGACCAGGTGCCATTCTAGGTGACCCTACAGACTGGCAGGACATTGTGGGGTGGCCCCTGAACCACAGGGTGACGTTCTAGGTGACCCTGTGGATCAAGGAGGGGACGTGGGGGTGGTGGCCCATGTTCTAGGTGACCCTGCAGACACTGGGGTGCTGTCCCACACTCAGGGGCCCCGGGGCGGCTGTGGGGTGCAGAGGCCACCCCGCAAGGCGGGGCCAGCCGTGGGGCACCGTGACCCCATGGGCCGTGGGGGTTGTCCGCCCCGCAGCCAGCGCTACTGCGTGTGTAACGCGGCCCTGCTGCGCCAGTTCCGCAACCCGGACACCATCTTCATCCTGGCCTTCGCCATCATCCTCCTCAACACCGACATGTACAGCCCCAGCGTCAAGGCCGAGCGCAAGATGAAGCTCGAGGATTTCATCAAGAACCTGCGAGGTGAGGCCCCGCCGGCCCCTCAGCCCCTGGTGACCCCTGCCTGGGGGCGCAAGTCCTAGAGCGGGCATGGGTGCCACGGGTTCTAGAGCAGGGCGGGGTGATGTGGGTTCTAGAGCGGCCCCGGGAACCGTGGGGGGGGTGTCTAGAGCAGGGTCAGGGGTTGCGGATTCTAGAGCGGGGGCTGGGTGTCACAGGTTCTAGAGCGGGGGGTGGGTGCTACGGGTTCTAGAGCATGGCTGGGTGTTGCAGGTTCTAGAGCGGGACCAGAGTGCTGCACGTTCTAGAGCGGGGCACGTGTCACGGGTTCTAGAGCGGGGGACGGGCGCTACGGGTTCTAGAGCATGGCTGGGTGTTGCACGTTCTAGAGCGGGGCCTGAGTGCTGCACGTTCTAGAGCGGGGCGGGCGTCACAGGTTCTAGGACTTGTCTGGGCCGTGCAGGTTCTAGAGCGGGGACCGGGGGGCATGCAGCACATGCTCTAGAGCAGGGTGGGTGTCACGGGTTCTAGAGCGGGGCTGGGTGTCACAGGTCCTAGGGCAGGGCCGGGCATTGCGGGTTCTAGAGTGGGTGGGTGTCACGGGTTCTAGGATGGGGCTGGGGGCTGGGTGCTGCAGGTTCTAGACCAGGGTGGGTGTCATGGGTTCTAGGACAGGGGCTGGGTGCCACAGATTCTAGAGCGGGGCCAGGTGTCACGGGTTCTAGGATGGGGCTGGGTGCCACAGGTTCTAGACCAGGGTGGGCATCGCGGGTTCTAGGATGGGGCTGGGTGCCACAGGTTCTAGACCAGGGTGGGGATCACAGGTTCTCGAGCGGGGTGGGCATCACGGGTTCTAGAGCGGGGCTGGGTGCCGCCGGTTGTAGAGTGGGGTGGGTGCCACGGGTTCAAGGATGGGGCTGGGTGTTGTGGGCTCTAGGACGTGGCTGGGTGTCGCGGGTTCTAGGACGGGGCTGGGTGTCGTGGGTTCTAGGACGGGGCTGGGTGTCGTGGGCTCTAGGACGTGGCTGGGCGTCGCGGGTTCTAGGACGGGGCTGGGTGTCGTGGGTTCTAGGACGGGGCTGGGTGTCGTGGGCTCTAGGACGGGGCTGGGTGTCGTGGGCTCTAGGACGGGGCTGGGTGTCGCGGGTTCTAGGACGGGGCTGGGTGTCGTGGGTTCTAGGACGGGGCTGGGTGTCGTGGGTTCTAGGACGGGGCTGGGTGTCGTGGGCTCTAGGACGGGGCTGGGTGTCGCGGGTTCTAGGACGGGGCTGGGTGTTGCGGGTTCTAGCAGACGGCCCCGTGATTGTGGCTTCCAGAGCGAGCCCACCATTTCTAGAGGAGGGCAGGGCCTGTGCGGGTTCTAGAGTGAGGGCTGGGGCAGCGCGTGTTCTAGAGCGGGCGGTGCGGCGTGGGCTTCTGGAGCAGGCATGTGTGTAGAGGGTTCTAGATCGGGGTCGGCACTTTGGGGGTTCTAGATCAGCCAGAGAGCAGCGTGTTCTAGAACAGGCCCGGGTGTCACAGAGTTCTAGAGCAGGACCGGGAGATCACCGGTTCTGGAGTGGAGCCGGGTGCCAGGGTGTGGGGGTTCTAGAGCCAGAGCCAGTCGGGGGGGGTGTCAGGGGTTCTAGAGCCTCTCTGGGTGTCAGGGGTTCTAGAGCCACTCTGGGTGTCGGGGTTCCAGAGTTGGGGTGGCTGTTGCAGGTCTAGAGCGGGGCATGTCTGGGTGTCAGGGGTTCTAGAGCCACTCTGGGTGTCAGTCTGAGAGTCAGGGACTCTAGAGCCAGTCTGGGTGTTGCATGTTCTAGAGCCAGTCGGGGTGTCAGGGGTTCTAGAGCCACTCTTGGTGTCAGGGTTCCAGAGTGGGGGGCGGCTGTTGCAGGTCTAGAGCGGGGCATGCCTGGGTGTCGGGGGCTCTAGAGCCAGTCTGGGTGTCAGTCTGAGGGTCAGGGGTTCTAGAGCCAGTCTGGGCGTGGGGGTTCTAGAGCCAGTGGGTGTGTCAGGGGTTCTAGAGCCACTCTTGGTGTCAGGGTTCCAGAGTGGGGGCGACTGTTGCAGGTTCTAGAGCGGGGCATGCCTGGGTATCAGGGGCTCTAGAGCCACTCTGGGTGTTGGGGGCTCTAGAGCCAGTCTGGACGTGGGGGGTTCTAGAGCCAGTCTGGGTGTCGGGGGTTCCAGAGCCACTCTGGGTGTCAGGGTTCCAGAGTGGAGGCAGCTGTTGCAGGTTCTAGATCAGAGCTGTGCCTCAGTGTTGGGGGTTCTAGAGCCACTCTGGGTGTTGGGGTGGGTGTCGGGGTTCTAGAGCCACTCTGGGTGTCGGGGGTTCTAGAGCCAGTCTGGGTGTCGGGGGTTCTAGTCTGGGTGTCAGGGTTCCAGAGTGGGGGCGGCTGTTGCAGTTTCTAGAGCAGGGCATGCCTGGGTGTCGGGGGTTCTAGAGCCCGTCTGGGTGTTGGGGGCTGTAGAGCCACTCTGGGTGTCAGGGTGGGTGTCGGGGTTCCAGAGCCACTCTGGGTGTCAGGGTTCCAGAGTGGGGGCGGCAGTTGCAGGTTCTAGAGCGGGCCCGGGTGCCGCAGCTTCTGGAGCGGGGTTGGCAGTTGCGGGTTCTGGGGTGGGGGCCCGGCACTGCGGGTTCTAGAGCAGGCCCGGGTGTCGCGCAGGGGTGGACAACGGCGAGGACATCCCGCGGGACATGCTGGTGGGCATCTACCAGCGCATCCAGAGCCGCGAGCTGCGCACCAACGACGACCACGTGTCCCAGGTCCAGGCCGTCGAGCGCATGATCGTTGGCAAGAAACCGGTGGGTCTGCTCGGGGGCTGCTCCAGGTGACCCCTGGGGGGTGTTCCAGGTGACCCAAGGGACAGGTTCTAGGCCACCCATGGGAGACATCCCAGGTGATCCGTGGTGGGGGGCAGGGTTTTCTAGGCCACCCATGGGAGACATTCCAGGTGATCTGTGGTGGGGGGCAGGGTTTTCTAGGCCACCCACGGAGCAGGTTCCAGGTGACCCAGGGGTGGGAGATGTTCCAGGTGACCCCTGGGGGTGTTCCAGGTGACCCACGGGACAGGTTCTAGGCCACCCATGGGAGACATTCCAGGTGATCACTGGTGGGGGGCAGGGTTTTCTAGGCCACCCATGGGAGACATTCCAGGTGATCTGTGGTGGGGGGCAGGGTTGTCTAGGCCACCCATGGAAGCAGGTTCCAGGTGACCCAGGGGTGGGAGATGTTCCAGGTGACCCAAGGGACACATTCCAGGTGACCCATGGGACAGGTTCTAGGCCACCCATGGGAGACATTCCAGGTGATCCGTGGTGGGGGGCAGGGTTTTCTAGGCCACCCACAGAGCAGGTTCCAGGTGACCCAAGGGTGGGAGATGTTCCAGGTGACCCAAGGGACACATTCCAGGTGACCCATGGGACAGGTTCTAGGCCACCCATGGGAGACATTCCAGGTGATCCGTGGTGGGGGGCAGGGTTTTCTAGGCCACCCACGGAGCAGGTTCCAGGTGACCCAGGGGTGGGAGATGTTCCAGGTGACCCCTGGGGGTGTTCCAGGTGACCCATGGGACAGGTTCTAGGCCACCCATGGGAGACATGCCAGGTGATCCGTGGTGGGGGGCAGGGTTTTCTAGGCCACCCATGGGAGACATTCCAGGTGATCCGTGGTGGGGGGCAGGGTTTTCTAGGCCACCCATGGAAGCAGGTTCCAGGTGACCCAGGGGTGGGAGATGTTCCAGGTGACCCCTGGGGGTGTTCCAGGTGACCCATGGGACAGGTTCTAGGCCACCCATGGGAGACATGCCAGGTGATCCGTGGTGGGGGGCAGGGTTTTCTAGGCCACCCATGGGAGACATTCCAGGTGATCCGTGGTGGGGGGCAGGGTTTTCTAGGCCACCCATGGGAGACATCCCAGGTGATCCGTGGTGGGGGGCAGGGTTTTCTAGGCCACCCATGGAAGCAGGTTCCAGGTGACCCAGGGGTGGGAGATGTTCCAGGTGACCCAAGGGACACATTCCAGGTGACCCCTGGGAGACATTCAGGGTGACTCGTGGGTGACATTTGGGGTGACCCATGGGGGGATGCTCGGGGTGACCCCAGTGATGGTTCAAGGACCCCGTCACCCCCCAGGGGTGGGGCTGGTGGGGCTGGGGGTGTGCCCCGCCCCGGAGGTGACCCCGCCGCTGTCCCCAGGTGCTGTCCCTGCCCCACCGGCGCCTGGTCTGCTGCTGCCAGCTCTACGAGGTGCCCGACCCCAACCGGCCCCAGCGCCTGGGGCTGCACCAGCGCGAGGTTTTCCTCTTCAACGACCTGCTGGTGGTGAGCGGGGGGTGCCGGGGGTCTCAGGGGGTCCCAGGGGGTCCTGGGGTGGGCTCACCCAGGAGATGGGTCCCCGGTGACCCCCTGGCCTCGGCAGGTGACGAAGATTTTCCAGAAGAAGAAGATCCTGGTGACCTACAGCTTCCGGCAGAGCTTCCCGCTCGTGGAGATGCACATGCAGCTCTTCCAGAACGCCTGTGAGCCCCACGGCACCCACGGCACCCCTCGGCATCCCCAGCACCCCACGGCACCCCCACGGCACCCACAGCATCCCTGGCACCCCTCGGCATCCCCAGCACCCCACGGCACCCCCACGGCATCCCCACGGCATCCCCAGCACCCCCTCGGCACCCCACGGCACCCCACGGCATCCCCACGGCACCCCATGGCACCCCACAGCACCCCACAGCATCCCTGGCACACCACAGCACCCCTGGCACCCCACGGCACCCCACAGCATCCCCAGCACCCCACGGCATCCCCAGCACCCCACGGCACCCCTGGCACCCCCTCGGCACCCCACGGCATCCCCACGGCATCCCCAGCACCCCCTCGGCACCCCACGGCACCCCACGGCATCCCCACGGCACCCCACGGCACCCCGGCACCCCACAGCACCCCACAGCATCCCTGGCACCCCACAGCACCCCTGGCACCCCACGGCACCCCACAGCATCCCCAGCACCCCACGGCACCCCCAGCACCCCACGGCACCCCACGGCATCCCCAGCACCCCACGGCACCCCTGGCACCCCACGGCACCCCACGGCATCCCCAGCACCCCACGGCATCCCCACGGCACCCCACGGCATCCCTGGCACCCCACAGCATCCCCGGCACCCCACGGCACCCCTGGCACCCCACGGCACCGCACGGCATCCCCACGGCACCCCTGGCACCCCACGGCATCCCTGGCACCCCACGGCATCCCTGGCACCCCACAGCATCCCCGGCACCCCACGGCATCCCTGGCACCCCACGGCATCCCCACGGCACCCCACGGCATCCCCAGCACCCCACGGCACCCCTGGCACCCCACGGCACCCCACGGTACCCCTGGCACCCCACAGCATCCCCAGCACCCCACGGCACCCCTGGCACCCCACGGCACCCCATGGCACCCCACGGCACCCCACAGCACCCCTGGCATCCCATGGCACCCCACGGCATCCCCGGCACCCCACGGCACCCCTGGCACCCCACGGCATCCCACGGCACCCCACGGCACCCCACGGCATCCCACGGCACCCCACAGCACCCCCAGCATCCCCAGCACCCCACGGCACCCCTGGCACCCCACGGCACCCCACGGCACCCCACGGCATCCCACGGCACCCCACGGCACCCCACGGCACCCCATGGCATCCCCAGCACCCCACAGCACCCCCAGCATCCCCAGCACCCCACGGCACCCCTGGCACCCCACGGCACCCCACGGCACCCCACGGCACCCCACGGCATCCCCAGCACCCCACGGCACCCCACGGCATCCCACGGCACCCCACGGCACCCCATGGCATCCCCAGCACCCCACAGCACCCCCAGCATCCCCAGCACCCCACGGCACCCCTGGCACCCCACGGCACCCCCAGCACCCCACGGCACCCCACAGCACCCCACGGCACCCCCGGCACCCCACGGCACCCCACAGCACTGCTGGCACCCCCAGTGCCCCACAGCACTCCACAGCATCCCTGGCACCCCATGGCCCCCTGGCACCCCACAGAACCCCACAGCATCCCCGGCGCCCCACAGAACCCCACGGCATCCCCAGCACCCCACAGTACCCCACAGCACCCCATGGCACCCCCAGCACCCCCAGCACCCCACGGCGCCCCACGGCATCCCCACGGCACCCCACAGCATCCCCAGCACCCCACGGCACCCCTGGCACCCCACAGCACCCCACAGCACCCCACAGCACCCCACGGCACCCCACAGCATCCCCAGCACCCCCGGCACCCCACAGCACCCCACGGCATCACGTGGGACCCCATGGATCCCATGGCACCCTACGGGACCCCACAGGACCCCCCTGTTCCCACAACACCCTCATGGGGGGCTCCCCCAGCCCTGTGCCCACCCCGGAGCGTTGTGTTCTCCATGGGGTGTCCCACGGGGTCCCACCGGGGGTGACTCCGCTCCGTGGTGTCCCCGTTGGACATCCCATGGAACGTCCCTCACGGAATGTCCCTGACCCCATAAGGGATATCCCTGACCCCATAAGGGATGTCCCTGACCCCAGGGGATGTCCCTGACCCCATAAGGGATGTCCCTGACCCTGGGAGTGTCCCTGACCCCATAAGAGGTGTCCCTGACCCCATGGGGGTGTCCCTGACCCCAGGGGATGTCCCTGACCCCGGGCGTGCCCCTGACCCCATAAGGGATATCCCTGACCCCCCATCCCCCCCAGATTACCAGCTTGGGATCAAGCTGCTGTCGGTGACCCCGGCCGTGTCCCTGACCCCATAAGGGATATCCCTGACCCCCTGGGGGCTGTCCCTGACCCCAGGGGATATCCCTGACCCCATGGGGGTGTCCCTGACCCCATAAGGGTGTCCCTGACCCCCTGGGAGTGTCCCTGACCCCATAAGAGGTGTCCCTGACCCCCTGGGGGTGTCCCTGACCCCATAAGGGATGTCCCTGACCCTGGGAGTGTCCCTGACCCCATAAGAGGTGTCCCTGACCCCATGGGGGTGTCCCTGACCCCAGGGGATGTCCCTGACCCCGGGCGTGCCCCTGACCCCATAAGGGATGTCCCTGACCCCCCATCCCCCCCAGATTACCAGTTTGGGATCAAGCTGCTGTCGGTGACCCCAGGGGCTGTCCCTGACCCCATAAGAGGTGTCCCCGACCCCATAAGGGATATCCCTGACCCCATGGGGTGTCCCTGACCCCATAAGGGTGTCCCTGACCCCATAAGAGGTGTCCCTGACCCCCTGGGGGTGTCCCTGACCCCAAAAGGGTGTCCCTCACCCCACGGGGCTGTCCCTAACCCCATGGGGTGTCCCTGACCCCATAAGGGTGTCCCTCACCCCACAGGGCTGTCCCTGACCCCATGGGGGTGTCCCTGACCCCATAAGAGGTGTCCCTGACCCCATAAGGGTGTCCCTGACCCCCTGGGGATGTCCCTGACCCCCCATCCCCCCCAGATTACCAGTTTGGGATCAAGCTGCTGTCGGTGACCCCAGGGGCTGTCCCTGACCCCATGGGGTGTCCCTGACCCCATAAGAGGTGTCCCTGACCCCCTGGGGGTGTCCCTCACCCCATAAGAGGTGTCCCTGACCCCATAAGGGATGTCCCTGACCCCATAAGGGATGTCCCTGACCCCAGGGGGTGTCCCTGACCCCATAAGAGTGTCCCTGACCCCATGGGGGTGTCCCTGACCCCATGGGGTGTCCCTGACCCCAAAAGGGTGTCCCTCACCCCACGGGGCTGTCCCTGACCCCGGGGGGTGTCCCTGACCCCATAAGGGATATCCCTGACCCCATAAGAGGTGTCCCTGACCCCCTGGGAGTGTCCCTGACCCCATAAGAGGTGTCCCTGACCCCATAAGGGTGTCCCTGACCCCATGGGGTGTCCCTGACCCCAAAAGGGTGTCCCTCACCCCACAGGGCTGTCCCTGACCCCATGGGGGTGTCCCTGACCCCACGGGGGTGTCCCTGACCCCATAAGGGTGTCCCTGACCCCCTGGGGATGTCCCTGACCCCCCATCCCCCCCAGATTACCAGTTTGGGATCAAGCTGCTGTCGGCGGCGCCGGGGGGGGAGCGCAAGGTGCTGATCGTGTTCAACGCCCCGAGCCCCCAGGACCGGCTGCGCTTCGCCAGCGACCTCCGCGAGTCGGTGGCCGAGGTGCAGGAGATGGAGAAGTACCGAGTGGAGGGTGAGCGGGGCCCCGGCACTGGGAGCACTGGGAGCGGCACTGGGAGCACCAAAATGGGCACTGGGAGCACTGGGAGGGGCACTGGGAGCACCAAAATGGGCACTGGGAGCACTGGGAGCACCAAAATGGGCACTGGCAACACTGGGAGGGGCACTGGGAGCACCAAAATGGGCACTGGGAACACTGGGAGGGGCACTGGGAGCACTGGGAGCACCAAAATGGGCACTGGGAACACTGGGAGCACCAAAATGGGCACTGGCAGCACTGGGAGGGGCACTGGGAGCAGTGGGCGCACCAAAATGGGCACTGGCAACACTGGGAGCACCAAAATGGGCACTGGGAGCACTGGGAGGGGCACTGGGAGCACCAAAATGGGCACTGGGAGCACCAAAATGGGCACTGGCAGCACTGGGAGGGGCACTGGGAGCACCGGGAGCACCAAAATGGGCACTGGGAACACTGGGAGCACCAAAATGGGCACTGGGAGCATTGGGAGGGGCACTGGGAGCACTGGGAGGGGCACTGGGAGCACCAAAATGGGCACTGGGAGCATTGGGAGGGGCACTGGGAGCACTGGGAGGGGCACTGGGAGCACTGGGAGCACCAAAATGGGCACTGGGAACACCAAAATGGGCACTGGGAGCACTGGGAGCACCAAAATGGGCACTGGGAACACTGGGAGCACCAAAATGGGCACTGGGAGCACCAAAATGGGCACTGGGAGCATTGGGAGGGGCACTGGGAGCACTGGGAGGGGCACTGGGAGCACCAAAATGGGCACTGGCAGCACTGGAAGGGGCACTGGGAGCAGTGGGAGCACCAAAATGGGCACCGGGAACACCAAAATGGGCACTGGGAGCATTGGGAGGGGCACTGGGAGCACCAAAATGGGCACTGGGAGGGGCACTGGGAGCACTGGGAGCACCAAAATGGGCACTGGGAACACTGGGAGCACTGGGAGGTGCACTGGGAGCACCAAAATGGGCTCTGGGAGCACTGGAAGGGGCACTGGGAGCACCAAAATGGGCACTGGGAACACTGGGAGTACTGGGAGGGGCACTGGGAGCACTGGGAGGGGGACTGGGGCCACTGGGAAAGGCGTTTTGGTGGGGTCTGGGGATGCTGGGGGTGCACTGCGGGCCACTGGGCTGATTGGGGGTGGCACTGGGGGCCCCTGGGGGTACTGGGGGTCACTGGGGGCCCTGGTGGGCACTGGGGACACTGGGGGTCACTGAGGTCACTGGTGGGCACTGGGGGTCACTGGTGGGCACTGGTGGGCCCTGGGGGCACTGGGGGTCACTGAGGTCACTGGTGGGCACTGGGGGTCACTGGTGGGCACTGGTGGGCCCGGGGGGCACTGGGGGTCACGGGTGAGCACTGGGGGCACTGGGGGTCACGGGTGAGCACTGGGGGCACTGGGGCCACCGGTGGGCACTGGGGGGCACTGGGGGTCACTGGTGTGCCCCCCCAGCGGAGCTGGAGAAGCAGAAGGGCGTGGCGGGGGCGCTGGGGGCACTGGGGTCACTGGGGGTCACTGGGTGCACTGGGGTCACTGGGGGGCCTGGTGGGCACTGGGGGGCACTGGGGGCAGTGGGGGTCACTGGGTGCACTGGGGTCACTGGTGGGCACTGGTGGGCACTGGTGGGCACTGGGGAGTACGGGGGAGCAGTGGGGGGCAGTGGGGGTCACTGGTGGGCACTGGGGGGCCCTGGGGGTCACTGGGGGTCACTGGGCGCACTGGGGGTCACTGGGGGGCACTGGGGGTCACTGGTGGGCTCTGGGGGCCCTGGGGGTCACTGTGGGGCACTGGGGGTCACTGGTGGGCACTGGGGGTCACTGGGTGCACTGGGGGTCACTGGTGGTCACTGGTGGGCACTGGGGGTCACTGGTGGGCACTGGGGGCACTGGGGGTCACTGGTGGGCACTGGGGGTCACTGGGGGCACTGGGGGTCACTCGGGGTCACTGGGGGTCACTGGGGGCACTGGGGGTCACTGGGGGTCACTGGTGTGCCCCCCCAGCGGAGCTGGAGAAGCAGAAGGGCGTGGCAGGGGCGCTGGGGGCACTGGGGGTCACTGGGTGCACTGGGGGTCACTGGTGGGCACTGGGGGTCACTGGGGGCACTGGGGGTCACTGGGGGTCACTGGGTGCACTGGGGGGCCCTGGGGATCACTGGTGGGCACTGGGTACACTGGGGGTCACTGGTGGGCACTGGGGGTCACTGGGGGTCACTGGGGGTCACTGGTGTGCCCCCCCAGCGGAGCTGGAGAAGCAGAAGGGCATGGCGGGGGCGCTGGGGGCACTGGGGGTCATTGGGTGCACTGGGGGTCACTGGGGGTCACTGGTGGGCACTGGGGGTCACTGGGGGCACTGGGGGTCACTGGGGGTCACTGGGGGTCACTGGTGGGCACTGGGGGTCACTGGGGGCACTGGGGGCACTGGTGGGCACTGGGGGTCACTGGTGTGCCCCCCCAGCGGAGCTGGAGAAGCAGAAGGGCGTGGCAGGGGCGCGGGGTGCACTGGGGGTCACTGGGGGTCACTGGGGTCACTGGGGGCACTGGTGAGCACTGGTGGGCACTGGGGGTCACTGGTGTGCCCCCCCAGCGGAGCTGGAGAAGCAGAAGGGCGTGGCGGGGGCGCTGGGGGCACTGGGGGTCATTGGGTGCACTGGGGGGCACTGGTGGGCACTGGGGGTCACTGGTGGGCACTGGTGGGCACTGGGGGTCATTGGGTGCACTGGGGGTCACTGGTGGGCACTGGGGGTCACTGGGTGCACTGGGGGTCACTGGTGGGCACTGGGGGCACTGGGGGTCACTGGTGGGCACTGGGGGTCACTGGGGGCACTGGGGGCACTGGGGGTCACTGGTGGGCACTGGGGGTCACTGGGGGTCACTGGTGGGCACTGGGGGTCACTGGTGGGCACTGGGGGTCACTGGTGTGCCCCCCCAGCGGAGCTGGAGAAGCAGAAGGGCGTGGCGGGGGCGCTGGGGGCAGTGGGGGTCATTGGGTGCACTGGTGGGCACTGGGGTCACTGGGGGGCACTGGGGGTCACTGGGTGCACTGGGGGTCAATGGGGGTCACTGGTGGGCACTGGGGGTCACTGGGGTCACTGGGGGTCACTGGGGGCACTGGGGGTCACTGGTGGGCACTGGGGGTCACTGGTGTGCCCCCCCAGCGGAGCTGGAGAAGCAGAAGGGCGTGGCGGGGGCGCTGGGTGCACTGGGGGTCACTGGTGGGCTCTGGGGGCCCTGGGGGCACTGGGGGTCACTGGTGGTCACTGGTGGGCACTGGGGGTCACTGGGTGCACTGGGGGTCACTGGGGGGCAGTGGTGGGCACTGGGGGTCACTGGTGTGCCCCCCCAGCGGAGCTGGAGAAGCAGAAGGGCGTGGCGGGGGCGCTGGGGGCACTGGGGATCACTGGTGGGCACTGGGGGCCCTGGGGGTCACTGGGTGCACTTGGGGTCACTGGTGGGCACTGGTGGGCACTGGGGGTCACTGGTGTGCCCCCCCAGCGGAGCTGGAGAAGCAGAAGGGCGTGGCAGGGGCGCTGGGGGCACTGGGGATCACTGGTGGGCACTGGGGGCCCTGGGGGTCACTGGGTGCACTGGGGGTCACTGGTGGGCACTGGTGGGCACTGGGGGTCACTGGTGTGCCCCCCCAGCGGAGCTGGAGAAGCAGAAGGGCGTGGCGGGGGCGCTGGGGGCAGTGGGGGTCATTGGGTGCACTGGGGTCACTGGGGGTCACTGGGTGCACTGGGGGCACTGGGGGGCACTGGGGGTGACTGGGGGCACTGGGGGTCACTGGTGGGCACTGGGGGCACTGGGGGTCACTGGGGGTCACTGGTGGGCACTGGGGGTCACTGGGGGGCACTGGGTACACTGGGGGTCACTGGGGTCACTGGGGGCACTGGGGGTCACTGGGGATCACTGGGGGTCACTGGGTGCACTGGGGGCACTGGGGGGCACTGGGGGTCACTGGGGGCACTGGGGGTCACTGGTGTGCCCCCCCAGCGGAGCTGGAGAAGCAGAAGGGCGTGGCGGGGGCGCTGGGGGCACTGGGGGTCATTGGGTGCACTGGGGTCACTGGGGGTCACTGGGGGCACTGGGGTCACTGGGGTCACTGGGGGTCACTGGTGGGCACTGGGGGTCACTGGTGTGCCCCCCCAGCGGAGCTGGAGAAGCAGAAGGGCGTGGCGGGGGCGCGGGGCGCGGGCCCCCCCCGGGAGGCGCTGAACGGGCTGAGCCGGAGCAGCCTGGAGGAGGCGTTCGGGGGGGAGGGGCTCAAACGCAGCGCCCTGAGCAGCTCCCTGCGGGACCTGTCCGACAGCGGTGAGACTGGGAGCACTGGGAGGCACTGGGAGCACTGGGAGGGGCTTTGGGGTGTCCACAGAGGGGTCTGGGGGGGTCCCCTAGGGAGCTTAGGGTCCTCTGGGAGGGGGTTTGGGGTGTCCACGGGGGGGGGTTTGGATGCCCTGGGGGGGGTCTGAGGTGTCCACCGGGGATTTGGGATGCTCTGGAGAGGTTTTGGGGTGCCCTGGTGGGGAGTTGGGGTGTCCAGGGGGACATTTGGGGGTCCCTGAGGTGGTTTTGGGGTGCCCTGGTGGGGAGTTGGGGTGTCCAGGGGGACATTTGGGGGTCCCTGAGGTGGTTTTGGGGTGCCCTGGTGGGGAGTTGGGGTGTCCGGGGGGACATTTGGGGGTCCCTGAGGTGGTTTTGGGGTGCCCTGGTGGGGAGTTGGGGTGTCCGGGGGGACATTTGGGGGTCACTGAGGTGGTTTTGGGGTGCCCTGGTGGGGAGTTGGGGTGTCCGGGGGGACATTTGGGGGTCCCTGAGGTGGTTTTGGGGTGCCCTGGTGGGGAGTTGGGGTGTCCAGGGGGACATTTGGGGGTCCCTGAGGTGGTTTTGGGGTGCCCTGGGGCAGGGGTGGGTCTGCTGGGAGGGTGTTTGGGGTGTCCTGGGAGACTCTTTGGGGTCCCCAGATTTGGATCTCCTGGGATGGCGTTTGGGGTCTCCTGGGGTGCAGGTTGGGGTCCCTTGGGGGGCTTTGGGAAATTTGGGGTGCCCCAGGAGGGTGTCTGGGGGGGGGGATTTGGGGTTTCCAAGGGGAATTTGGGATCCCTGGAGGGGTCTCCTGAGGGGTTTGGGGGGGTCCGAGGGCAGCTTGGGGTGCCCTGGGGGGGTCTCCTGGGGGTCTCCCCTACTGCCCCCCCCTCATTGCTTCCCCCCCCAGGCAAGCGGGGCCGGCGGAACAGCGTGGGGTCCCTGGACAGCACCATCGAGGTGAGGGGGCCACGCCCTCAGTGCCACGCCCTGAGTGCCACGCCCTGAGTGCCACGCCCCTCAGTGCCACGCCCTGAGTGCCACGCCCCTCAGTGCCACGCCCTGAGCGCCACGCCCTCAGTGCCACGCCCCTGAGCGCCACATGCCTGAGTGCCACGCCCTGAATGCCACGCCCTGAATGCCACACCCCTGAGCGCAACACCCTGAGTGCCACACCCAAGTGCCAAACCCCTGAGTGCCACACCCCTGAGCGCAACACCCTGAGTGCCACACCCTGAGTGCCACACCCAAGTGCCAAACCCCTGAGTGCCACACCCCTGAGCGCAACACCCTGAGTGCCACACCCTGAGTGCCACACCCTGAGTGCCAAACCCCTGAGTGCCACACCCCTGAGCGCCACACCCCTGAGCGCAACACCCTGAGTGCCACACCCTCAGTGCCACAGCCAAGTGCCAAACCCCTGAGTGCCACCCTCTGAGTGCCACCCTCTGAGTGCCACACCCAAGTGCCACACCCGAGTGCCACGCCCTGAGTGCCACCCCCTGAGTGCCACCCCCTGAGCGCCACGCCCTGAGGGCCACGCCCCTGAGTGCCATGCCCTGAGCACCACGACCCTGAGCGCCACGCCCCTGAGTGCCACCCCGAGTGCCACCCCCTGAGTGCCACCCCCTGAGCGCCACGCCCCTGAGCGCCACACCCCTCAGTGCCATGCCCTGAGCACCACGACCCTGAGCGCCACGCCCCTGAGTGCCACCCCCTGAGTGCCACCCCCTGAGCGCCACACCCCTCAGTGCCACACCCCTCAGTGCCACACCCAAGTGCCACACCCTGAGAGCCACGCCCCTGAGTGCCACGCCCCTCAGTGCCACGCCCTGAGTGCCACCCCCCGAATGCCACACTAAGTGCCACGCCCCTGAGTGCCACACCCCTGAGTGCCACGCCCCTCAGTGCCACGCCCTGAGTGCCACCCCCCGAGTGCCACACTAAGTGCCACGCCCCTGAGTGCCACGCCCCTGAGGGCCACACCCCTGAGTGCCACGCCCTGAGTGCCACACCCCTCAGTGCCACACCCGAGTGCCACGCCCCTGAGTGCCACGCCTCTGAGTGCCACCTCCTGAGTGCCACACCCCTGAGTGCCACACCCGAGTGCCACGCCCGAGTGCCACGCCCCTGAGTGCCACGCCCTGAGCGCCATACCTGAGTGCCACGCCCCCGAGTGCCACACCCCTCAGTGCCACGCCCCTCAGTGCCATGCCCCCCAATGTCACACCCCTGACTGCCACACCCCCAGTGCCACACCCATTTAAGCCCCGCCCCGTTACCAGCCCACACCCAAACCCCACCCACCTTGGCCCCACCCATCTTGGCCCCACCCACCTTGGCCCCACCCCCGCGTTCCCAACCGACCCCCTTGTACAGAAAAGGGGCGTGGCTTGTCCGAAGTGGGCGGGGCTGGCAGAGGGGGTGTGGCCATGGACGGAAGGGGCGGGGTTTGTTTACCAGCCCCGGAGCTCATCCACCAATGGGAAGGTGGGGAGGGCAAGGGGGCGGGGCTTGTCCATGGAAGGGGCGGGGGCTGTTCCGGGAGAGGGTGGGGCTGGCCCGAAAGGGGCGGGGCCGAGCCCCGAGGGGGGCGTGGCTCCCTGGCCTGACCCCGCCCCCTCCGCAGGGCTCCATCATCAGCAGCCCCCGGCCGCAGGCGCGGGGGGGCCCGGGCGGCCCGGGGGGAGCCCCCGAGGGCTACAAGCCCCCCGCCCGGCCCGTCTCCAACTCCTCGTCCTTCCTGGGCTCCCTGTTCGGCAGCCGCCGCGGCAAAGGCCCCGCCGGGCCCCCCCCCGGCGCGGGCGGCCCCACCTCGGCCTCGGCCTCGTCGTCCTCGGCCTCGTCGTCGCATCACCACCACCACCCCCCCCCGGCGGCCCCCCCCGAGGGCCCCTCCAAGCTGCAGGCGCTGCACGCCCAGTACTGCCACGGGCCCGGGGGGGCGGCGGGCGCGGGGGGGGGGTCCGGGCCCGCCGCCGCCCCCCCCGTACCCCCAGCAGCCGCCCCCCCCCAGCCGCCCCGCGCCCCCCCCGCCGCTGCCGGCCATCGCCGCCGGGGCCCCCCCACGCTTCCACGGGGGGCCCACCCCCCCCTTGTCGGCGCCCCCCCAGCAGCACGGCCCCCCCGGCGGGGGGTTCCCCCCCCCGCACCCCCATTACACCCTGCACCGGCCCGGCAAGAGGGGAGGGGCTCCGCCCGGCGCCCCCCGCCAGCCGCTGTCCCCCCTGCCCCTCTACAGCCCCGCGCCCGCCCACCACGGGCTGTCCCACGCGTACCCCCCCGGGCCCCCCCCGCACCACCACCCCCCGCCGCCCCCCGCCCCCGCCAAGCACTTCGTCTTCGGGGGGGGCGGCGGCGTGGGGGGCCCGGCCGGGGGGGCCCTGCGGGGGGGCGGCGGGGGGGCGGCGCCCCCGCCCCATCACCACCATCACCACCATCACCACCACCATGCGCCCCCCCACTCGCCCATCCCCCCCCACCCCTCCTACCCCCCCCTGCCGCCCCCCTCGCCCCACACCCCCCTCAGCCCCCACTCCCCCGCCGGCCCCACCTCGCCCCTGGCCCAGGCCGGCCAGGGCCCCCCCAAACCCAAGGGGGGGAACCGCATCAGCACGGTGGTCTGAGCCCCCCGCCCCCCCCGGCAGAGCCCGGACACAACTCGTGGCAGCGATGGACGGCGCCGGCCTGCTGGACGCGGTGGTTATTTTTGTAACCCCCCCATTCCCCTCAATTCCCCCCTCCCCCCCCACCCCACCCCCCCCCAAAAAAAACCTGCACGTGGCTCGTGTTTGGCTGCTCGCGCCCCCCCCCCCCCAGGGGTGGGGGGGGTCCCGGCCAGCCGGGTGCCCCTCCCGCCATCCCGGGGGTCCGGCGGCGAGGCTGCCCCCCCCCGTCCCGGTCCCACCCCGTTCCCAGCTCAGGCTGAATGTCACATGGCACTTTAACCTCCCCCCCCTCCTCCCCCCGCCCCCCCGGCCGCCTGGGCCTCTCCCCCTCCCCCACGGGGGTTTTTTGGGGGGGGGGGGGGTCCCAGGCGGCCGGGCCCCCCCGGGGAGCCCCCCAGGCACCCGCATGCGCCCGCGCCGGGCCCTGTACATAAGAGACTGTATATTTGATGCTTCATAAACGGACCGGCCGGCCCCGCCCGCGAGCCCTTCTTGGGAGAGGGGCGAGCACACGCCTGTGGGGGCTACAGGGGACGGGCGGTTGAGCTCTGGGGGGTGGGGAGGGGGCTGGAGGGACTGGGAGGCTCTAGGGGCTGCAATAGGGACCGTGGGGCTGTGGAGGTTCTGGGGGGCTATAGGGTCCTGGGGTCTATAGGGGCCGTGGGGGTTATGAAGGTACCGGGGGTCTTTAGGGGATGCATGCAGGGGTCCTGGGTGTTTATAGGGCTCCAGGGGGGTCCCGTGGGTCTGTGGAGTCTTGGGGGTCCATAGGCACCATAGGAGTCCATGGGGGTCAGTGGGGGTCTGTATGTTCCACGGGGGCCCCCCGGGGTCCTCTAGGGTCCATAGGGTTCCTGGGGGTCCACAGGGATTCATGGGGGGTCCATAGGGGTGGGGGTCTATAGGGTCCATAGGAATCCATGGGGGTCCCAGGTGTCTACAGGGATGGGGATCTACAGACTCCATAGGGGTCCATGGGTGTCAGTGGGGGTTTATAGGTTCCAAAGGGGTCCTGGGGGTCTGTAGGGTCCATGGGGGTCCCGGGGAGTCCATAGGGGTCTATAGGATCCATGGGGGTCCTGGGGAGTCCATAGGGGTCTATAGGGGTCTACAGGGTCCATGGGGGTCCCGGGGAGTCCATAGGGTCCATGTGGTTCTATAGGATCCCTGGGGGTCCTGGGGAGTCCATAGGGTCCATGTGGTTCTATAGGATCCCTGGGGGTCCCGGCGAGTCCATAGGGGTCTATAGGGGTCCGGGGAGTCCATAGGGGTCTATAGGGTCCATGTGGTTCTATAGGATCCCTGGGGGTCCTGGGGAGTCCATAGGGGTCTATAGGGTCCATGTGGTTCTATAGGATCCCTGGGGGTCCTGGGGAGTCCATGGGGGTCCCAGGGAGTCCATAGGGGTCTATAGGGTCCATGGGATTCTATAGGATCCCTAGGGGTCTATAGGGTCCATGGGGTTCTATAGGATCCCTGGGGATCCCGGGGAGTCCATAGGGGTCTATAGGGTCCATGTGGTTCTATAGGATCCCTGGGGATCCCGGGGAGTCCATAGGGGTCTATAGGGTCCATGGGGTTCTATAGGATCCCTGGGGGTCCCGGGGAGTCCATAGGGGTCTATAGGGTCCATGTGGTTCTATAGGATCCATGGGGGTCCTGGGGAGTCCATAGGGGTCTATAGGGGTCTACAGGGTCCATGGGGGTCCCGGGGAGTCCGTAGGGGTCTATAGGATCCCTGGGGGTCCCGGGGAGTCCATAGGGGTCTGTAGGGTCCATGGGGTTCTATAGGATCCATGGAGGTCCCGGCGAGTCCATAGGGGTCAATAGGAGTCTATAGGGTCCAGGGGAGTCCATAGGGGTCTACAGGGTCCATGGGGTTCTATAGGATCCCTGGGGGTCCTGGGGAGTCCATAGGGGTCTATAGGGTCCATGGGGTTCTATAGGGTCCCGGGGAGTCCATAGGGGTCTATAGGGTCCATGTGGTTCTATAGGATCCCTGGAGGTCCCAGGGAATCCATAGGGGTCTATAGGGTCCATGGAGTTCTATAGGATCCCTGGGGGTCGCGGGGAGTCCATAGGGGTCTATAGGGTCCATGGGGGTCCTTGGGGGTCCCGGGGGTCTCGAGGAAGCCGCGAAGGAGCAGAGGGGCGTGGCCGGAGGGGGCGGAGCTCCGGGCAACCCCGCCCCTCCTCATGGCGCCGCCCCCGCGGCCGCCGGACGCGCATGCGCGGTGCGTCCCTTTAAACGTGCACAACAAGTCCCGGCCCCTCCGCTGACCCAGCCGCGGAGGCGAGCGGTGCCGTGGATCCCTCCGCTGCGGAGGGGGCGGAGCCTGAGGACTATTTCCCCATCCCTCATCCCTCCACACTGCCTGCCACCATCCGGGCCGCGGCGGGGGGGTTCCGGTGCTGTTTTTCCGCTCCCCGTTTCCGTTCTTGCCGGCGGTCGCGGCGCTCGGCGCCGGTCCCCGTCCCGCGGCGGAAGGACACGGCGATTCACAGCACCGCCCGGGGCGGCGTGCGCGGCCGCGCCTGCGCAGTGCGCGCGTGCGCGCGGGCGGGGGGCGGGCGGCAGGAGGAGGAGGATCCAAGATGGCGGCGGCGGCGGCCCGGCCGGGGGGACCGGGCAGGCCTCGGGTGTGAGGCGGGCGGAGCGCGGGGCGGCGGGGCCGGACGGGCCGGAGGGGCGGCACAGGGGCCGCGGAGGGGCCGGCGGGTCGGCGGAGCGTGCAGGCGCTGTCCTCACCCCCCCTTTCCCCGCGGCTCGGGGAGGGGGGGGCGGCCCGCGGCCTGTGAGGGGGCGGCGCGGGGGCGGCGGGGCCTCCATGGCCCCCTGAGGGGGTCCCCGCGGGCAGCCCGGGAACCCCCCGCTCCCCTCGGTGCGAGGGATGGAGGAGGGGGAGCAGCAGCGCGCAGGGAGCGGCTGGGCCGAGTGGGGGCCCGGCCCGGGGGGGTCCCCGCCGTGGGTCCCCCCCCCGCCGCCCGACGGGGACGAGGAGCTCAAGCGGGGCCGCGGCGCGGAGTGGGGGGGGCCGGAGCCCCCCGGGGACGCGGGGCCCCCCCGGCCGGCGGCCGCGCCCCCCAAAGCGGCGGGGGACGAGAAGGCCGCGAGCGCCCCGCGCCCCCCCCGGGCCGGGGGCGAGCCGCGGGGTAAGGGCGGGGGGGGACCCGGCAAAGGGCCCGGGGGGCGGCCCCCGGGCGAGGAGCGGAGCCCCCGCAAGCCCCCCGAGGAGCGCGGGGCCCGCGGCGGGGATCGGCCCGGCCCCGAGGACAAGGCCCGGCGGCCCCTCGGGGGTCCCCGCGGCGGGGCCGCCCCGGAGCAGCGCGGGGAGTGGGGGTCGCCGTGGCTGCCGGCCGAGCCGGAGCCCCCCGAGGACTTTCTGCCCCCCCCCGAGTGCCCCGTGTTCGAGCCCAGCTGGGCCGAGTTCAGCGACCCCCTGGGCTACATCGCCAAGATCCGCCCGATCGCCGAGAAAAGCGGCATCTGCAAGATCCGACCCCCCGCCGTGAGTATGGGGGGCCGGGGGGGGGCTGCGGGACCCCCTCGCAGTGGGGAACCCCCGTCCCTCGGGGGGCTGGGGGCTCTGCCCGCCGGGCTCGGCGTCCCTCGGGTGTGGGTTTGGGGTTGGTGCCCCCCCCCCCCCCCCGGGGGCAGAATTGTTTCCTTGGTGGGGTATTTTCTTAATTTGGGGGGTGGTAATTACCTCCCCCCCCCCCCCCCCCTTTGGGAGCATTTTCCTATTTAAGGGGGTGCTTGTCTCCCTGCGGGAGGGGTATCTTTTATTTTGGGGGATAATTGCTTGTCGGGGGGTGTTTCCTGTTGGGGGGTGATTGCCCCCGTGGGGCGGGACCTCCCCAGTTGAGGGGGGGGGTAATTTCCCTTCCCCCCCGGGGTAATTTCTCATTTAGGGGGGTTAATGACCCCCACCAGGGGAGTAATTCCCCCCCCCCCCCACCCCCAGTGCCTCAGTGCTCCTGCTGCATCTTCGGGGGGAAATACCCCGGGGGGGGGCAATTAGGGACTCGGGGGGGGTCTGTGGGGGAGGTAAATACCCACGGTGGGGGGGGGAAGGAAAGACCTGAGCTGTGGGGGTCTGTGTCTGCTTGGGGGGGGTAAATGCCCCCCTCCCCCGTTTAGGGATAAACTCGAGGGGGGAGCGCATGTAAATCCCCCCCCCGATGTGGGGTAACCCCGGCCGCGGGTCCCGCCTGAGGGGGGGGGGATTTTGGGGGTCCTACACAGCCCAAACCTCGTGGTGGGGGAGGGGGGCCAGGCTCCCCCCCCCGCTCCCCCCGCTCCCCCCGCTAGGGCCCCTCGTGCTCGGTGGGGGGGGGGATGGGCCGGGGGTGACCCCGGGGAACTCGGGGTGTCCCCCCGCGGGCTCCGGGGGGGTCTCGGTGCCCCCCCCGGCGGGTTCTGGGGGGGGTCCCGGCGCTCCCCCCGCGGCCTCACAACAACAACAGTGACACGGCCAATATGGCGCCAGCGCCGAGCCTTTGTCTGCGGGCGCGGGGGGGGTCCGGCCGCTCCGGGGGGGGGCCCCGGCTCGGGCAGCGCCCCCCGGGATGGGGGGGACCCGGGGGGGACACTGGGGGGGGGGAGGGGGCAGGTGGCGGCCGAGCCCCCCCGTCCCCACCGACCGCGCTCTCCCCCCCCCCCCCCCCCCCCCATTCCCGGGCTTGTTTCCTGTTTGGGGGGGGTCGCGCTCCGTCCCCGCGGCGGGGGGGTCCCTTTGTCGCCGTGGCCGGTTTGGGGGGGCCCTGTGTGGGGATGGGGGGGGGGACAGGCCGAGCCGGTCCCCCCAGCTCGGCGAGGGAAGGGCTTCCGGGAGGGCCGGGCCGGGCCGCGCTGGCGTCACCGGCCCCGCGGGGCACCCCCGGGTGTCCCCCCGCCGAGGGGGGGGCGGGGGGGGGGGGCACGTGCAGGGCACCCACCCCCCGAATTTGGGCTGTGGCCCCCCCCGTTCCCCTTTGGCCTTTCACCAGGGCTGATCTGCCTGTGTGGGACTGGGGGGGGCCGTGGCTGCTGACCCCCCCAGCCCCCCAAATTTAGGCTCTGTATTCCCTGTGTGGGACTGGGGGGGCCATGGCTGCTGACCCCCCGGCCCCCCAAATTTGGGCTCTGTATTCTCTGTGTGGGACTGGGGGTGTTATGGCTGCTGACCCCCACCCCCCCGGCCCCCCAAATTTGGGCTCTGTATTCCCTGTGTGGGACTGAGGGGGCCATGGCTGCAGACCCCCCCGGCCCCCCCAAATTTGGGCTCTGTGCAGCACTGGGGGGGGCCATGGCTGCTGACCCCCCCAGCCCCCCAAATTTAGGCTCTGTATTCCCTGTGTGGGACTGGGGGGGCCATGGCTGCTGACCCCCCGGCCCCCCAAATTTGGACTCTGTATTCTCTGTGTGGGACTGGGGGTGTTATGGCTGCTGACCCCCCCCCCCCCAGCCCCTCCAAATTTGGGCTCTGTATTCCCTGTGTGGGACTGAGGGGGCCATGGCTGCTGACCCCCCCAGCCCCCCCAAATTTGGGCTCTGTGCAGCACTGGGGGGGGCCATGGCTGCTGACCCCCCCAGCCCCCCAAATTTGGGCTCTGTATTCTCTGTGTGGGACTGGGGGGTCCATGGCTGCTGACCCCCCCAGCCCCCCAAATTTAGGCTCTGTATTCCCTGTGTGGGACTGAGGGGGCCATGGCTGCTGACCCCCCGGCCCCCCAAATTTGGGCTCTGTATTCTCTGTGCAGCACTGGGGGGGGGGCACGGCTGCGGACCCCCCCGGCCCCCAAATTTGGGCTCTGTATTCCCTGTGTGGGACTGGGGGAGGCCATGGCTGCTGACCCCCCCAGCGCCCCAAATTTGGGCTGGGTATTCCCTGTGTGCGACAGAGGGGGGCCATGGCTGCTGACACCCCCGGCCCCCAAATTTGGGCTCTGTGCAGCACTGGGGGGGCCATGGCTGCTGACCCCCCCAGCCCCCCAAATTTGGGCTCTGTGCAGCACTGGGGGGGCCATGGCTGCTGACCCCCCCAGCCCCCCAAATTTGGGCTCTGTGCAGCACTGGGGGGGCCATGGCTGCTGACCCCCCCGTCCCCCCAAATTTGGGCTCTGTGTTCTCTGTGTGGGACTGGGGGGGGCCCTGGCTGCTGACCCCCCCAGCCCCCCAAATTTGGGCTCTGTGCAGCACTGGGGGGGCCATGGCTGCTGACCCCCCCAGCCCCCCAAATTTGGGCTCTGTGCAGCACTGGGGGGGGCCATGGCTGCTGACCCCCCCAGCCCCCCAAATTTGGGCTCTGTGCAGCACTGTGGGGGCCATGGCTGCTGACCCCCCCAGCCCCCCAAATTTGGGCTCTGTGCAGCACTGGGGGGGCCATGGCTGCTGACCCCCCCAGCCCCCCAAATTTAGGCTCTGCGCGGCACTGGGGGGGCCATGGCTGCGGACCCCCCCGGCCCCCCAAATTTGGGCTCTGTAATCCCTGTGTGGGACTGGGGGGGGCCATGGCTGCTGACCCCCCCAGGCCCCCAAATTTGGGGTGTTTGTTCTCCCCTGTGTGTGCATGATGTGGGGGCCATGGCTGCTGACCCCCGAAATTTGGGCTGGCTGTTCCCTGTGCAGGATGGGGGGCCCTTGCTGCTGACCCCTCAGATTTTGGGCTGTGTGTTGTTCCCTGCCCATGCAGGATGAGGGCGGGGAGCCCTTGCTGCTGACCCCCCTCCGCCCCCCATATTTGGGGTTTTCTCCCCTTTTTTCCCTCTGGAGCTCCCAGGGCTGCCCTGTCTGTCCCACACGGGGGGGGCCGTGGCTGCTGACCCCCCAAATTTGGGCTGTGTGTCCCTCTGCCCATCCCTGACCCCCCCCTTGCCCCCCCAGGACTGGCAGCCCCCGTTTGCTGTCGAGGTCGACAACTTCAGGTTCACCCCCCGCATCCAGCGGCTCAATGAGCTGGAGGTGAGTGGGGTGGGGGGCTTGGGGGGGGGCTTTTGGGGCTGCTTTTGGGGTGTGCACAGCTCTCACCCCCATCTTTGCCTCCCCATTTCCCCCTCCCGCAGGCGCAGACCCGGGTGAAGCTGAACTACCTGGACCAGATCGCCAAATTTTGGGAGATCCAGGGCTCCTCCCTCAAGATCCCCAACGTGGAGCGGCGCATCCTCGACCTCTACAGCCTCAGCAAGGTACGGGGGGGGGGGCATCTGGGGACCCCCACCCCTGGGGGACTCCCCCCTTGCCTGGGGGTCCTGCCCCGCTGGGGTGGGGTGCAGGGTTAGGGAAGATGCCCCCCCCCCCCGGTGATAATTGTCTCCTGGGGGGGTTTTTCCTATTCTAGGGGGGGGTAATTGCCCCCCCCTTGGGGGTGATGGTTGCTCTGGGGGTGTATTTTTTATTGAGGGGGTGGGTAATTATCTCCAAGGGGGTCATGGTCTCATTTAGGAGGATTAATTGTTTCTCTTTGGGGCTGCATTTCCATTTAGGAGGTAATTTTCCCTGCTGGGGGGGGTATCTTAGCCTCTGGGGGGGGGTTGTTCCCATGGGGGTTATGTTCCCATTTAGGGGGTTATTCCTCCCCCCCAGCGGGGGGAAATTGGGTGTTTTGCCATTTTGGGGGTCAGTGTTCCCCTTGGGGGGGGTATTTTTTGTCAGTGGGGAAATTGCCCCTTTGTGGGGAATATGTTCTTGTTTAGGGGGGGGTTAATTGCCTTGTTTGGGGGTATTTTCCTGTTTATGAGCCTAATTGTTTTTTGGGGGGGTATTTTGCTGTTTTGGAGGATATTTTTTATTTAATGGGGGTAATTACCCCCACCTGGGGGAATGTTCCTATTTAGGGGGGTAGTCATTCCCCCTGGGGGAACATTTTCTAATCAGGGGATTAATTACTTCTGTGAGGGGGGACGTTCCCATTTTTGGGAATTTACTGTCCCCAGAGGGGGTGTGTTCCCATTTGGGGGGGATGGGGCCCTTTAATGTGGTTCTCCCAGCGAGGTGCGTGGGGGTCCCCAGGGCGTTCTGGGGTGTTCGGTGTCCCCTCGCTGATGGGGATGGAGGGCTGGGGCTACGAGGCCCAGTGGTGGGCACGGGCGGATCTGGGGTGTCCCTGGGAGCTGTGGGTGGCTCTGGGGTGTCCCTGGGAGCTGTGGGTGGCTCTGGGGTGTCCCTGAGTGCTGTGGGTGACTCTGGGGTGTCCCCAGATGCTGTGGGTGGCTCTGGGGTGTCCCTGAGTGCTGTGGGTGGCTTTGGGGTGTCCCTGAGTGCTGTGGGTGGCTCTGGGGGTGTCCTCGGGTGCTGTGGGTGACTCTGGGGTGTCCCTGAGTGCTGTGGGTGACTCTGGGGTGTCCCCAGATGCTGTGGGTGGCTCTGGGATGTCCCTGGGTGCTGTGGGTGGCTCTGGGGTGTCCCTGAGTGCTGTGGGTGGCTCTGGGATGTCCCTGGGTGCTGTGGGTGGCTCTGGGGTGTCCCTGGGTGCTGTGGGTGGCTCTGGGGTGTCCCTGAGTGCTGTGGGTGGCTCAGGGGTGTCCCTGAGTGCTGTGGGTGGCTCTGGGGCGTCCCTGGGTGCTGTGGGTGGCTCTGGGGTGTCCCTGAGTGCTGTGGGTGGTTTTGGGGTGTGCCTGAGTGCTGTGGGTGGCTCTGGGGTGTCCTCGGGTGCTGTGGGTGACTCTGGGGTGTCCCCAGATGCTGTGGGTGGCTCTGGGGTGTCCCTGAGTGCTGTGGGTGGCTCTGGGGTGTCCCCAGATGCTGTGGGCGGCTCTGGGGTGTCCCTGGGAGCTGTGGGTGGTTCAGGGGTGTCCTCGGGTGCTGTGGGTGACTCTGGGGTGTCCCTGAGTGCTGTGGGTGGCTCTGGGGCGTCCCTGAGTGCTGTGGGTGGCTCTGGGGCGTCCCCGGGTGCTGTGGGTGGCTCAGGGGTGTCCCTGAGTGCTGTGGGTGGCTCTGGGGCGTCCCCGGGTGCTGTGGGTGGCTCTGGGGTGTCCCCGGGTGCTGTGGGTGGCTCTGGGGTGTCCCTGAGTGCTGTGGGTGGCTCTGGGATGTGCCTGAGTGCTGTGGGTGGCTCAGGGGTGTCCCTGAGTGCTGTGGGTGGCTCTGGGGTGTCCCTGGGAGCTGTGGGTGGCTCTGGGGTGTCCCTGAGTGCTGTGGGTGGCTCTGGGGCGTCCCCGGGTGCTGTGGGTGGCTCTGGGGTGTCCCTGAGTGCTCGGTGTCCCCCCACAGGTGGTGATGGAGGAGGGGGGCTACGAGGCCATCTGCAAGGACCGCCGGTGGGCGCGGGTGGCCCAGCGCCTGTCGTACCCGTCGGGCAAGAACATCGGCTCGCTGCTGCGGGCGCACTACGAGCGCATCATCTACCCCTACGAGATGTACCAGTCCGGGGCCAACCTGGTGGTGAGTGCAGGGCCCAGGGGGGGCCGGGGACCCCGACCCTAACCCCGAACCACGCTGAGGGTCCCCGTCCCTCCAGCAGTGCCACACGCGGCCCTTCGAGAGCGAGGAGAAAGACCGGGAGTACAAACCCCACAGCATCCCCCTGCGCCAGTCCGTGCAGCCCTCCAAGTTCAACAGCTACGGCCGGCGCGCCAAGCGCCTGCAGCAAGAGGTGGGTACCCCAAAACCCTCCCTGGGTACCCCGAAACCCTCCCTGGGTACCCCAAACCTCCCCCCGTGGACCCCCCCCTGACGCCGCTGTCCCGCAGCCCGAGCCCACGGAGGAGGACATCGAGAAGAACCCCGAGCTGAAGAAGCTGCAGATTTACGGGGCCGGCCCCAAAATGTTGGGGCTGGGGCTGGTGGCCAAGGATAAGACCCTGCGGAAGAAAGGTATTGGGGACCCCTCGTGTGGGGGCTTGGGGGGTGCAGGGGTGGCTGGGACGCCCGAAATCCTTCTGGGAACTCCTTGCGTTTTTGGGGTCGTGTTTTTGTTGCTGGTATATTTCCATATTTCTTTTGGGATTCTCTTTGGCCACAGTTTGGGGTGCCTGAAGTTACTTTGGGTTCTTCAGGGACCCTCTTCCCTTCCTCTCTCCTCTCCCCTGCCCTGTTCTTTTGGGTCACACCCCCCAGAGTTTCTGGGTACTCCTCCTCATTCTTTTGGGGTGCCTTCCCGCACCCACAGCTTTTATGGGATGGTTCCTTCTCACTTCTTTAGGAACCCCCTCTCCCCAGCTGTTTGTGGACAGACTTTTCCATTTTTTGTGGACAGACACCCCTCTCCCAGTCTTTAGGGACCACCTTCCCCCCCATAATTGCTTCGGGATCCATTTCTCTCTCCGTTTTTTTGGGTCTCCCCCCATCCTTCTGACCCCGTCCTATTTTTCAGGATCCTTTCCCCAATGGTTCTGTACCCTCCAATGTTTCTGTAACCCCCCCAATGGTTCAGCACTCCCCAAATCGCTCATTAACCCCCTCCCCACAGACAAGGAGGGCCCCGAGTGTCCCCCCACGGTGGTGGTGAAGGAGGAGCCGGCGGGGGAGCCCCGGGGGTCCCCGGGGTCTCCGGGGGCGCGGGATGGGCGGGAGGAGCTGCGCCACAGCCCCGAGCCCTGCACCAAGATGACGATGAGGCTGCGCCGCAGCCACAGCAACAGCCAGTTCGTGAGTAGGGGGCTCCTGGGGGGTGGGGCAGGGCTGAATTCGGGGTGGGACCCCCTGCCCTGAATCCCCCCAAAATCCCTTCCCCCCCCCCCCCCCGCAGGTGGATTCCTACATCTGCCGGATCTGCTCGCGGGGCGACGAGGACGACAAGCTGCTGCTGTGTGACGGCTGTGACGACAACTACCACATCTTCTGCCTGCTGCCCCCCCTGCCCGAGATCCCCAAGGGCATCTGGCGCTGCCCCAAATGCGTCATGGCGGTGAGGGGGCACGCGGGGACGCCCCGGGACCCCCAGCACGCGTCACGTCCCCGCCGCGGGGCGGGACCCCCGCTCTGTGGGGTCCTGTCGTGTCAGGGGGGCGAGGGGGGGTCTGGGACCGTCCCATCTGAGGGATGGGGGCTCCCAAATCTCATCCAGGCCTGTCTGTGGGGTGGGGAGCCCCCTCTGTGGGGCTGGGACTCCCAGTGTTTCATGGTGTCCGTGGAGGATCAGGGGTTGGGGTTGGTTTGGTGTGAGGGGATGGGGACCCCCAGGTCTCACCCAGTCCTGTCTGTGGGGCTGGGACCCCCCGTGTCATTTGCATCCTGTGTTGTCTGGGGGGTCAGGGACCCCCACTCCTGGTCCAGCCAATCTGGGGGCCCCCAGATCTCATCCAGTCCTGTCTGAGGGGCTGGGGACCCCTCTCTGTGGGGTCAGGGACCCCCCTGTCACATCTGAGGGGCTGGGAACCCCCACACCCACCCCTTGCCTCACACCCCAATCCCACCTGTGAGGCTGGGGACCCCCAGCTCTGCACCCCAACTCTCCCTGTCCCTGGGGACCCCCAACTTAGTGTGCAGTGTCCTCTGTGTCCCTGGGGCCTTGCTTGGTGTCCCCAAGCCCCTCTGACCCCCTCCTGGTGTCCCCTGACCCCCTCCTGGTGTCCCCAAGCCCCCCCAACCCCTCCTGGTGTCCCCTGACCCCCTCCTGGTGTCCCCAAGCCCCCCTAACCCCTCCTGGTGTCCCCTGGCCCCCTCCTGGTGTCCTTGAGCTCCCCTGACCCCCTCCTGGTGTCCCCTGACCCCCTCCTGGTGTCCTTGAGCTCCCCTGACCCCCTCCTGGTGTGCCCAAGTCCCCCAACCCCTCTCAGTGTCCCCTGACCCCCTCCTGGTGTCCCCAAGCCTCCCTGACTCCCTCCTGGTGTCCCCAAGCCCCCCTGACCTCTCTTGGTGTCCCCAAGCTCCTTCACCCCTCTTGGTGTCCCCTGATCCCTTCCTGATGTCCCTGAGCTCCCCTGACCCCCTCCTGGTGTCCCCGGACCCCATTCCGGTGTCCCCAAGCTCCTTGACCCTTCTCGGTATCCCCAAGCCTCCCTGACCCCCTCCTGGGTGTCCCCTGACCCTCTCCTGGTGTCCCCAAGCCCCCCTAACCCCTCCTGGTGTCCCTCGACCCCCTCCTGGTGTCCTTGAGCTCCCCTGACCCTCTCCTGCTATCCCCAAGCTCCCTGACCCCCTCCTGGTGTCCCCAAGCCCCCCTGACCCCTCTTGGTGTCCCCTGACCCCCTCCTGGTGTCCCCAAGCCCCCCTGACCTCTCTTGGTGTCCCCAAGCTCCTTCACCCCTCTTGGTGTCCCCTGACCTCCTCCTGGTGTCCTTGAGCTCCCCTGACCCCCTCCTGGTGTCCCCAAGCCCCCCTGACCTCTCTTGGTGTCCCCAAGCTCCTTCACCCCTCTTGGTGTCCCCTGACCCCCTCCTGGTGTCCTTGAGCTCCCCTGGCCCCCTCCTGGTGGCCCCAAGCTCCCTGACTCCCTCCTGGTGTCCCCAAGCCCCCCCGACCCCTCTTGGTGTCCCCTGACCCCCTCCTGGTGTCCCCAAGCTCCCTGACTCCCTCCTGGTGTCCCCAAGCCCCCCCGACCCCTCTTGGTGTCCCCTGACCCCCTCCTGGTGTCCCCAAGCCCCCCTGACCTCTCTTGGTGTCCCCAAGCTCCTTCACCCCTCTTGGTGTCCCCTGACCCCCTCCTGGTGTCCTTGAGCTCCCCTGACCCCTCTCCTGGTGTCCCCAAGCCCCCCTGACCCCTCTCCTGGTGTCCCCAAGCCCCTCTGACCCCCTCCTGGTGTCCCCTGACCCCCTCCTGGTGTCCTTGAGCTCCCCTGGCCCCCTCCTGGTGTCCCCAAGCTCCCTGACTCCCTCTTGGTGTCCCCAAGCCCCCCCGACCCGTCTCGGTGTCCCCTGACCCCCTCCTGGTGTCCTTGAGCTCCCCTGGCCCCCTCCTGGTGGCCCCAAGCTCCCTGACTCCCTCCTGGTGTCCCCAAGCCCCCCCGACCCCTTTTGGTGTCCCCTGACCCCCTCCTGGTGTCCCCAAGCTCCCTGACCCTCTCCTGGTGTCCCCAAGCCCCTCTGACCCCCTCCTGGTGTCCCCTGACCCCCTCCTGGTGTCCTTGAGCTCCCCTGACCCCCTCCTGGTGTGCCCAAGTCCCCCGACCCGTCTCAGTGTCCCCTGACTCCCTCCTGGTGTCCCCAAGCCCCCCTGACCTCTCTTGGTGTCCCCAAGTTCCTTCACCCCTCTTGGTGTCCCCTGACCCCCTCCTGGTGTCGTTGAGCTCCCCTGACCCCCTCCTGGTGTCCCCAAGCTCCCCTGGCCCCCTCCTGGTGGCCCCAAGCTCCCCTGGCCCCCTCCTGGTGGCCCCAAGCTCCCCTGACTCCCTCCTGGTGTCCCCAAGCCCCCCTGACCCCTCTCCTGGTGTCCCCAAGCCCCTCTGACCCTCTCCTGGTGTCCCCTGACCCCCTCCTGGTGTCCTTGAGCTCCCCTGACCCCCTCCTGGTGTGCCCAAGTCCCCCGACCCCTCTTGGTGTCCCCTGACCCCCTCCTGGTGTCCCCAAGCCCCCCCGACCCCTCTTGGTGTCCCCTGACCCCTCTCCTGGTGTCCCCAAGCCCCCCTGACCCCCTCCTGGTGTCCCCAAGCCCCCCTGACCCCTCTCCTGGTGTCCCCAAGCCCCTCTGACCCCCGGTGTCCCCCCAGGAGTGCAAGCGGCCCCCGGAGGCGTTTGGCTTCGAGCAGGCGACGCGGGAGTACACCCTGCAGAGCTTCGGCGAGATGGCCGACGCCTTCAAGGCCGACTACTTCAACATGCCCGTCCACGTGAGCATCCCACATCCCCCCAGACCCCTCTGGATCCCCCCCCAAATCCCCACAGACCCCTATGGATCCCCAAAACCCCCCTGAACCCCCCAGGCCTCCCTTCCTTCAGTGAGATGGCCGACGCCGCCTTCAAGGCTGACTGCTTCAACGTGCCTGTCCATGGGAGCCCCCCAAAACCCCCTCAGACCCCTCTGGATCCCCCCCAAACCCCCCTCTGGACCCTTCAAAACCTTCCAGGCTCCCCTGAACTTCCCTCCCTTTGGGGAGGTGGGTGATGCCTTCAAGGCTGATCTCTTCAGTGTGCTCATCCGTGTAAACCCCCCCCAAAACCCCTCATGGACCCCCCAAAACTACCCTGAACCCCCTTGAGACCCCCGGATCCCCCTGGACAGCCCAAACCCCCCCAGACCCCCCCAGACCCTCCCATTTTGGCAAGGTGGATGGCACCTTCAAGGCCAGGTTTTTACCAAATTAGTCTAAAACCCTCCTGGACCCCCCTAAAAGCCCCCTGAGAGCCCTGGACCTTTCCTGGACGCCCCAAATTCCCCCAAACCCCCCAGATCCCCTTCTCTTCAGTGAGGTGGCTGATGCCTTCAAGGTCACTGACTTCATGTGAGCCCTCCCAAAAAACCCCCAAAACCACCCTGGACCCCTCTAAGACCCTCAGGACTCTCCCTGGACCCCCCAAACCCCTCCAGCCCCCCCAAAAACCCCAGAGCCCCCTCCTTTTGATAGGATGGGTAATGCCTTTAAGGCCGATGACTTTATGTGAACTTCCCAAACTCCTCCCAAAACCTTCACAGACCCCCCCCCAAACCTTCTCTGAGACCCCCAGATACCCCCTGAGCCCTCTGGGTACCCCCAAATCCTCCAGGCCCCCAAACCCCCCAGATCCCCCTTCTTTGGTCAAGGTGGGCGATGCCTTCAAGGCCAACTACTTCACGTGACCCTCCAAATTCTGCCCCAAACCCCACCCAAAACACCCCAAACTCCCCCCAAATCCTGCCCCCCAAACCACCCTGGACCCCTTTAATACCCTCAGACTCCCCCTGGACCCCACAAACCCCTCCAGGCCCCCCTCCTTTAGGCAAAGCGGGCAATGCCTTCAAGGCCGATGGCTTCACTTGAGGCTCCAAATTCCTCCCCCAAACCCCAGCCAAAAACCCCCAAACTTGCCCCAAAACCTCCCCAAAACCCCCCTACCTCCTCTGAAGCCCCGTGCCCGCAGATGGTGCCCACGGAGCTGGTGGAGAAGGAGTTCTGGCGCCTGGTGAACAGCATCGAGGAGGACGTGACCGTGGAGTACGGGGCCGACATCCACTCCAAGGAGTTCGGCTCCGGCTTCCCCGTGCGCGACGGAAAACGGCGCCTGTCCCCCGAGGAGGAGGTGGGACGGGCCACTGCCACCTCCCTGGGGGCCACTGCCACCTCCCTGGGGGCCACTGTCACTGTTCTGGGGCCACTGTCACCTTCCTGGGGGGTGCTGTCACCTCCCTGGGGGCCACTGTCACTGTTCTGGGGCCACTGTCACCTCCCTGGGGGCCACTGTCACCTCCCTGGGGGCCACTGTCACTGTTCTGGGGCCACTGTCACCTCCCTGGGGGCCGCTGCCACCGCCCTGGGGGGCACTGTCACCTCCCTGGGGGCTACTGTCACTGTTCTGGGGCCAGTGTCACTTCCCTGGGGGCCACTGTCACTTCCCTGGGGGCTACTGTCACTGTTCTGGGGCCACTGTCACCTCCCTGGGGGCCACTGTCACCTCCCTGGGGGCTACTGTCACTGTTCTGGGGCCACTGCCACCTCCCTGGGGGCCACTGTCACTGTTCTGGGGCCACTGTCACCTTCCTGGGGGCCACTGTCACCTTCCTGGGGGCCACTGTCACTGTTCTGGGGCCACTGTCACCTTCCTGGGGGGCACTGTCACTGTTCTGGAGCCACTGCCACCTCCCTGGGGGCCACTGTCACTGTTCTGGGGCCACTGTCACCTTCCTGGGGGCCATTGCCACCTCCCTGGGGGCCACTGTCACTGTTCTGGAGCCACTGCCACCTCCCTGGGGGCCACTGCCACCTCCCTGGGGGCCACTGTCACTGTTCTGGGGCCACTGCCACCTCCCTGGGGGCCACTGTCACTGTTCTGGGGCCACTGTCACTGTTCTGGGGCCACTGTCACCTTCCTGGGGGGTGCTGTCACCTCCCTGGGGGCCACTGTCACTGTTCTGGGGCCACTGTCACCTCCCTGGGGGCCACTGTCACTGTTCTGGGGCCACTGTCACTGTTCTGGGGCCACTGTCACCTCCCTGGGGGGTGCTGTCACCTCCCTGGGGGCCACTGCCACCTCCCTGGGGGCCACTGTCACTGTTCTGGGGCCAGTGTCACTTCCCTGGGGGCCACTGTCACTTCCCTGGGGGCTACTGTCACTGTTCTGGGGCCACTGTCACCTCCCTGGGGGCCACTGTCACCTCCCTGGGGGCTACTGTCACTGTTCTGGGGCCACTGCCACCTCCCTGGGGGCCACTGTCACTGTTCCGGGGCCACTGTCACCTCCCTGGGGGCCGCTGTCACTGTTCTGGGGGGTGCTGTCACCTCCCTGGGGGCCACTGTCACCTCCCTGGGGGCCACTGTCACCTCCCTGGGGGCCCTGGCACCTTCCTGGGGCCCTGGCACCATCCTGGGGACATTGTCACCACTCTGGGGGCCACTGTCACCTCCCTGGGGGCCACTGTCACTGTTCTGGGGCCACTGTCACCTTCCTGAGGGGCACTGTCACTGTTCTGGGGGCACTGTCACCTCCCTGGGGGGCACTGCCACCTCCCTGGGGGCCACTGTCACTGTTCTGGGGCCACTGTCACCTTCCTGGGGGGTGCTGTCACTGTTCTGGGGGCCACTGTCACTGTTCTGGGGCCACTGTCACCTCCCTGGGGGCCACTGTCACTGTTCTGGGGCCACTGCCACCTCCCTGGGGGCCACTGCCACCTCCCTGGGGGCCACTGTCACCTCCCTGGGGGGCACTGTCACCTTCCTGGGGGCCACTGTCACTGTTCTGGGGGCCACTGTCACTGTTCTGGGGCCACTGTCACCTCCCTGGGGGGCACTGTCACCTTCCTGGGGGCCACTGTCACTGTTCTGGGGGCCACTGTCACTGTTCTGGGGCCACTGCCACCTCCCTGGGGGCCACTGTCACTGTTCTGGGGGCCACTGTCACCTCCCTGGGGGGCACTGTCACCTCCCTGGGGGCCACTGTCACTGTTCTGGGGCCACTGTCACCTCCCTGGGGGGCACTGTCACCTCCCTGGGGGCCACTGTCACTGTTCTGGGGCCACTGTCACCTCCCTGGGGGGCCACTGTCACCTCCCTGGGGGCATTTTCACCTTCCTGGGGCCCTGGCACCATCCTGGGGACATTGTCACCACTCTGGGGGGCACTGTCACTGTTCTGGGGGCACTGCCACCTCCCTGGGGGGCATTGTCACCTCCCTTGGGGTGCTGGCACCATTCTGGGGGGCATTGTCACTTCCTTAAGGGCACTGGCACCTCCTTGGGGACACTGTCACTGCTCTGGGGTCACTGCCACCATCGCTGCCACCACCCTGGGGTCACTGCCATCGTCACTGCCACCACCCTGCCGGGCACTGACCCCACAGGGCCACCCCATGGGTCCTAGGGGTGTCCCTGTGCCCACCCTGGGGGGGGTCCCTGTCCCCAAAGTGTCATCCTGTGGTCCCTTGGGGTGTCCCTGTGCCCACCCTGGGGAGGGGTCCCCGTCCCCAAAGTGTCACCCCGTGGTTCCCAAGGCTGCCCTGTGGTACCTGGGGGTGTCCCTGTCCCCAGGGTGTCACCCCATGGTTCCCAAGGCTGTCCCTGTCCCTGTGGTACCTGGGGGTGTCCCTGTCCCCAGGGTGTCACCCCATGGTCACCGGGAGTGTCCCAGTGCCTGTGGTACCTGGGGGTGTCCCTGTCCCCAGGGTGTCACCCCATGGTCACCAGGAGTGTCCCTGTCCCTGCAGGGCGGTGACACCATCCCCCAGTCCCCGTGGTGGGGGTGATGCCATCCCTGGGATTGTCCCTGTCCCCACACTGGGGGTGCTGCTGTCCCTGGGGGTGTCCCTGTCCTGTGGGGGGGGTGACCCCGTGTCCCCTGTCCCCACAGGATGTGGGGGTGATGCGGTGCCCCTGTGCCCTGTGGTGCCCCTGTGCCCTGCGGTGCCCCTGTCCTCTTGGGTGCCCCTGTCCCCTGCAGTGACCGTGTCCCCCTGGTGCCTCTGTCCTGTTGGGTGCCCCTGTCCCGTTGGGTGCCCCTGTGCCCTGTGGTGACCGTGTCCCCCTGGTGCCCCTGTCCCGTTGGGTGCCCCTGTCCCGTTGGGTGCCCCTGTCCCGTTAGGTGCCCCGTCCCCTGCAGTGACCGTGTCCTGTTGGGTGCCCCTGTCCTGTTGGGTGCCGCTGTCCTGTTGGGTGCCCCTGTCCCCTGCAGTGACCGTCCCCCCCGGGTGCCCCTGTCCCCCCCCCGGTGCCACTGTCCTGTGGGGTGTCTGTGTCCCCCCCAGTGCCCATGTACCCACAGTGGCCCAGTCCCCCCGGTGCCCCTGTCCCCCCGGTGCCCCCATCCCCTTGGTGCCCCTGTCCCCCTCTGGTGCCCCTGTCCCACCCCCCCCGGTGCCCCTGTCCTCCTGGTGACGCTGTCCTGTTGGGTGCCCTTGTCCTGTTGGGTGCCCCCGTCCCCCTTGCGGTGCCCCCGTCCTGTTGGGTGCCCCTGTCCCCTTGGTGCCCCTGTCCTGTTGGGTGCCCCTGTCCTGTTGGGTACTTCTGTCCTGTTGGGTGCCCCTGTCCCCCTCTGGTGCCCCTGTCCCCCTCTGGTGCCCCTGTCCCCCCCTGGTGCCCCTGTCCCCCCCCTGGTGCCCCGTCCCCCCCCTGGTGCCCCGTCCCCCCCCGGTGACGCTGTCCCTCTGGTGATGCTGTCCTGTTGGGTGCCCCTGTCCCCCCTGGTGCCCCTGTCCCCCCCCCTGCCCCCGTTTCCCCCTGGTGCCCCTCTCCCCCCTGCAGTGCCCCTGTCCTGTTGGGTGCCCCCGTCCCCCCCGGTGCCCCTGTCCCCCTGGTGACGCTGTCCTGTTGGGTGCCCCTGTCCCCCCCAGTGCCCATGTACCCACAGTGCCCTTGTCCTGTTGGGTGCCCCTGTCCCCCTGGTGCCCCTGTCCTGTTGGGTGCCTGTGTCCCCCCCAGTGCCCCTGTCCCCTTGGTGATGCTGTCCTGTTGGGTGCCCCTGTCCCCCCCCCGGTGCCCCTGTCCCCCCGGTGCCCCTGTCCCCCCTGGTGCCCCTGTCCCCCCTGGTGCCCCTGTCCCCCCCCCGGTGCCCCTGTCCCCCCCCCGGTGACGCTGTCCCCGCTGTGCCAGGAGTACGCGGGCAGCGGCTGGAACCTGAACGTGATGCCGGTGCTGCAGCAGTCGGTGCTGTGCCACATCAACGCCGACATCTCGGGCATGAAGGTGCCCTGGCTCTACGTGGGCATGGTGTTCTCGGCCTTCTGCTGGCACATCGAGGACCACTGGAGCTACTCCATCAACTACCTCCACTGGTGGGGCTGGGGGCACTGGGGAGCCGGGGGGGCGATTTTGGGGTGTCTGGGGGTGACTTTGAGGTGTCTGGGGGTGATTTTGGGGTGTTTGGGTGCCATCAGGGGTGACTTTGGGGTGTCTGAGGGTGATTTTGTGGTGTTTGGGTGCCATCAGGGGTGACTTTTGGGGTGTCTGGGGGTGACTTTGGGGTGTTAAGGTGCCATCAGGGGTGACTTTGGGGTGTCTGGGGGTGATTTTGGGGTGTTTGGGTGCCATTGGGGGTGACTTTGGGGTGTCTGGGGATGACTTTGGGGTGTTTGGGTGCCATTGGGGTGACTTTGGGGTGTCTGGGGGTGATTTTGTGGTGTTTGGGTGCCATCAGGGGTGACTTTGGGGTGTCTGGGGATGACTTTGGGGTGTTTGGGTGCCATTGGGGATGACTTTGGACTGTCTGGGGGTGACTTTGGGGTGTCTGGGGATGACTTTGGGGTGTCTGGGTGCCATTAGGGATGACTTTGGGGTGTCTGGGGGTGACTTTGGGCTGTCTGGGGATGACTTTGGGGTGTCTGGGTGCCATTGGGGATGACTTTGGGGTGTCTGGGGATGACTTTGGGTGTCTGGGTGCCATCAGGGGTGACTTTGGGGTGTCTGGGGGTGACTTTGGGGTGTTAAGGTGCCATCGGGGGTGACTTTTGGGGGTCTGGGGATGACTTTTGGGTGTTTAGGGGGGCATTTGGGTGTCCTGGGAAGTGTTGAAATGGTCAGTGAGATGTTTGGGGGGTGTTGGAGTGGCCAGAGAGGTATTTGGGGGCCATGTGGATATTTTGGGGGTGTTTAGGTGGTCAGGGGGGTGATTGGGGGGCAGTAGGAGGTTTTGGGGTGGGCTAAGGAGGTTTTGGGGTGGGATAAGGAGGTTTTGGGATGATACATGTTGGGATGAGATTTTGGGGTGGCATAGGGAGGTTCTGGGGTGGTAGAGGGTGGGATGAGGAGGTTTTTGGGGTGGCATAGGGAAGTTTTGGGATGGTACATGTTGGGATGAGATTTTGGGGTGGCATAGGGAGGTTTTGGGGTGGTAGAGGGTGGAATGAGGAGGTTTTTGGGGTGGGATAGGGAGGTTTTGCGGTGTAACAGGGTGGGATGAGGAGATTTTGGGGTGGGATAGGGAGGTTTTGGGGTGGGATGAGGAAGTTTTTGGGGTGGCATAGGGAGGTTTTGGGGTAGTACAGGGTGTGATGAGGAGGTTTTTGGGGTGGCATAGGAAGGTTTTGGGGTGGTACAGGGTGTGATGAGGAGGTTTTTGGGGTGGCATAGGGAAGTTTTGGGGTGGTACAGGGTGTGATGAGGATGTTTTTTTGGTGGGATAGGGAGGTTTTGAGGTGTAATGGGGTGGGATGAAGAGATTTTGGGGTGGGATGAGGAGATTTTGGGGTGGGATGAGGAGGTTTTTGGGGTGGGATAGGGAGGTTTTGGGGTGGGATGAGGAGGTTTTTGGGGTGGCATAGGAAGGTTTTGGGGTGGTACAGGGTGTGATGATGAGGTTTTTGGGGTGGCATAGGAAGGTTTTGGGGTGGTACAGGGTGTGGTGATGAGGTTTTTTTGGTGGGATAGGGAGGTTTTGAGGTGTAACAGGGTGGGATGAGGAGATTTTGGGGTGGGATGAGGAGGTTTTTGGGGTGGCATAGGAAGGTTTTGGGGTGGTACAGGGTGTGATGAGGAGGTTTTTGGGGTGGGATGCGGAGGTTTTTGGGGTGGCATAGGGAAGTTTTGGGGTGGTACAGGGTGCGATGAGGAGGTTTTTGGGGTGGCATAGGGAAGTTTTGGGGTGGTACAGGGTGGGATGAGGAGGTTTTTGGGGTGGCATAGGGAAGTTTTGGGGTGGTACAGGGTGCGATGAGGAAGTTTTTGGGGTGCGATGAGGAGGTTTTTGGGGTGTCCCATCCCCAGGGGCGAGCCCAAGACGTGGTACGGGGTCCCGTCGTTCGCGGCCGAGCACCTGGAGGAGGTGATGAAGAAGCTGACGCCGGAGCTGTTCGAGAGCCAGCCCGACCTCCTGCACCAGCTCGTCACCCTCATGAACCCCAACACCCTCATGGCCCACGGCGTCCCCGTGAGTTTTGGGTGTCCCCCGACCCCTCCTGGCCCTGTTAGCCCCCGCTGACCCCGGTCGTGTCCCTCTAGGTGGTCCGGACCAACCAATGCGCCGGCGAGTTCGTCATCACCTTCCCCCGCGCCTACCACAGCGGCTTCAACCAGGGCTACAACTTCGCCGAGGCCGTCAACTTCTGCACGGCCGACTGGGTGAGCACTGGGGGCTCTGGAATACCCGGGGGGGCCACAAAATGTACCTGGGGGGGCACAGAATGTCTGGGGGAACCAACAGAAAAAAAAGGCTGGGGAAGGCAAAAGAAGAAATCGAGGGAAACGGGGAAATCTGTGGTGGAAGCTTTGGAGGAACAGCAGGAGAACCCCAAATCCAGGAGGGCATAAAATGTACCGGGAGGGGCTCTGAAATAGCTGTGGGGGCTCAATGAGAAAAACCTCATGGAAAACAGTAAAATTTGGGGGGGGGGAAAGCTCTGGAAGAATGACAGGAGAAGCCAAAAGTCAGCACTGGGGGTCCCAGCTGGGTTCAGGGCTGTTTCCCCAGATGGGTTTGGGGCTGTGTTTAGGGGTGCCCCCCGGTTTTGGGGAGCCCCCTGACACCCCGTGCAGCTCCCTGTGGGCGGGCGGTGCATCGAGCACTGCCCAGTTCAGGGTTAGGGTAAGGATTAGGTTTAGGGTTAGGTTATGGTTAGGTTAGGTTGGGGTTAGGTTCTCCAGGTTTGAGGGATCAGCACTGGGGGTGCTCCCAGCTGGGTTTGGGGCTGTGTTTAGGGTTAGGATTAGGTTTAGGTTTAGGTTTAGGGTTAGGTTCCCCAGGTTTGAGGGATCAGCACTGATCCTGGCTGAGTTTGGGGCTGTGTTTAGGGGTGCCCCCCGGTTTTGGGGAGCCCCCCCCCCCCAGCTCCCTGCAGGCAGGCAGTGCATCGAGCACTACGTGCTCCAGGGTTAGGATTAGATTTAGGGTTAGGTTAGGGTTAGGTTGAGGGATCAGCCCTGGGGGTGGTCCCTGCTGGGTTTGGGGCTGTGTTTAGGGGTGCCCCCCGGTTTTGGGGAGCCCCCTGACACCCCGCACAGCTCCCTGCAGGCAGGCAGTGCATCGAGCACTGCCCAGTTCAGGGTTAGGCTAGGGTTAGGTTCCCCAGGTTTGAGGGATCAGCACTGATCCCAGCCGAGTTTGGGGCTGTGTTTAGGGGTGCCCCCCGGTTTTGGGGATCCCCCTGACACCCCGCACAGCTCCCTGCAGGCAGGCAGTGAATCGAGCTCTGCCCAGTTCAGGATTAGGGTTAGGTTATGGTTAGGATCAGCACTGGGGGTGCTCCCAGCTGAGTTTGGGGCTGTGTTTAGGGGTGCCCCCCGATTTTGGGGAGCCCCCTGACACCCTGCACAGCTCCCTGCAGGCAGGCAGTGCATCAAGCACTGCCCAGTTCCGGATTAGGGTTTGGTTATGGTTAGGATCAGCACTGGGGGTGGTCCCAGCTGGGTTTCAGGCTGTGTTTAGGGGTGCCCCCGGTTTTGGGGAGCCCCCTGACACCCCACACAGCTCCCTGCAGGCAGGCAGTGAATCGAGCGCTACCTGGTCAGGGTTAGGGTTAGGTTATGCTTAGGATCAGCACTGGGTGGTCCCAGCTGAGTTTGGGGCTGTGTTTAGGGGTGCCCCCCGGTTTTGGGGATCCCCCTGACACCCCGCACAGCTCCCTGCAGGCAGGCAGTGCATCGAGCACTGCCCAGTTCATGGTTAGGGTTAGGTTCGGGTTAGGATCACCCTGGGGGTGCTCCCAACTGGGTTTGGGGCTGTGTTTAGGGGTGCCCCCCGATTTTGGGGATCCCCCTGACACCCTGCACAGCTCCCTGCAGGCAGGCAGTGCATCGAGCACTACCCAGTTCCAGATTAGGGTTTGGTTATGGTTAGGATCAGCACTGGGGGTGGTCCCAGCTGGGTTTCAGGCTGTGTTTAGGGGTGCCCCCCGGTTTTGGGGATCCCCCTGACACCCCGCTCAGCTCCCTGCAGGCAGGCAGTGCATCGAGCGCTACCTGGTCAGGGTTAGGGTTAGGGTTAGGTTATGCTTAGGATCAGCACTGGGGGTGCTCCTAGCTGAGTTTGGGGCTGTGTTTAGGGGTGCCCCCCCGGTTTTGGGGAGCCCCCTGACACCCCGCACAGCTCCCTGCAGGCAGGCAGTGCATCGAGCACTACCCAGTTCAGGGTTCGATTAGGGTTAGGTTTGGGTTAGGTTCGGGTTAGGTTATGGTTAGGATCAGCACTGGGGGTGGTCCCAGCTGGGTTTGGGGCTGTGTTTAGGGGTGCCCCCGGTTTTGGGGATCCCCCTGACACCCCGCACAGCTCCCTGCAGGCAGGCAGTGCATCGAGCACTGCCCATTTCAGGGTTAGGTTTAGGTTAGGGTTAGGTTAGGCTTAGGATCAGCACTGGGGGTGGTCCCTGCTGGGTTTCAGGCTGTGTTTAGGGGTGCCCCCCGGTTTTGGGGAGCCCCCTGACACCCCGCACAGCTCCCTGCAGGCAGGCAGTGCATCGAGCATTACCCAGTTCAGGGTTAGGTTAGGGTTAGGTTCCCCAGGTTTGAGGGATCAGCACTGATCCCAGCTGAGTTTGGGGCTGTGTTTAGGGGTGCCCCCGGTTTTGGGGATCCCCCTGACATCCCGCACAGCTCCCTGCAGGCAGGCAGTGCATCCAGCACTGCCCTGTTCCGGATTAGGGTTTGGTTATGGTTAGGATCAGCACTGGGGGTGGTCCCAGCTGAGTTTGGGGCTGTGTTTAGGGGTGCCCCCGGTTTTGGGGATCCCCCTGACACCCCGCACAGCTCCCTGCAGGCAGGCAGTGAATCGAGCGCTACCTGGTCAGGGTTAGGGTTAGGGTTAGGTTATGCTTAGGATCAGCACTGGGTGGTCCCAGCTGAGTTTGGGGCTGTGTTTAGGGGTGCCCCCCCGGTTTTCGGGAGCCCCCTGACACCCCGCACAGCCCCCTGCAGGCAGGCAGTGCATCGAGCACTGCCCAGTTCAGGGTTAGGATTAGATTTAGGGTTAGGTTAGGCTTAGGTTCCCCAGGTTCGAGGGATCAGCGCTGATCCCGGCTGGGTTTGGGGCTGTGTTTAGGGGTGCCCCCGGTTCTGGGGATCCCCCTGACACCCCGCACAGCTCCCTGCAGGCAGGCAGTGCATCGAGCACTACCCAATTCAGGGTTTGATTAGGGTTAGGTTTGGGTTAGGTTCGGGTTAGGTTCGGGTTAGGATCAGCACTGGGGGTGCTCCCAGCTGAGTTTGGGGCTGTGTTTAGGGGTGCCCCCGGTTTTGGGGATCCCCCTGACACCCCGCACAGCTCCCTGCAGGCAGGCAGTGAATCGAGCTCTGCCCAGTTCAGGATTATGGTTAGGTTATGGTTAGGATCAGCACTGGGGGTGGTCCCTGCTGGGTTTGGGGCTGTGTTTAGGGGTGCCCCCCGGTTTTGGGGAGCCCCCTGACACCCCGCTCAGCTCCCTGCAGGCAGGCAGTGCATCGAGCGCTACCGGGTCAGGGTTAGGGTTAGGTTAGGCTTAGGATCAGCACTGGGGGTGCTCCCAGCTGGGTTTCAGGCTGTGTTTAGGGGTGCCCCCGGTTTTGGGGATCCCCCTGACACCCCGCACAGCTCCCTGCAGGCAGGCAGTGCATCGAGCACTGCCCAGTTCAGGGTTAGGTTTAGGTTCGGGTTAGGTTAGGCTTAGGATCAGCACTGGGGGTGGTCCCTGCTGGGTTTCAGGCTGTGTTTAGGGGTGCCCCCCGGTTTTGGGGATCCCCCTGACACCCCGTGCAGCCCCCTGCAGACAGGCAATGCATCGAGCACTGCCCAGTTCAGGGTTAGGCTAGGGTTAGGTTCCCCAGGTTCGAGGGATCAGTACTGATCCCGGCTGGGTTTCAGGCTGTGTTTAGGGGTGCCCCCCGGTTTTGGGGAGCCCCCTGACACCCCACACAGCTCCCTGCAGGCAGGCAGTGCATCGAGCACTGCCCAGTTCAGGGTTAGGGTTCGGGTTAGGGTTAGGTTCGGGTTAGGGTCAGCCCTGGGGGTGCTCCCAACTGGGTTTGGGGCTGTGTTTAGGGGTGCCCCCCGGTTTTGGGGATCCCCCTGACACCCCGCACAGCTCCCTGCAGGCAGGCAGTGCATCGAGCACTGCCCAGTTCAGGATTAGGGTTAGGTTAGGGTTAGGTTAGGGTTAGGATCAGCACTGGGGGTGGTCCCAGCTGGGTTTCAGGCTGTGTTTAGGGGTGCCCCCGGTTTTGGGGAGCCCCCTGACACCCCACACAGCTCCCTGCAGGCAGGCATTGCATTGAGCACTACCCAATTCAGGGTTCGATTAGGGTTAGGTTCGGGTTAGGATCAGCACTGGGGGTGGTCCCAGCTGGGTTTCAGGCTGTGTTTAGGGGTGCCCCCGGTTTTGGGGATCCCCCTGACACCCCGCTCAGCTCCCTGCAGGCAGGCAGTGCATCGAGCGCTACCTGGTCAGGGTTAGGGTTAGGGTTAGGTTATGCTTAGGATCAGCACTGGGTGGTCCTAGCTGAGTTTGGGGCTGTGTTTAGGGGTGCCCCCCCGGTTTTGGGGAGCCCCCTGACACCCCGCACAGCTCCCTGCAGGCAGGCAGTGCATCGAGCACTGCCCAGTTCAGGGTTCGGTTTAGGTTAGGGTTAGGTTAGGCTTAGGATCAGCACTGGGGGTGGTCCCTGCTGGGTTTCAGGCTGTGTTTAGGGGTGCCCCCCGGTTTTGGGGAGCCCCCTGACACCCCGCACAGCTCCCTGCAGGCAGGCAGTGCATCGAGCCGTGCCCAGTTCATGGTTCGGTTTAGGTTAGGGTTAGGTTAGGGTTAGGATCAGTCCTGGGGATGCTCCCAGCTGAGTTTGGGGCTGTGTTTAGGGGTGCCCCCCGGTTTTGGGGATCCCCCTGACACCCCGCGCAGCTCTCTGCAGGCAGGAAGTGCATCGAGCACTGCCCAGTTCATGGTTAGGTTTAGGTTTGGGTTAGGATCAGCACTGGGTGGTCCCAGCTGGGTTTGGGGCTGTGTTTAGGGGTGCCCCCCGGTTTTGGGGAGCCCCCTGACACCCCACACAGCTCCCTGCAGGCAGGCAGTGCATCAAGCACTGCCCAGTTCCGGATTAGGGTTTGGTTAGGGTTAGGATCAGCCCTGGGGGTGGTCCCAGCTGGGTTTGGGGCTGTGTTTAGGGGTGCCCCCCGGTTTTGGGGAGCCCCCTGACACCCCGCTCAGCTCCCTGCAGGCAGGCAGTGCATCGAGCGCTACCTGGTCAGGGTTAGGGTTAGGTTAGGCTTAGGATCAGCACTGGGGGTGCTCCCAGCTGGGTTTCAGGCTGTGTTTAGGGGTGCCCCCGGTTTTGGGGATCCCCCTGACACCCCGCACAGCTCCCTGCAGGCAGGCAGTGCATCGAGCACTGCCCAGTTCAGGGTTAGGTTTAGGTTCGGGTTAGGTTAGGCTTAGGATCAGCACTGGGGGTGGTCCCTGCTGGGTTTCAGGCTGTGTTTAGGGGTGCCCCCCGGTTTTGGGGAGCCCCCTGACACCCCGCACAGCTCCCTGCAGGCAGGCAGTGCATTGAGCACTACCCAATTCAGGGTTCGATTAGGGTTAGGTTTGGGTTAGGATCAGCACTGGGGGTGCTCCCAGCTGAGTTTGGGGCTGTGTTTAGGGGTGCCCCCGGTTTTGGGGAGCCCCCTGACACCCCGCACAGCTCCCTGCAGGCAGGCAGTGCATCGAGCACTACCGGCGCCTGCGCCGCTACTGCGTCTTCTCGCACGAGGAGCTCATCTGCAAGATGGCCGCGAGCCCCGAGAAGCTGGACCTGAACCTGGCGGCCGCCGTGCACAAGGAGATGTTCGTGCTCGTGCAGGAGGAGCGCAAGCTGCGCAAGGCCCTGCTGGAGAAGGTGGGGGCACCCCGAGAAACGGGGGGTGGGGGGTGCACTGAAAAATGGGGGGGTACAGAGGGGCAGGGGGAGCTGCGGTTGGGGGGGGTGAGGGTCGTGTTTGTGCCCCCCCTCAGGGGGGTTTTGGAGGGGTTGGGCACCCCAGAAGCTCTGGGTAAGGGGTGAGGGTCGTGTTTGTGCCCCCTCAGGAGGTTATGGAGGGGTTGGGGGTGGTGGGGAAACCCTAAAAGCTCTGGGTAAGGGGTGAGGGTCGTGTTTGTGCCCCCCCTCAGGGAGGTTATGGAGGGGTTGGGGGTGGTGGGGGAACCCCAAAAGCTCTGGGGAGGGGGTGAGGGTCATGTTTGGCCCCCTCAGGGGGGTTATGGAGGGGTTGGGGGTGCTGAGGGCACCCCAGAAGCTCTGGGTAAGGGGTGAGGGTCGTGTTTGGCCCCCTCGGGGAGGTTATGGAGGGGTTGGGCACCGCAGAAGCTCTGGGTAAGGGGTGAGGGTCGTGTTTGTGCCCCCTCAGGGGGGTTATGGAGGGGTTGGGGGTGGTGGGGGACCCCAGAAGCTCTGGGTAAGGGGTGAGGGTCGTGTTTGGCCCCCTCGGGGAGGTTATGGAGGGGTTGGGCACCGCAGAAGCTCTGGGTAAGGGGTGAGGGTCGTGTTTGTGCCCCCTCAGGGGGGTTATGGAGGGGTTGGGGGTGGTGGGGGACCCCAGAAGCTCTGGGTAAGGGGTGAGGGTCGTGTTTGGCCCCCTCGGGGAGGTTATGGAGGGGTTGGGCACCGCAGAAGCTCTGGGTAAGGGGTGAGGGTCGTGTTTGTGCCCCCTCAGGGGGGTTATGGAGGGGTTGGGGGTGGTGGGGGACCCCAGAAGCTCTGGGTAAGGGGTGAGGGTCGTGTTTGGCCCCCTTAGGGGGGTTATGGAGGGGTTGGGGGTGCTGAGGGCACCCCAGAAGCTCTGGGTAAGGGGTGAGGGTCGTGTTTGTGCCCCCTCAGGGGGGTTATGGAGGGGTTGGGGGTGGTGGGGAAACCCTAAAAGCTCTGGGTAAGGGGTGAGGGTCGTGTTTGTGCCCCCTCAGGGAGGTTTTGGAGGGGTTGGGGGTGGTGGGGGACCCCAGAAGCTCTGGGTAAGGGGTGAGGGTCATGTTTGGCCCCCTTAGGGGGGTTATGGAGGGGTTGGGGGTGGTGGGGGAATCCCAAAAGCTCTGGGTAAGGGGTGAGGGTCATGTTTGGCTCCCTCAGCGGGGTTATGGAGGGGTTGGGGGTGGTGGGGGAGCCCCAGAAGCTCTGGGGAGGGGTTGAGGGTCATGTTTGGCCCCCTCAGGGGGGTTATGGAGGGGTTGGGGGTGGTGGGGAAACCCTAAAAGCTCTGGGTAAGGGGTGAGGGTCGTGTTTGGCCCCCTCAGGGGGGTTTTGGAGGGGTTGAGGGTGGTGGGGGAATCCCAAAAGCTGGGGAGGGGGTGAGGGTCATGTTTGGTTCCCTCAGGGAGGTTATGGAGGAGTTGGAGGTGGTGGGGAAACCCTAAAAGCTCTGGGTAAGGGGTGAGGGTCGTGTTTGGCCCCCTCAGGGGGGTTATGGAGGGGTTGGGGGTGGTGGGGGACCCCAGAAGCTCTGGGGAGGGGGTGAGGGTCATGTTTGGCCCCCTCAGGAGCTTATGAAGGGGTTGAGGGTGGTGGGGGAACCCTAAAAGCTCTGGGTAAGGGGTGAGGGTCGTGTTTGGCCCCCTCAGGGGGGTTATGGAGGGGTTGGGGGTGCTGAGGGCACCCCAAAAGCTCTGGGTAAGGGGTGAGGGTCGTGTTTGGCCCCCTCAGGGGGGTTATGGAGGGGTTGGGGGTGGTGGGGGAACCCCAGAAGCTGGGGAGGGGGTGAGGGTCGTGTTTGGCCCCCTCAGGGGGGTTATGGAGGGGTTGGGGGTGGTGGGGGAACCCCCGAAGCTGGGGAGGGGTTGAGGGTCATGTTTGGCCCCCTCAGGGGGGTTATGGAGGGGTTGGGGGTGGTGGGGGCACCCCAAAAGGTTTAGGGGTGTTGAGGGGCTGTGTTTGTACCTCCTCACGGGGGTACAGAGGGGGTGAGGAGGACCCCAAATGCTTTAGGAGGGTCTGAGGGTCATGTTCGTGCCCCCCCAGGGGGGTCACAGAGGGCTTGGTGGTGCTGGGGCCACCCCAGAAGCTCTGGGGAGGGGGACCTGAGGGTCGTGTTTGGTCCCTCTGGGGGGTTATGGAGGGGTTCAAACTGCTGGGGGGACCCCGAAGGTTTTGGGGTGTCCTGAGGGTTGTGTTTGTGCTTCTCTGGGGGGTCACAGAGGTGCTGAGGGGACCCCAAAAGCTCCGTGGGGAGCAGGGTGAGGGTCAGCTGTGGGGTCACAGGTTGGGGCTGCTGGGGGACCCTAAAAGCTCTGTGGGGGGGTCTGAGGGACGTTCCTGTGCCCTCCCAGGGCATCACAGAGGGTGGAGCAGGAGGGGCTGGAGCTGCTGGGAGGAGTCTGAGATAATTTTAGTTCCCCTGAGGGGATCAGGAAGGGGTTGGGGGTGCTGGGGGCACCCCAGAAGCTCCATGGGGGGGCTGAGGGACATTTCTGTGCATCCCCCAGGGGATCATGGAGGGGTTTGGGGGTCCTAGGACGAGTCTGAGAGAATTTTAGTTCCCCTTAAGGGATTGCAGAGGGGTTGGGGGTGCTGGGGGCACCCCAGAAACTCCTGGGGGGGTTTCTGATGTCCATTTTTTGCCCCCTCAGGGCATCACAGAGATGGAGCAGGAGGGGTTGGAGCTGCTGGGACGAGTCTGAGAGAATTTTAGTTCCCTTCAGGGGATCAGGAAGGGCTTTGGGGTGCTGGGGGCACCCCAAAAGCTCCATGGAGGGGTCTGAGGGACATTTCTGTGCATCCCCCAGGGGATCATGGAGGGGTTTGGGGTACTAGGGGGAGTTGGAGAGAATTTTAGTTCCCCTGAGGGGATTGCAGGGGGGTTGGGGGTGCTGGGGGCACCCCAGAAACTCCTGGGGGGTTTCTGATGTCCATTTTTCTGCCCCCCCAGGGCATCACGGAGATGGAGCAGGAGGGGTTGGAGCTGCTGGGAGGAGTCTGAGAGAATTTTAGTTCCCTTCAGGGGATCAGGAAGGGGTTTGGGGATGCTGGGGGCACCCCAGAAACTCTTGGGGGGGGTTCTGATGTCCATTTTTTGCCCCCTCAGGGCATCACAGAGATGGAGCAGGAGGGGTTGGAGCTGCTGGGACGAGTCTGAGAGAATTTTAGTTCCCCTTCAGGGGATCAGGAAGGGGTTTGGGGATGCTGGGGGCACCCCAGAAGCTCCATGGGGGGGCTGAGGGACATTTCTGTGCATCCCCCAGGGGATCATGGAGGGGTTTGGGGTCCTAGGACGAGTCTGAGAGAATTTTAGTTCCCCTCAGGGGATTGCAGGGGGGTTGGGGGTGCTGGGGGCACCCCAGAAACTCCTGGGGGGGGGGTTCTGATGTCCGTTTTTCTGCCCCCCCAGGGCATCACAGCGGTGGAGCAGGAAGGGTTGGAGCTGCTGGGAGGAGTCTGAGAGAATTTTAGTTCCCCTTAGGAGATCAGGAAGGGGTTTGGGGGTGCTGGGGGCACCCCAGAAGCTCCATGATGGGGTCTGAGGGACATTTCTCTGCATCCCCCAGGGGATCATGGAGGGGTTTGGGGTCCTAGGACGAGTCTGAGAGAATTTTAGTTCCCCTTAGGGGATTGCAGAGGGGTTGGGGGTGCTGGGGGCACCCCAGAAACTCTTGGGGGGGGTTCTGATGTCCGTTTTTCTGTCCCCCCAGGGCATCACAGAGGGTGGAGCAGGAGGGGTTGGGGCTCCTGGGACGAGTCGGAGAGAATTTTAGTTCCCCTTAGGGGATTGCAGAGGGGTTGGGGATGCTGGGGTCACCCCAGACGCTCTGGGGGGGGTTCTGATGTCCGTTTTTCCGTCCCCCCAGGGCATCACGGAGGCGGAGCGCGAGGCCTTCGAGCTGCTGCCGGACGATGAGCGCCAGTGTGACAAGTGCAAGACCACGTGTTTCCTGTCAGCCCTGGCCTGCTACGACTGTCCCCAGGGCCTGGTCTGCCTCTACCACATGGACGACCTCTGCAAGTGCCCCCGCAGCAAGCAGTACCTCAGGTGGGGGGGCTGGGACAGGCCCTGGGGGGGCCTCGCTGGGCTCCTGAGGGGGCCACGGCGGTGGTTTGGGGAGGCTTGGGGGTCTTGATGTGCCCCAAGGGTGGTTTGGGGGGGCTGTAGGAGGGGTTGGGAGTGGGTTTGGGGGGGTTGATGTGCCCTTGAATGGGATGTGGGGATGTTTCAGGGAGAGTGGAGGTCTCTGTGTGGCCTTGGAAGGGGATGTGGGGATGGTTTGGAGGGGATGGGGGGGCTGGGGATGTGGGTGTGCCCTTGGGGGGGACACGGGGGTGGTTTGTGGGGGTCTGTAAGGGTGGGGGTGGGGTTTGGGGGCCTTGCTGTGCCTCTGAGGGGGACACAGGGATGGTTTGGGGAGGCTGGGGGCCTTGATGTGCCCTTGGGGGGCATGGAGGGGTGGGTTTGGGGGGCTGTAAGAGGGGATGGGGGCCTTGATGTGCCCTAGAGGAGGATGAAGGGGTGGGTTTGGGGGGCTGTAAGAGGGGCTGGGGACCTGGGTGTGCCCTTGGGGGGGATGGAGGGGTGGTTTAGGGCTCTGTAAGAGGGGCTGGGGACCTGGGTGTGCCCTTGGGGGGGACACAGGGGTGGCTTGCAGGGGTCTGTAAGAGTGGGAATGGGGTTCTGGGGTATTGGGGCCCTTGATGTGACCCTGGGGACACACACGGGGTTGAGCTGGTGGGGCTGCAGGTCCTGGTGTGACCCTGGGTGGAGTCCTGGCTACGATTTGGGGGTGCTGGAGGTCTCGGGGTGTCCCTGGGAGAGGCAGGGGGGGGACACGGCCACGGCCTGGCAGCTCCATGCCCTGCTCCTGCTGATGTGAGGGGCTCACTGTCTGCCCCCAGCCACCCCAGAATCCCTCCTATAGCCCATGGGCTCAGTCTGGGGGTCCTGTCTCTACCCTGGGGGGGTCGTGGGTGCTCAGGGGGGCTCCCAGTGACCCCCAGCCCCCCCCCCCAGGTACCGCTACACCCTGGACGAGCTGCCGGCCATGCTGCACAAGCTCAAGGTGCGCGCAGAGTCCTTCGACACCTGGGCCAACAAGGTGCGCATCGCCCTCGAGGTGGAGGACGGCCGCAAGCGCAGTGAGTGGGGGTCCTGGGGGGTCCTGGGGGGGTTCAGTGGGGGTCTGGGGGCTCGGAGCCCGGCCCTGACCCCCCGGCTGTGCCCGGCCAGCGCTGGAGGAGCTGCGGGCGCTGGAGTCGGAGGCGCGGGAGCGCAAGTTCCCCGAGAACGAGCTGCTGCACCGGCTCAAGGGCTGCCTGGGCCAGGCCGAGCGCTGCGTGTCCGAGGCCCTGGGGCTCATCAGCTCCCAGGAGACCGGGTGAGTGTCCCCAGAGTGTCCCCCAGGGTCCCCGAGTGTCCCCAGCCTGTCCCCATGCTGGGTCTCTCGCCCTGGGTGTCCGTCCTGTTGCCTCAACCTGCTCGGTCTCGTGTCCCTCTTGTGCTTCCTGTGATCTTGTCCTGTCCCCTGTGGGTCCTGGACACCTCCGTGTCCTTGTCCTGTCCCCTGTGGGTCCTGGACACCTCCGTGTCCTTGTCCTGTCCCTTGTGGGTCCTGGACACCTCCGTGTCCTTGTCCTGTCCCCTGTGGGTCCTGGACACCTCCGTGTCCTTGTCCTGTCCCCTGTGGGTCCTGGACACCTCCGTGTCCCTGTCCTGTCCCTTGTGGGTCCTGGACACCTCCGTGTCCCTGTCCTGTCCCCTGTGGGTCCGGGACACCTCCGTGTCCTTGTCCTGTCCCCTGTGGGTCCGGGACACCTCCGTGTCCTTGTCCTGTCCCCTGTGGGTCTGGGACACCTTCGTGTCCCTGTCCTGTCCCTACAGACACCGAACACTCCTGTGTCCCTGTCCTGTCCCTACGGACACTGAACACTCCTGTGTGCCCGTCCCTGTGTGCCCGTCCTGTCCCTACAGACACTGGACACTCCTGTGTCCCTGTCCTGTCCCCTGTGGGTCCTGGACACCTCCGTGTCCCTGTCCTGTCCCTACAGACACTGGACACTCCTGTGTGCCCGTCCTGTCCCTATGGACACCAGACACTCCTGTGTGCCCGTCCTGTCCCTATGGACACCGGACACTCCTGTGTGCCCGTCCCTGTGTGCCCGTCCCTGTGTGCCCGTCCCTGTGTGCCCGTCCCTGTGTGCCCGTCCTGTCCCTATGGGCACTCCTGTGTACCCGTCCTGTCCCTTGTGCATCCTGGACACCCCAATGTCTCTGTCCTGTCCCCATAGGCACTGGACACCTTCCTGTTCCCATCCTGTTCCCTGTAGGGTTTCCATGTGCCTGTCCCCATCCCCCTCCACGTTCCCTCCCCTCACTGTCCCCGCGGTGCCCAGCAGTGCCCGCTGTCCCCGTGTCCCCCGGTGCCCAGCAGTGCCCTCTGTCCCTGCAGGGTCCCTCCAGTGCCCAGCAGTGCCCTCTGTCCCTGCAGGGTCCCCCCAGTGCCTGGCAGTGCCCGCTGTCCCTGCAGGGTCCCCCCGGTGCCCAGCAGTGCCCATTGTCCCCGTGGTGCCCGGCAGTGCCCGCTGTCCCCGTGTCCCCCCAGTGCCCGGCAGTGCCCATTGTCCCCACAGGGTCCCCCTGGTGCCCAGCAGTGCCCATTGTCCCTGTGGTGCCCAGCAGGTGCCCAGCAGCGTCCCCATGTCCCCACGGTGCCCAGCAGTGCCCTCTGTCCCCGCAGGGTCCCCCTGGTGCCCAGCAGTGCCCTCTGTCCCTGCAGGGTCCCCCCGGTGCCCAGCAGTGCCCATTGTCCCCGTGGTGCCCGGCAGTGCCCGCTGTCCCTGTGTCCCCCTGGTGCCCAGCAGTGCCCAGCAGTGCCCATTGTCCCCACAGGGTCCCCCTGGTGCCCGGCAGTGCCCATTGTCCCCACAGGGTCCCCCCGGTGCCCAGCAGTGCCCGCTGTCCCCGCAGGGTCCCCCCGGTGCCCAGCAGTGCCCATTGTCCCCGTGGTGCCCGGCAGGTGCCCAGCAGCATCCCTGTGTCCCCCCGGTGCCCGGCAGTGCCCATTGTCCCCACAGGGTCCCCCCGGTGCCCAGCAGTGCCCTCTGTCCCCGCAGGGTCCCCCCGGTGCCCGGCAGTGCCCTCTGTCCCTGCAGGGTCCCCCCCGGTGCCCAGCAGTGCCCATTGTCCCTGTGGTGCCCAGCAGGTGCCCAGCAGCGTCCCCATGTCCCCACAGTGCCCAGCAGTGCCCTCTGTCCCTGCAGGGTCCCCCTGGTGCCCAGCAGTGCCCATTGTCCCCACAGGGTCCCCACGGTGCCCGGCAGTGCCCTCTGTCCCCGCAGGGTCCCCCTGGTGCCCAGCAGTGCCCTCTGTCCCCACAGGGTCCCCATGGTGCCCGGCAGTGCCCATTGTCCCCGTGGTGCCCGGCAGGTGCCCAGCAGCATCCCTGTGTCCCCACAGTGCCCAGCAGTGCCCATTGTCCCCGTGCTGCCTGGCAGGTGCCCAGCAGTGTCCCCGTGTCCCCACAGTGCCCAGCAGTGCCCATTGTCCCCGTGCTGCCTGGCAGGTGCCCAGCAGTGTCCCCGTGTCCCCACGGTGCCCAGCAGTGCCCATTGTCCCCGCAGGGTCCCCGCGCCGGCGCTGACGGTGGAGGAGCTGCGGGCGTTCCTGGAGCAGATGAACCAACTGCCCTGTGTCATGCACCAGATCGGGGATGTGCAGGTGGGCCGAGGGTCCTGGGGCATCACAGGGGTGTCCCACGGTGTCCCAGGGGTGTCACACGGTGTCCCAGGGGTGTCCCACGGTGTTCTGAGGTGTCCCACAGTGTCCCAGGGATGTCCCACAGTGTCCCAGGTGTGTCCCACGGTGTTCTGAGGTGTCCCACGGTGTTCTGAGGTGTCCCACAGTGTCCCAGGGCTGTCACACAGCATCCCAGGGATGTCCCCCGGTGTCCCGGGGCTGTCCCTGACCCCGTGTCCCCCGCAGGCGCTGCTGGAGCGGGTGGAGGCGTTCCAGGCGGAGGCGCGGGCAGCTCTGGACGTGCCCCCCCCGGCCCCCGGGACGCTGCAGGAGCTGCTGGAGCGGGGGGCCCGGCTGGGCGTGGAGGTGCCCGAGGGCCGGCGGCTGGAGCGGCAGCTGGCCCAGGCCGCGTGGCTGGAGGAGGTGACGGCCACCCTGCGCTCCCCCCGCGCCCGCGTGCCCCTGCCCGTCATGCGTGGCCTCATCCAGGCCGGCCGCACCGTGGCCCCCAGCCCCGCCGTGGACGTGGCCATGGCCGAGCTGCAGGAGCTGCTGACCATTGCCCAGCGCTGGGAGGAGAAGGCCCAGATGTGCCTCGAGGCCAGGTCAGGGGGGAGACCCCTCCCCAGGGGATGATGGGGGGCTGGGGGCTGCACCTCAGAGGGGAGAGGGGGTGGGGCTGTGCCCTGTCTCCCCTGAGGGGAATAAGGGGCTGGGGGGGAAGGGCTGGAGACTGTGCCCAGGAGGGGATAAAGGGGCTGGGGGTGACTCCATGGGGAGGGGGATAAAGGTTTGGGGTTCGGCCGCTCCTCAGAGGTTCCTGCCCTGGGTTGGGGGGTGTCGGGGGGGGGTCTCTGGGGTGTCAGGGGGGTCTCGGGGTACCTGGCTCTGACACCCCCGCAGGCAGAAGCACCCCCCGGCCACGCTGGCTGCCATCATCAAGGAGGCCGAGAACATCCCGGCGCTGCTGCCCAACATCCAGGCCCTGAAGGAGGCCCTGGCCAAGGCCCGCGCCTGGATCGCCGATGTCGAGGAGATCCAGGTGGGCTCTGCACCCCCACGAGCACGCCGGGAGGCCTCGGACCCCCACAGCCCCTGCACTGCACACCCCTGAGTGCCTGCTCTGTCCCCTTGGACACTCCTGTGTCCTGTCCTGTCCCCATGCACACTGGACACTCCTGTGTCCTGTCCTGTCCCCATGCACACTGGACACTCCTGTGTCTGCATCCTGTCCCCATGCACACTGGACACTCCTGTGTCCTGTCCTGTCCCCACGGACACTCCTGTGTCCTGTCCTGTCCCCATGGACACTGGACACTCCTGTGTCCTGTCCTGTCCCCATGCACACTGGACACTCCTGTGTCCTGTCCTGTCCCCACGGACACTCCTGTGTCCTGTCCTGTCCCCATGGACACTGGACACTCCTGTGTCCTGTCCTGTCCCCATGCACACTGGACACTCCTGTGTCTGCATCCTGTCCCCATGCACACTGGACACTCCTGTGTCCTGTCCTGTCCCCGTGGACACTGGACACTCCTGTGTCCTGTCCTGTCCCCATGCACACTGGACACTTCTGTGTCCTGTCCTGTCCCCATGCACACTGGACACTCCTGTGTCCTGTCCTGTCCCCATGCACACTGGACACTCCTGTGTCCTGTCCTGTCCCCATGCACACTGGACACTTCTGTGTCCTGTCCTGTCCCCATGCACACTGGACACTCCTGTGTCCTGTCCTGTCCCCATGCACACTGGACACTCCTGTGTCCTGTCCTGTCCCCATGCACACTGGACACTCCTGTGTCCTGTCCTGTCCCCACGGACACTCCTGTGTCCTGTCCTGTCCCCATGGACACTGGACACTCCTGTGTCTGCATCCTTTTCCCATGGACATTGGACCCTCCTGTGTCCTGTCCTGTCCCCATGGACACTGGACACTCCTGTGTCCTGTCCTGTCACTGTGGACACTGGACACTCCTGTGTCCTGTCCTGTCCCCATGCACACTGGACACTCTTGTGTCCTGTCCTGTCCCCACGGACACTCCTGTGTCCTGTCCTGTCCCCATGGACATTGGACACTCCTGTGTCTGCATCCTTTTCCCATGGACATTGGACCCTCCTGTGTCCTGTCCTGTCCCCATGGACACTGGACACTCCTGTGTCCTGTCCTGTCCCCATGCACACTGGACACTCCTGTGTCTGCATCCTGTCCCCATGCACACTGGACACTCCTGTGTCCTGTCCTGTCCCCATGGACACTGGACACTCCTGTGTCCTGTCCTGTCCCCACGGACACTCCTGTGTCCTGTCCTGTCCCCACGGACACTGGACACTCCTGTGTCCTGTCCTGTCCCCATGGACATTGGACACTCCTGTGTCCTGTCCTGTCCCCACGGACACTGGACACTCCTGTGTCCTGTCCTGTCCCCGTGGACACTGGACCCTCCTGTGTCCTCACCCTGTCCTCTATGGCAGCTGGGCACCCCTGTGTCCTTATCCTGTCCCCCTGGACCCCTCAACGTCCCTGTCCCCATGGATCCTGGACGCTACACATCCCTGTCGTGTCCCCATGGACCTCCCATCTGCTGCCATGTCCCCATCCCCTCCTGTCCCTGCCATGTCCCTGCCACATCCCTGCACCGCGACCCCATCCTGTCCTGCCCATAATCCCCCCACTCCCACATCCCCATCCATCCCCACGTCCCTCTCTCATCCCATTCCTGTCCCCACCACTCCCCACGTCCCCACGCCAGCCCTGGCTGACCCGTGTCCCCCCAGAACGGTGACCACTACCCGTGCCTGGATGACCTGGAGGGGCTGGTGGCCGTGGGCCGGGACTTGCCGGTGCGGCTGGAGGAGCTGCGGCAGCTCGAGGTGCAGGTGGGCACCGCGCACTCCTGGCGGGACAAGGCCTCCCGCACCTTCCTCAAGAAGAACTCCTGCTACACCCTGCTCGAGGTGGGTGTGGGGGGCTGGGGGGCACAGGGGGGTCCTGGCCGTGCCTTTTCTGTGGTCTTAGAATTAAGAGCTGGACGTGGCAAAGGGATAAAAGGGGTTTTTACCTCGGTATTTAAAAGGGTTTTTCTGGTTGTAAGAGTTTGTCGAGGCGGAGCGTGCCGAGGTGCGCGCGCACGGTGAGTCCGTGCGCAGTTCCGCAGGCTTTGCAGGTCAGCACGTTTGACGAAGGTTTTCTAATGAGAGGCTTAATGAACGGCGCGATACCTTTAAATTTTAAAGCATTTTCTTGCAGGTGGGCTTTATTTTAGTTTACAGAACGCGTTTTAGGGAGAACCTTGGCTTCTCAAGGTAGCGTAAGGCGTTTAACTGTGAGGCCTTTAGGACGTTTACTTTTGTGGCCCAGCGGAATACCAGCCCTGTGCTCAGGTAGCAGGCTCAAAGAGTTACGAGTACCTACGTTACTAATACTGAGAACACATAAAGCTGTACGAAAAGAAAAGGCAAAAAGCCACGGTGGCATCCCTGGCACGGCGCTGAGCCCCCTGTGTCCCCTCCCGCAGGTGCTGTGTCCCTGCGCCGACGCCGGCTCCGACAGCAGCAAGAGGCTCAAGTGGCGGCAGGAGCCGGGGCTGTACCGGCTGGACGCCGAGAGCTTGGGGCTGTCGGCGCAGGACCTGCGGGACCCCGGCGCTGTGGTGAGCTCCCCCGGGACCCCCTGCTCCTGTCCCTGCTGCCCACGCCGAGATCGGGGTGTTTGGGGTGGGGGGACACCACATCCCCCCCAGTCCTGTCGCCTCTCACGCTCCTGGTTACGCTCCCCTCAGTTGCTGTCCCCTCTCGCGTTCCTCTTTGCCCCTACGTTGGGGTGTTCCAGGGTTTGGGGCAGGGGGCACCACATTTGCCCAGTTCCTGTCGCCTCTCCCATTGCTGATTTCCTCTGTGCTCAAGGTCAGGGATTCGGGGGGTTGGGGATGGGGCACACCCTGGGACCCCCCCGTTCCTGGCACCTCTCACACCTCCCAGATCGTGGCAGTTGGGGTTTGGGGATGGAGCACCCACAATTCCCCCCGTTCCTGTCACCTCTCACCACCCTGCTCTCCCCCAGATCGTGACATTCAAGGGTTTGGGGATGGGGCAGACCCTGTGACCCCAAATCCCTGTCACCTCTCACCCCCTACTGTCCCCCAATCCCTGTCACCTCTCACCCCTGTGACCCCAAATCCCTGTCACCTCTCACCCCCTACTGTCCCCCAATCCCTGTCACCTCTCACCCCTGTGACCCCAAATCCCTGTCACCTCTCACCCCCTGCTGTCCTCAATCCCTGTCACCTCTCACCCCCTGTGATCCCCAAACTCTGTCACCACTCACCCCCTGTGACCCCCGAACTCTTGTTACCTCTCATCCCCTGCTGTCCCCAATCCCTGTCGCCTCTCACCTCCTACCTCCTGTGACCCCAAATCCCTGTCACCTGCTGTCCCCCAATCCCTGTCACCTCCCACCCCTGTGACCCCAAATCCCTGTCACCTCTCACCCCCTACTGTCCCCCAAACCCTGTCACCTCTCACCCCTGTGACCCCAAATCCCTGTCACCTGCTGTCCCCCAATCCCTGTCACCTCTCACCCCTGTGACCCCAAACCCTGTCACCTCTCACCCCCTGTGACCCCAAATCCCTGTCACCTCTCACCCCTGTGACCCCAAATCCCTGTCACCTGCTGTCCCCCAATCCCTGTCACCTCCCACCCCCGTGACCTCAAATCCCTGTCACCTCTCACCCCCTGTGACCCCAAATCCCTGTCACCTCTCACCCCCTGTGACCCCAAATCCCTGTCACCTGCTGTCCCCCAATCCTTGTCACCTCTCACCCCCGTGACCCCAAATTCCTGTCACCTGCTGTCCCCCAAACCCTGTCACCTCTCACCCCCTGTGCCCCCAAATCCCTGTCACCTCTCACCCCCTGCTGTCCCCCCCAGATCGTGGCGTTCAAGGAGGGCGAACAGAAGGAGAAGGAGGGGATGCTGCGGCTCCGCCACGCCAACGCCCAGAAGGCCGCGCCGCCGCTGCCGGGCCCGGGGCCACCGTCCTGCGTGTGCGGGCAGCCGGCGGGGCCGGGCATGCTGCAGTGCCAGCTCTGCCGGGACTGGTTCCACGGCTCCTGCGTGGCCTGGCCCCGCCTGGGCGCCCAGAAGCCGTCGCCGGCCTGGTGGGAGTGGGACGCCAAGTTCCTGTGCCCGCTGTGCCAGCGCTCGCGGCGGCCGCGCCTCGAGACCATCCTGGCGCTGCTGGTGGCCCTGCAGAAGCTGCCGGTGCGGCTGCCCGAGGGCGAGGCCCTGCAGTGCCTCACCGAGCGGGCCATCACCTGGCAGGACCGCGCGCGCCAGCTCCTGGCGTCCCCCGACGTGGCCGGGCCCCTGGAGCGCCTGGCGGCCCTGCGGCACCGGCTGCACGGGGACAGCGACGGCGCCCTGCGCGAGGCCAGCCGCAACGAGCAGACCAAGGTGCGGGTTTGGGGGGGTTTTAGGGGGGGTTTTGGGGGGCAATTTGGGGTGTCAGACCTCTGCACGAGGCCAGCCGCAACGAGCAGAGCAAGGTGTGGGGTTGGGGGGGTTTTAGGGGGGGTTTTGGGGGGCAATTTGGGGTGTCAGACCCCTGTGTGAGTGAGGCCAGCCGCAACGAGCAGAGCAAGGTGTGGGGTTGGGGGGTTTAAGGGGGTTTTGGGGGGCAGTGTGGGGTGTCAGACCCCTGTGTGAGCGAGGCCAGCCGCAACGAGCAGACCAAGGTGTGGGGTTGGGGGGGTTTTGGGGGGCAATTTGGGGTGTCAGACCCCTGTGTGAGCGAGGCCAGCCGCAACGAGCAGACCAAGGTGTGGGGTTGGGGGGGTTTTGGGGGGCAATTTGGGGTGTCAGACCCCTGTGTGAGCGAGGCCAGCCGCAACGAGCAGACCAAGGTGCGGGTTTGGGGGGTTTAAGGGGGTTTTGGGGGGAATTTGGGGTGCCAGACCCCTGTGTGAGCGAGGCCAGCCGCAACGAGCAGACCAAGGTGCGGGTTGGGGGGGTTTTAGGGGGGGTTTTGGGGGGCAATTTGGGGTGTCAGACCTCTGCACGAGGCCAGCCGCAACGAGCAGAGCAAGGTGTGGGGTTGGGGGGGTTTTGGGGGGCAATTTGGGGTGTCAGACCCCTGTGTGAGTGAGGCCAGCCGCAACGAGCAGAGCAAGGTGTGGGGTTGGGGGGTTTAAGGGGGTTTTGGGGGGCAGTGTGGGGTGTCAGACCCCTGTGTGAGTGAGGCCAGCCGCAACGAGCAGACCAAGGTGCGGGGTTGGGGGGGTTTTGGGGGGCAATTTGGGGTGCCAGACCCCTGTGTGAGTGAGGCCAGCCGCAACGAGCAGACCAAGGTGCGGGGTTGGGGGGTTTTATGGGGGTCTTATGGGGAGTTTTGGGGGGCAATTTGGGGTGTCAGACCTCTGCCCAATGTCAGCCGCAACAAGCAGACCAAGGTGCGGGGTTTGGGGGGCTTTAGGGGGGGTTTTGGGGGGCAATTTGGGGTGTCAGACCTCTGCACGAGGCCAGCCGCAACGAGCAGAGCAAGGTGTGGGGTTGGGGGGGTTTTAGGGGGGGTTTTGGGGGGCAATTTGGGGTGTCAGACCTCTGCACGAGGCCAGCCACAACGAGCAGACCAAGGTGTGGGTTTGGGGCACTTAGGGGGGTTTTGGGGGCAATTTGGGGTGCCAGACCCCTGTGTGAGTGAGGCCAGCCGCAATGAGCAGACCAAGGTGTGGGTTTGGGGGGGTTTTGGGGGGCAATTTGGGGTGTCAGACCCCTGTGTGAGTGAGGCCAGCCTCAATGAGCAGACCAAGGTGTGGGGTTGGGGCACTTAGGGGGTTTTTGGGGGGAATTTGGGGTGTCAGACCCCTGTGTGAGTGAGGCCAGCCTCAACGAGCAGACCAAGGTGCGGGTTTGGGGCACTTAGGGGGGTTTTTGGGGGGAATTTGGGGTGTCAGACCCCTGTGTGAGAGGGGCCAGCCTCAATGCGCAGACCAAGGTGCGGGTTTGGGGGGGTTTTAGGGGGGGTTTTGGGGGGCAATTTGGGGTGTCAGACCTCTGCACGAGGCCAGCCGCAACGAGCAGAGCAAGGTGTGGGGTTGGGGGGGTTTTAGGGGGGGTTTTGGGGGGCAATTTGGGGTGTCAGACCCCTGTGTGAGAGAAGCCAGCCGCAACGAGCAGACCAAGGTGCGGCTTTTGGGGGTTTTATGGGGGATTTAGGAAGGTTTTGGGGGGAATTTGGGGTGTCAGACCCCTGTGTGAGCGAGGCCAGCCGCAACGAGCAGACCAAGGTGCGGGTTTGGGGCACTTAGGGGGGTTTTTGGGGGGAATTTGGGGTGTCAGACTCTTGTGTGAGTGAGGCCAGCCTCAATGAGCAGACCAAGGTGTGGGGTTTGGGGCGCTTAGGGGGTTTTTGGGGGGAATTTGGGGTGTCAGACCCCTGTGTGAGTGAGGCCAGCCGCAACGAGCAGACCAAGGTGCGGGGTTGGAGGGTTTTGGGGGGGCAATTTGGGGTGTCAGACCCCTGTGTGAGTGAGGCCAGCCTCAATGAGCAGACCAAGGTGCGGGTTTGGGGCGCTTAGGGGGGGTTTTGGGGGGAATTTGGGGTGTCAGACCCCTGTGTGAGCGAGGCCAGCCGCAACGAGCAGACCACGGTGCGGGGTTTGGGGCGCTTAGGGGGGTTTTGGGGGGCAATTTGGGGTGCCAGACCCCTGTGTGAGAGAGGCCAGCCGCAACAAGCAGACCAAGGTGCAGGTTTTGAGGCTTTTGTGGGGGATTTAGGAAGGTTTTGGGGGGAATCTGGGGTGTCAGACCCCTGCACAAGGCCAGCCTCAGTGAGCAGACCAAGGTGGGGATTGGGGGATGTTTGGGGGGTTTTATGGGGGTTTTGGGGTGTCAGGAGCCTGCACGAGACCAACCACAACGAGCAGACCAAGGTGAGAACTGGAGGATTTGTTGGGGGTTGTGGGGGGATTTATGGGGGCTTTGGGGTGTCAGACCCTTGCTCAAGGCCAGGCGCAACGAGCCGAGACCAAGGTATGGGAATTTGGGGGTGTTTAGGGAGATTTGGGGTGTCAGACCCCTGTGCAGAGCGAGCTGCAACAAGCAGCCCAAGGTGGAAGCGTCTGGGAGGCAGCGGAGAGGTGTGGGGCAGGTTTTGGGGCTCCAGCGAAGGTTTTGGCATTACGGGGGGTGGATTTTTTGGGTGGGGCTGTTTTTGGGGCTGGGGGAGGCTGAGCCCCCCAAAACACCTTCCCTGCTCCCCCCCAGGTGTCGGTGGAGAACGGGGATGCCCCCAGCCCAGAGAAGAACGGACCCCTGCCCTCAGGTGAGCGGGGTCAGGGGGTTGGGGACCCGCTGGGATCCACCAGATCCCATCCGGGGGGATCCCGTGGGAGCTCAGGGTGTCCTGGGGGGCCCTGTGGATCTGTGGGGTTCCTTGGGGCCACCTGGGAGCTGGGGACCCCACACGAACCCGGCAGATCCCGTGGCACCCTTGTGGATCCCCTTCGTGCCCTGGGGGTTCCAGCCTGTCCCTGGGCCATGTTTGTGTTCCCTGGGTGACACCGTGTCCCCCCAGGGTTGTGGTGTCCCCAGGATGTCCCAGTGTCCCCATGGCATCTCAGTGATGTCCCAGTGTCACCACGGTGTCCCCATGATGTGTCCCCACAGAGCTGGAGGCACTGAGCCCCCCCGTCCCCTCCTGTCCCCACAGTGGTGTCCCCACGATGTCCCCGTGGTGTCCCCACGATGTCCCCGTGGTGTCCCCGCGGTGTCCCCACAGAGCTGGAGGCGCTGAGCTCCCCCTGTCCCCACAATGTCCCCGTGGTGTCCCCGCAGAGCTGGAGGCACTGAGCTCCCCCTGTGTCCCCTGTCCCTGTGGTGTCCCTGCTGAGCTGGAGGCTCTGTGGTGTCCCCGCAGAGCTGGAGGCGCTGAGCTCCCCGTGTCCCTTCCTGTCCCTGTGATTTCCCCACGGTGTCCCCGTAGTGTCCCCGCAGAGCTGGAGGTGCTGAGCTCCCCCTGTCCCCTCCTGTCCCTGTGGTGTCCCCACGATCTCCCTGTGGTGTCCCCACAATGTCCCCGCAGAGCTGGAGGCGCTGAGCTCCGCCTGTGTTCCCCTGTCCCTGTGGTGTCCCCACGGTGTCCCCACAATGTCCCCGCAGAGCTGGAGGCACTGAGCTCCCCCTGTGTCCCCTCCTGTCCCTGTGGTGTCCCCACAATGTTCCCGCAGAGCTGGAGGCACTGAGCTCCCCCTGTGTCCCCCTGTCCCTGTGGTGTCCCCACGGTGTCCCCACAATGTCCCTGCAGAGCTGGAGGCGCTGAGCTCCCCCTGTCCCCTCCTGTCCTTGTGGTGTCCCCATGATGTCCCCGCAGAGCTGGAGATGCTGAGCTCCCCCTGTGTCCCCCTGTCCCTGTGGTGTCCCCACGGTGTCCCCACAATGTCCCTGCAGAGCTGGAGGCACTGAGCTCCCCCTGTGTCCCCCTGTCCTTGTGGTGTCCCCATGATGTCCCCGCAGAGCTGGAGATGCTGAGCTCCCCCTGTGTCCCCTCCTGTCCCTGTGGTGTCCCCACAATGTCCCTGCTGAGCTGGAGACGCTGAGCTCCCCTTGTGTCCCCTCCTGTCCCTGTGGTGTCCCCACAATGTCCCTGCAGAGCTGGAGGCACTGAGCTCCCCGTGTTCCCCTGTCCCTGTGGTGTCCCCACAATGTCCCCGTGGTGTCCCCGCAGAGCTGGAGGTGCTGAGCTCCCCCTGTGTCCCCCTGTCCCTGTGGTGTCCCCACGATGTCCCCGTGGTGTCCCCGCAGAGCTGGAGGCGCTGAGCTCCCCCTGTGTCCCCTCCTGTCCCTGTGGTGTCCCCTCCTGTCCCTGTGGTGTCCCCACGATGTCCCCATGGTGTCCCTGCAGAGCTGGAGGCGCTGAGCTCCCCCTGTGTCCCCACCTGTCCCCGCGGTGCCCCCACGGTCTCCCTGTGGTGTCCCCACGATGTCCCCGTGGTGTCCCCGCAGAGCTGGAGGCGCTGAGCTCCCCCTGTGTCCCCTCCTGTCCCTGTGGTGTCCCCACGGTCTCCCTGTGGTGTCCCCACGATGTCCCCGTGGTGTCCCCGCAGAGCTGGAGGCGCTGAGCTCCCCCTGTGTCACCTCCTGTCCCTGTGGTGTCCCCACGATGTCCCCGTGGTGTCCCCGCAGAGCTGGAGGCGCTGAGCTCCCCCTGTGTCCCCTCCTGTCCCTGTGGTGTCCCCACGGTCTCCCTGTGGTGTCCCCACGATGTCCCTGTGGTGTCCCCACAGAGCTGGAGGCACTGAGCTCCCCCTGTGTCCCCTCCTGTCCCTGTGGTGTCCCCACGATGTCTCCCTGTGGTGTCCCCACGATGTCCCCGTGGTGTCCCCGCAGAGCTGGAGGCGCTGAGCTCCCCCTGTGTCCCCTCCTGTCCCTGTGGTGTCCCCACGGTCTCCCTGTGGTGTCCCCACGATGTCCCCGTGGTGTCCCCGCAGAGCTGGAGGCGCTGAGCGCGGCGCTGCCGCGGCTGCAGGGGCCGGTGCTGGAGTTGTCCGAGGGGACGCGGCGGCCGCTGGAGGAGCTGATGATGGAGGGGGACCTGCTGGAGGTGACGCTGGACGAGGCCCAGAGCATCTGGCGGCTGCTGCAGGCCACGCGCCCGCCCCCGCTGGCCCTGTTCCGCCTGCTGCTCGAGGTACGGCACCCCAAAACTGCCCCGGGGACCCCCAAACCAGCCCCAGAGATCCCCAAACCAGCCCCAGAACCCCCAAAACTGCCCCGGGGACCCCCAAAGCAGCCCCAGAGATCCCCAAACCAGCCCCAGAACCCCCCAAAACTGCCCCAGAGATCCCCAAACCAGCCCCAGAATCCCCCAAACCAGCCCCAGAACCCCCAAAACTGCCCCAGAGATCCCCAAGCCAGCCTCAGAATCCCCCAAACCAGCCCCAGAGATCCCCAAACCAGCCCCAGAACCCCCAAAACTGCCCAAGGGACCCCCAAACCAGCCCCAGAACCCCCCAAAGCTGCCCCAGAACCCCCCAAACCAGCCCCAGAACACCCCAAAACTGCCCCAGGGACCCCCAAACCAGCCCCAGAACCCCCCAAAACTGCCCCAGAGATCCCCAAGCCAGCCCCAGAATCCCCCAAACCAGCCCCAGGGACCCCCAAACCTCCCCAGGGACACAGAGCCCTCCAAAACTGCCCTGGAGACCCCGAAACTGCCCCAGAGACCCCCAAACCTACCCAGGAACACAACCCCCCCCAAACCCTCCCTGGGGGGACAGAATCCCCCCTAAACCAACCCCAGAGACCCCAAAACTTTCCCTGGGGGCACAGAACCCCTCCCAAACTCTACCCAGAACCCCCCAAACCTCCCCAGGGACACAGAACCCCCAAATCCACCCCAGAACCCCCAAATCCACCCCAGAAGCCCCAGACCTTCCCTGGGAGTACAGAACCCTCCCAAAGCTTCCTCAGGCCCCTCTCAAACCACCCCAGAACTTCTCCAGAGCATTTCCAGGACCCTAAAACTTGGCCCAAACTCTTCCAGGTGGCTCCAGACCCACCCCAAAACCCTCTTAAGGCACCCCAAATTGTCCTCAGGACTCCAAAACTTTCCCCAAGCACCCTGAGGAGCCCAGAACTGCCCCAAAGCATCTCCCTTGAGCCCCAGAACTGCCCCAACCTCTGCTGGGCACCCCAAAACTGCCCCCAAATCATCTCTTAAAGCTCTTACTGACCCCCTCACATTCCCTCAGACACCCCAAGACGGGCCCCGTGCAGCTCCTCTTCCCCTCTTCCTCAAGTTGGGGGTCCCCAGAATCCCCTCTGCTGACCCCAAAACACTCCCCGTGCCCTTCCTTCGCCCCTTTCCTGACCGAGTCCCTCAGGGTGAGGGTCCCCAAAACCCCTCAGGAACCCCAAACGCCTCCTTCCACCGCTTCCCTCACCCTCTTCCACCTCCTCCAACCGCTCTGGGGACCCCAAACCTGCCCCGCCCTGGCAGTCCAGCCCCCCGTTCCCAGCTTTGGGGGTCACTGATGGGGTGTCCCTCCCCCTCCCCAGCTGGAGCAGGCGGAGCGTCGGGGGGCTCGCGCCCGCGGCCGGGACCCCGAAAAGCGCCGGAAGCGCCGGGCGGAGCGGGGGGACCTCCCCCCCCTGGCCAAGGAGGAGCTGGAGCCAAAGAGGAGTCGGGGGCCCGAGGGGGGCGACCCCCGGGACAGCCCCACACCCGGCCCCCAGGCCCCGGGGGTGAGTGTGGGGTACAGGGAGGGTCAGTGGGGGGGATTGTGGGGTGAGAGGGGGCCCAGGAGGAGAATTGGGGAGTTTATGGGGTATGGGGGGGGGAAGTTGTGGGGGGACATGGGGGGATTGTGGGGTGAGAGGTGTCCCAGGAGGAGAATTGGGGAGTTTATGGGGTATGGGGGGGGGAAGTTGTGGGGGGACATGGGGGGATTGTGGGGTGAGAGGTGTCCCAGGAGGAGAATTGGGGAGTTTATGGGGTACGGGGGGGGAAGTTGTGGGGGGACATGGGGGGATTGTGGGGTGAGAGGGGGCCCAGGAGGAGAATTGGGGAGTTTATGGGGTACGGGGGAGGGGGGAGTTGTGGGGGGACATGGGGGGATTATGGGGTGAGAGGGGGCCCAGGATGAGAATTGGGGAGTTTATGGGGTATGGGGGGGGAAGTTGTGGGGGGACATGGGGGGATTGTGGGGTGAGAGGTGTCCCAGGAGGAGAATTGGGGAGTTTATGGGGTATGGGGGGGGGGGAGTTGTGGGGGGACATGGGGGGATTGTGGGGTGAGAGGGGGCCCAGGAGGAGAATTGGGGAGTTTATGGGGTACGGGGGGGGGAGTTGTGGGGGTACATGGGGGGATTGTGGGGTGAGAGGGGGCCCAGGATGAGAATTGGGGAGTTTATGGGGTTGGGGGGGGGGAAGTTGTGGGGGGACATGGGGGGATTGTGGGGTGAGAGGGGGCCCAGGAGGAGAATTGGGGAGTTTATGGGGGGGGGGGGGGGAGGGAGTTGTGGGGGTACATGGGGGGATTGTGGGGTGAGAGGTGTCCCAGGAGGAGAATTGGGGAGTTTATGGGGTACGGGGGGGGGAAGTTGTGGGGGGACATGGGGGGATTGTGGGGTGAGAGGGGGCCCAGGATGAGAATTGGGGAGTTTATGGGGTTGGGGGGGGGGAAGTTGTGGGGGGACATGGGGGGATTGTGGGGTGAGAGGGGGCCCAGGAGGAGAATTGGGGAGTTTATGGGGGGGGGGGGGAAGTTGTGGGGGTACGTGGGGGGATTGTGGGGTGAGAGGGGGCCCAGGAGGAGAATTGGGGAGTTTATGGGGTACGGGGGGGGGGAGTTGGGGGGGTTTATTGGGGGGATTGTGGGGTGAGAGGGGGCCCAGGAGGAGAATTGGGGGGGCCCAGGAGCAGGGGGTAGAGAGAGGCTTGAGGGGGGTTAAGGGGGGATTATGGGGTACAGGGGAGAGTTGTGGGGATTGAGGAGGTTACAGGGGGTACAGGGTGGGATTATGAGGTGAGAGGGTGTCCCAGAATGAGAATTTGGGGGTTTATTGGGTACAGGGAGGAGTTGTGGGGTTGAAGGGGAGTTATGGGGATACAGGGGGATCAAGGGGGTTTATTGGGGGGATTATGGGGTGAGAGGGGAGTCCTGGAGGAGAACTGGGGGGGTTCATGGGGTACAGGGAGGAATTAGTGTTGAAGGGGGTTTATGAAGATCATGGGGGTTTATTGGGAGGATTATGGGGTGAGAGGGGGGCCCTGGAGGAGAATTGGGGGAGGGGGCTTGATGGGGGGTACAGGGAGGAGTTCTAGGAGTCCATGGTGGGGTTATGGGGTGAGAGGGGGGTCCTGAAGGAGAATTTGGGGGGGGGAACTTTATGGGGGCTACAGGGAGGAGTTACGGGAGTCCATGGTGGGGTTATGGGGTGAGAGGGGGGTTCTGAAGGAGAATTGGGGGAGGGGGCTTTATGGGGTACAGGCAGGAGTTACGGGAGTCCATGGTGGGGTTATGGGGTGAGAGGGCTCCAGGAGGGGCACGGGAGGGTTCTGGGGTGCAGGGGGGGGGAGGGTTTGGGTGCAGGGGGGGGGAGGGCTGCCCGTGTGGTTTGGGGCTGTGCCCCCAGCCCTGTCCCCCGTGTCCCCCCAGGACTCGTGACGCGGAGCCCCCAGCTCGGACGGACGCGCCTGACGGCGGTGGGGATGGACTGGGGGGGGCCACGCCGGGCCCCCTCCCCACCCTGGGGCCCCCCCCAAGCTCCCCGATCTGGGGGAGGGGGCTCTCCCCTTGCCCCCTTCCCCTCCCCCCCCCCCTCCCCCCCCCCGCGATGTAATTATTTGAGTTGTTTCTTTTGTATCGTTCAGCCCCGGGGGGGGGTGGGCCACACACGGGTGGGGGTCCGGGGGTCCCCCCCGCACCGGGGAGGGGGGACCCCAACCAGCACAGCAGGGCCAGCCCCCCCACCCCCCCCCCCCGCACCGGGTTTTTTATAGGATTGGGGGGGTTGGGGTGGGGGGGGGGGGCGGATTTGGGGCCCCCCTGCCCCCCCCCCCGCCGACACTAACAAGTCTCAAGCTCTTTGTAGCGGGGCGGGGGCGGGGGGGCCTTATTTTATTGTATTATGATTTTTTTTTATTATTATTAAACTTTGGAGGTTAAAGGGGGTCGGAGGTTATTGGGGGGGTGGGGTGAGTTGGGAGGGGTCAGGGTGATTGAGGGGGTCCGGATTTTGGGGTGTTCAGGGTTCCAGGGGGGCGTCAGGATTTGGGGGGGGGGGGGGCTTAATGTGAGGGGTTGGGATTTTGGGGGATTCGGAATTCCCGGAGGGGGGGTTGAGGATGATTTTGGGGAAGTCGGGATTACTCAGTGGCGGTGTTGGGGATTTTGGGGGTGTCGGGGTTATGGGAGGATTCTGGATTTTGGGAGTTCAGGGTGTTTGGGGGTTTGGGATTTTGGGAGGTTTGGGGATTTTGTGGGGGGGGGTCGGGATTATGGGGGGATTTGGGATTTTGGGCGTCCGGGGTTTTTGTGGAGTTCAGAGGTTTTGGGGCGTTCGGGATTTCAGGGCTTTGGGATTTTGGGGAGTTCGGAGGTTTTGGGGGGTTCAGGATTTTGGGGAGTTCAGGGGGTTTGGGGTTTTGGGGGGCGTTCAGGATTTTGGGGAGTTCAGAGGTTTTGGGGGGAGTTCAGGATTTTGGGGAGTTCAGAGGTTTTGAGATTTTGTGGAGTTCAAAGGTTTTGGGGGGGTTGAGGATTTTGTGGAGTTCAGAGGTTTGGGGGGCGTTCGGGATTTTGGGGAGTTCAGAAATTTGGGGGCGTTCGGGATTTTGGGGAGCTCAGAGGTTTTGGGGGGGTTCGGGATTTTGGGGAGCTCAGAGGTTTTGGGGGCTTTGGGATTTTGGGGAGTTCAGAAGTTTGGGGGGGGTTCGGGATTTTGGGGAGCTCAGAGGTTTTGGGGGGGTTTGGGGTTTTGGGGAATTCAGAGGTTTTGGGGGGGGTTCAGGATTTTGGGGAGTTCAGAGGTTTTGGGGGGGGTTGGGATTTTGGGGAGTAACGAGGTTTTGGGGGGTTCGGGATTTTGGGGGAGTTCAGAGGTTTTGGGGGGGTTCGGGATTTCGGGGGTTCGGAATTTTAGGGAGCTCAGAGGTTTTGGGGGGTTCGGGATTTTGGGGGAGTTCAGAGGTTTTGGGGGGGTTTGGGATTTCGGGGGTTTGGGATTTTAGGGAGCTCAGAGGTTTGGGGGGGGTTCGGGATTTCGGGGGTTCGGGATTTTAGGGAGCTCAGAGGTTTTGGGGGGGTTCGGGATTTTGGGGGGGGTCGGGATTTCGGGGGTTCGGGATTTTGGGGAGCTCAGAGGTTTTGGGGGGGTTCGGGATTTTGGGGGTTCGGGATTTTGGGGGTTCGGGATTTTGGGGAGTTCAGAGGTTTTGGGGGGGTTGGGGATTTTGGGGGTTCGGGATTTTGGGGAGTTCAGAGGTTTTGGGGGGGTTGGGGATTTTGGGGGTTCGGGATTTTGGGGAGTTCAGAGGTTTTGGGGGGTTCGGGATTTTGGGGGAGTTCAGAGGTTTTGGGGGGGTTCGGGATTTTGGGGGTTCGGGATTTTGGGGAGCTCAGAGGTTTTGGGGGGTTGGGATTTTGGGGGGGTTCGGGATTTTGGGGAGCTCAGAGGTTTTGGGGAGCTCAGGTTTTGGGGGGTTGGGATTTTGGGGGGGTTCGGGATTTTGGGGAGCTCAGAGGTTTTGGGGGGGTTCGGGATTTTGGGGGGGCTCGGGATTTTGGGGGTTCGGCCCCCCCGAGCTCCCCGCGCAGCCTCGGGGGGGCGCTCGCCCTGCGCGCGGAGCCGCCTCCCCATTGGCCGCCGGCTCCACCAATGGGCGCGCGGGGGGGGCGGGGCCTGGGCGGGCGCGGGAAACTCCGCTCGGAGCCCCGGAGCGAGTCCTGGTCCTGAGGCAAAAACCACCCCCCCGTGAGGTAAAATTTACTTCTCCTGAGGTAAAAACCCACTTGTCTGAGGTAAAACCTTCCCCGCTTAGGTAAAACAGCCCCTTTCCGGAGGTAAAATTCCCCGTTCTAAGATGTGACATGTTCTTTCATGAGATAAAACCCACTTCTGTGAGGTAAAATTTACCTTCCTGAGGTAAAATTCCCCGTTCTAAGATGTGACATGTTCTTTCATGAGATAAAACCCACTTCTGTGAGGTAAAATTTACCTTCCTGAGGTTAAAAATCCACTTTTCTCAGGTAAAACGCCCCTTTCAATAAAAGAGCAATGTTTTTTCATGAGGTAAAGCCCTCTTCAAGTGGGTCAAGTTTTACATTTCTGAGGCAAAATCTGCCTCCCCGAGGTGAGAAGTTCTTTCCTGTGGTAAAACTGTCTTTCATGAGGTTAAACATGTCCCTTGCTTGAGGTAAACCCCTCATTTATGAGGTAGAATTCACCTTTCCTGAGGTAAAAATCCCCTTGCTAAGGTAAAATCCTTCCTGAAGTGAAAAACACTTCCATGAGATAAAACTTTCTTCAGTGAGTGAGGCAAAGTCCCACCTTCCTGAGAGGAGAGATGCTTTTTCCTAAGGTAAAACCCTCTTCTGTGAGGTAAAAGTTACTTTTTCTGAGGTAAAATACCCCTTCCCTGAGGTAAAATCCCTCTTTCCGGGGTGTGAAATGTTTTTTCATGAGGTAAAACCCTCTTTTGTGAGGCAAAATTTACCTCTCCTTAGATAAAAACCCCTTTCCTGAGGTGAAGTTCCTCTCCTTGAGGTGAAAAATGCTCTTTCTTGCAGTAAAACCCTGTTTCGTGAGGTAAATTTTACTCTTTCTGAAATAAAACATTTACCCCTCTCTTTAGATAAAAGTCTCTGAGGTCAAATTCATCTTTCCTGAGGTAAAATCCCCATTTCTGAAGTGAAAATTCCTCTTTCTCAGGGAAACAAATGCCTCCTTTGTAATGTAAAGTTTCTCTTTTCTGAGGTGACAAAATCCTTTTTTCTGATGTAAAATCCTTTTTTTTCCCAGCAGTCCCTCCTTTTTGGGTGTAAATCTCCCTTTTCCTGAGACAAAACTCCTTTTTTGAGGGAAAACACCTCATTTTCCTTCTTTTTTAGGCAAAACCTTTTTTTTATTATTTCTAAAGGACTTTTTATTTTGGTTTTGAGGTAATTATCCCTTTTCAAGAGGGAATATTCATTTTTGAAAAACAAGTCACCGTTCCCAGGAGGTAAATGTCTCTTTTCCTGAGGTAAAACTCCCTTTTTTTTGAGGGGGAACCCCCCCCTTTTTGTTTTTTTCTTCCCTTTTTGAGTAAAAACTTCCTTTTTGAGAAGAAACATCCTTTCCTCTTAAGAAATGTTCCTTTTCCTGAAATAAAAACCTCCTTTTTGAGGACATTCCCCCCCCCCACCCCTCCCTGATGTGAATATCCCTTTTCCAGGGGAAAAAAACCACAATCTTTTAAAGAAAATCCTTTCCCCCCCTTTTTAATTTTTCCTTTCTTTGAATGAAAAATCCTTTTTTGTAGGGAAGCATAGTTGGTTGTTTTGTTTTGGTTTGTTTTCCTTGAGGGCAACCCTCTCTTTATTGAATAAAAACTTTCCTTTTTTTGAGGTAAAATCCCTTTTCCTGAGGAAAACCCTCTGAGCAGCAGCCCCTCTTTGAGGCAAATAACCTTTTTCTAGAGGAAAACACCACCTTTATAAACCCTTTTTTTGACATAACCCCCTCATTTTTCTAAATTGAGGCAAAACCCATCCTTTCTTTTTTTAGTGAAAACGTCCTTTTTGAGGAAAAAGTTACTGGCTTGGGGCTATGTGTGGTTTTGGGGTGCGTTTTTTAAGGAAAAAACTTTTTGAGGTAAATATCCCTTTTCCTGGGGAAAAAACTCATTTTCTGATGATTCTTCCCCCACCAAGGCATATCTCTGTCCCAGACAGAAAAAAATTTCCTTTTTTTGAGGTAAATTCCTTCCTTTTTTGAGGAACCCTTCCTTTCCCTGAGCTAAAACTCACCTTTTTTTGAGGGAAATGTTGGGGTTTTTTGTTTTTTAATTTTTTTTAGGGAAACACGGTTTGGTTCTTTTGAAGGAAAACACGCTTCTTGGTTTTGAGTAAAAACTTTCTTTTTTTTGAAGTAAATACCCCTTTTCCTGAGGGAACAAAATACCCTGTTTCAGGAAAAAAACCTTCCCTGAGGCAAATACCCCTTCTGTGAGGAAAAAAGTAAAAACCTTTTTGATAGAAATCCCTTTTTTTCCTGAGGTAACATCGCTCCCACACGGTCTGGTGTTGGTGCCGGGTTCTAGACTCTGCCCGCCCGGGCCCGCGGGGCCGGGTTCTAGACCCTGCCCGCCCGGGCCAGCGGTGCCGGGTTCTAGACTCTGCCCGCCCGGGCCCGCGGTGCCGGGTTCTAGACTCTGCCCGCCCGGGCCCGCGGTGCCGGGTTCTAGACTCTGCCCGCCTACCCCCGCGGGGCCGGGTTCTAGACTCTGCCCACCTACCCCCGCGGGGCCGGGTTCTAGACTCTGCCAGCCCAGCCCTGCGGTGCCGGGTTCTAGACTCTGCCCACCTACCCCCGCAGGGTCGGGTTCTAGACTCTGCCAGCCCAGCCCTGCGGTGCCGGGTTCTAGACTCTGCCCACCTACCCCCGCTGGGCCGGGTTCTAGACTCCGTCCACCCAGCCCTGCAGTGCCGGGTTCTAGACCCTGCCAGCCCAGCTCCGCGGTGCCGCGTTCTAGACTCCGCCCGCCCAGCCCTGCAGTGCCGGGTTCTAGACCCCGCCCGCCCAGCCCCGCGGTGCCGGGTTCTAGACCCCGCCGGCCCAGCCCATCTCGTCCGCCAGCTCCTCCTCTGCCGGCGGCCGCAGCGGCTCCTCGTCGCTGTAGACGGCGGGCGCGGGCGGGGCGCGGCGCCGGGTCAGCAGGTCGGCAGCCGCGCTCTCCATCTCGTCCATCGTCATGTCGCACGCGTCCGCGATCTCGCGCTTGGCCACGGCCACGAACTTGGGGTCGCGGGCGAATAGCCCGAGCCCCTCCGAGATCAGCACCTGGGCAAGGGGGCGAGGGGGACGCGCTGGCACCGGCACCGGGGGTGTGCCTGTGTCCCTTACTGCCTCCACCAGGCTGTCGCCCAAGCCGTGGGGTGTCCCCCTCCCTGTCCCCAGTGTCCCCCTTACGTGTTCCCCCCTCACTCACTGCCTCCACCAGGCTGCTAGCCAAGCCGTGTCACCCCACATCCCCCTTCACTCACAGCCTCCCACCGGGCTCTGTCTCATATCCCCAGCGTCTCCCCCCCGTGCCCCACCCTGCACTCACGGCCTCCACCAGGCTGTCCCCCGAGCCGTGTCCCCCCATGTTCCCTCCATGTCCCTCCTCACTGCCTCCACCAGGCTGTCGGCCGAGCCGTGTCCCCCCATGTTCCCTCCATGTCCCTCCTCACGGCCTCCACCAGGCTGTCCCCCGAGCCGTGTCCCCCCATGTTCCCTCCATGTCCCTCCTCACTGCCTCCACCAGGCTGTCCCCCGAGCCGTGTCCCCCCCGTGTGTCCCCCACTCACGGCCTCCACCAGGCTGTCGGCCGAGCCTCGGGCCAGGGCATCGTGGGGCCCGCAGGGCCGCAGGCGCAGCGGCGCGGGGGGGAACCAGCGGTTGAGGGGGGGCAGGCTGCCCCCCGCGCCCCCCGCCGGAGCCCCCTCCACCAGGATGAGCGGCGCGTACAGAACGTGCCCGCGGGCCGGGGCCGCCCAGGCGTGCGAGGAGCCCCCCAGGCGCCAGGTCTCGGAGCTGCCGTAGCCCTGGGGGCGGGAGGGGTCAGGGCGGGGTGACACTGGGACAGTGTCGTCCCCCCCCGCCCCGTCTGCCTCCCCCACCTCCAGCAGTACCTGCGGCCGGGCCGGGCCGGGCGGGCCCGAAGGGTTGTAGGTGCCCGGGATGGGCTCGTCCTCGCAGCTGCCCTGGCGCCGCAGGCACTGGATGGTGAACGAGGGCTTCCGGCCTGGGGGACAGCGGGCAGGGTCAGCCCCCGGCCACGGGCCCTCCGGCAAACCGGGCAGGGTCACCCACCCTGGCCAGGGACCCTTTGGGCTACCGGGGGCACCGGGCAGGGTCAACTCCCCCGTCCCGGGACGCTCGGGCAGATTGAGTCCCGGCTCCAGAGACGCTCCGGGGCACCGGGCAGGGAGCCTGCGGGCTATCGGGAGGCACAAGGCAGAGCCACCCCCGGCTCTAGGGACCCTCTGGGGCACCTGGGGATACAGGGAGCGGTCACCCCCACCTATCAGGGACCTTCCTGGGCTACCGGGGAACCATCCCGGGCTACGGAGGGGACTCGGTCAGCGCTGCTGGGTGCGACCACGGAGGGTCTCACTGGCGACCCCGCCCCTCCTTTGCCCCCCGCCCCGCCGTACCCGCGGGGGTGGGGGGCAGGAGCCGGCGCCGTTTCAGTTGTTGCCCCTCGCGGGCGCCGCTGCCGAAGGCGAAGTGTCGGGGGGGCAGCGGCAGCGATCCCCCCCGGGGCAGCTCCGCCGCCCAGCGCGGGGGTCCCGGGGGCCTGGGGAGAACAAGGAGGGTCAGTCGGAGGCTGGGAACATCCCCTGGAACGCCTCCCAGCGCGGAGGGACCCAGCGGCCTGTGGGGGGAGCGGGGGGTCAGGGGGTGACAGGAACACCCCCTCCCGGGACAGGTCCCCCAGTGCCCCCTGCCCAGTTACAGGCACACCCCCCGCCTCTCCGGGGTCCCGGCAGCCTCGCACGGGGACAGCGTCAGGGCCTGACGGGACCCCCTTCCCCAGCTGCCGGGACCCCCTCCAGATGGGGCTCCTCCCCAGGGGCTCGGGGGTCGCGGTACCTGTCCCCGGCCCAGCGGTGTCGGGGCGGTGCCGAGCTCTCCAGGTCCTCGTCGTGGCTGACGTCCCCCGGCTCCCCTCCAGGCTCCTCCACGTCCTCGGCGGGGGCTTCCTCCTCCTGGTCCCCCCCCTCGGAGCGCCGCCTGCGCACAGGGCCATGGGCACCCCCCGTCCTCCCCGGGGAACCCCCGCCCCGTGCCGGGGTGTCCCCAGCCCCCCCGTACCTGCCGCCGGGGCGGGGGCCTCCCCCGTGGGAGGGGGGCGCGGGGTCCTCCCCCTCGGTGGGGGCAGGGCTGGAGGCGGGGGGCGGCTCCGCGAGCAGGGGGGAGCCGGGGGCGGAGCCGTAGAGCGTCTCGGGGGCCTGCGGAGAGAGGCGGGGTCGGGGGGCGCGGCCACGGCACAGGGGGGGACAGCCGGTGTGGGTTTGGGGCAGGTGTGACCGCTGGGCGCGGCCATGGGACAGGTGTTGCAATTCGGTGTGGATTTGGGGCAGGTGTGACCAATGGGCGTGGCCATGAGACAGGTGTGGCTATTCGGTGTGGGTTTGGGGCAGGTGTGACCAGTGGGTACGACCATGGGACAGGTGTGGCTAATTGCTGTGGGTTTGGGGCAGGTGTGACCAATGGGCGTGGCCATGGGACAGGTGTGGCTATTTGGTGTGGGTTTGGGGCAGATGTGACCAGTGGGCGTGGCCATGGGACAGGTGTGGCTAATTGGTGTGGGTTTGGGGCAGATGTGACCAGTGGGCGTGGCCATGGGACAGGTGTGGCTATTTGGTGTGGGTTTGGGGCAGATGTGACCAGTGGGCGTGGCCATGGGACAGGTGTGGCTATTTGGTGTGGATTTTGGCCAGGTATGGCGGGTGGGCGCGGCCATGGGTCAGGTGTGGCCATGGGTCAGGTGTGGCCATGGGTCAGGTGTGGCCGCTGGCGTGGCCAGGGTGGGCGAGGCTCACGGCGTAGGTGAGTGGCTCCTCCGAAGGGGCGTCCCCGCCCTCTTCCCCCTCCAGGTCACTCAGTGCCCGGCGCATCTCAGGGCCCAGCGCCTGCAGCGTCTGCAGCCCGGCCTGGGGGGACACAGCGGGTCGGGGGGGGTCACCTGGTGACACCGGGGACCCCCAGCCCCGCCCCGGGCAGGGGTCGCACCTGCAGCGCACACTCGTTGCTGGGGCCCGCGCTGGCGCCCAGCATCCCCCGCTCCTTCCGCCGCCGGAACTTGCGGAAATAGTCCTGGATCAGGAAGGTGGCGTAGAACTTCCCGACGGTCACCTCCTCCTCTGGGGAACACGGATGGTCAGGGGGCGGCTGGGGGTCCGAGGGGACAGGGAAGGGGACACGGCCCTCACGTACCCTCGGGCGGGGGAATGACCTCGTCCAGCAGCTTTGGCTTTGTCCTCTTCCAGATCTTCTTGACCACAGCACGAAGCTCCTTGTTGGCCACGTCCAGGTTGCCTGCAGGGAGGGGACACGGCAGGGGGACACACAGCCATTGCCACGTCCTGCTGTCCCCTGGGCCCCCCCAGACCCTCCCAGCTCCCCACCTTCCGTCTTGATCTTGAGGGAGGTGCGGACCAGAGCGAAGAGCGTCGCGTTGAAGGTGACGGTCCCGTCCGAGTTGAGGGGCATGTTCATGGCCACCAGGCGCTGGACAGGGGACAGGAGGGGGATGAATCTGGGTGGCTCTAAACCCAGGTATGGGACCGCCCCAAACCCCCCCGGAGGCCCCCCAGACCTTGCAGGCCACGCGGTGTGGGCAGAGCTTCCCGAAGCCCAGCGGGGGCTGGATCCGGCGCAGCAGCGTCACCACGTCCAGGTGCTTGATGCGGCCCCTGGGGGGGGGTCAGGGGGTCAGGGGTGGTCCGGACACCCGGCCCCCTCGGCTGGGGACAAGGGGACAGTTACACACTTGGCGGCGGGGTCGTACTCAGACCACACGCGCTTGAACTCGTCCAGGTGGTGCGGGCCCAGGATGGACCAGTCACGCGTCAGGTAATCGAAGTTGTCCATGATCACAGCCACGAACAGGTTGATGATCTGGGGGGGGTCAAGGGGGGTCAGGATGCCCCAGGGACTCCTGAGGGGTGTGGGGCAGGGCTGGGCTGTGGGACAGGGTTGAGCTGTGGGGCTGTGGGGCAGGGCCCCGTGTCTCACCAGGAAGGCGCAGAGCATGAAGAAGCTGATGAAGTAGGCGATGGCGAAGTTGCTGCCGCAGGTGAACTCCTCCCCCGGGCCTGCGTCCGACTCGGGGTCGCAGCGCTTGCCCGGCAGGCTGGCCAGCATGATCTCCTGCCATGCCTCCCCCGTGGCACACCTGTACCCCACGGGACATGCCTGTACCCCGGGGCACACCTGCGCCCTCTGTGACACACCTGTACCCCCATGGTACACCTGTACCCCTGGGGCACACCTGTACCCCCATGGCACACCTGTACCCTCTGTGATACACCTGTACCCCTGGGGCACACCTGTACCCCCTGTGACACACCTGTACCCCCATGGCACACCTGTACCCCCATGTCACACCTGTACCCCTGGGGCACACCTGTACCCCCATGGCACACCTGTACCCCCATGGCACACCTGTACCCCTGGGGCACACCTGTACCCCTGGGGCACACCTGTGCCCTCTGTGACACACCTGTACCCCCATGGTACACCTGTACCCCTGGGGCACACCTGTGCCCCATGTGACATACCTGTACCCCCTGTGACACATCTGTACCCCCATGGCACACCTGTACCCCCATGGCACACCTGTCCCCCCTGTGACACACCTGTACACCTGGGGCATACCTGTACCCCCATGGCACACCTGTCCCCCCTGTGACACACCTGTACACCTGGGGCATACCTGTACACCTGGGGCACACCTGTACCCCCATGGCACACCTGTACCCCTGGGGCACACCTGTGCCCCCTGTGACACACCTGTACCCCCATGGTACACCTGTACCCCTGGGGCACACCTGTGCCCCATGTGACATACCTGTACCCCCTGTGACACATCTGTACCCCCATGGCACACCTGTACCCCCATGGCACACCTGTCCCCCCTGTGACACACCTGTACACCTGGGGCATACCTGTACACCTGGGGCACACCTGTACCCCCATGGCACACCTGTACCCCTGGGGCACACCTGTGCCCCCTGTGACACACCTGTACCCTCCCACAGGACAGCTGTCCCCCTGTAACACACCTGTACCCCCACGGCACACCTGTGTCCCCCCCACTGCACACCTGTACCCCTGTGACACACCTGTACCCCCGTGACACACCTGTACCCCTGGGGCACACCTGTAACCCCCCTTCATGATTCACTGAGAGGAAGCTCCCAAGTCCCACGGCAAGCCCAGAGCCCCCCCAGGACACCCCCCCAGGCCCCCCCAGGCCCCCCGGCCCCACCTGAAGAGCAGCAGCACGGCCTGGGGGAAGGTCTGGAAGTTGTTGTTGCGGTTGATCTGAGTCCCGTCCTGCAGCGCCACCTTCCCGAAGGTCTGGGGGGGCAGGGGGGCCTGGGTGGCCGGGAGCTTACAGGACACCCCCCCCCATGCCCCTCACACCCCCCCAAGCCCCTCACCTCCCCCTGGCCTGGGGGACTCCCCGGGGCCCTCACCTGCATCCCGATGACGGCGTAGATGAAGAAGATCATGGCGATGAGCAGGGCGACGTAGGGCAGGGCCTGGGGACAGAGCGGGGGTGAGGGGGTGCTGTCCCCCCCATGCCCCCTCTCCCCTGTGTCCCCCACCGTGTCCCCCCCACCCCACCTGGAAGGACTTGACGAAGGTCCAGAGCAGCGTGCGGATGCCCTCGCCCTTGGAGAGCAGCTTCACCAACCGCATCACGCGGAAGAGCCGGAAGAAGGTGATGGAGATGCGGGAACTGTCCTCCGAGCTCTGTGGGGAGGGGTGTCAGGGGCACCCCAAAACCCCTGCACAGCCCCCCCAAAACTCCCCCGGCTGGGGACACCTCCCCGTACCTCACCAACGTGTCCCCCGTTCTGTGACAGATGTGACGATGGAGATGATGGAGACGATGGAGACAGGCAGATGGACATGAGGACATGGACAGGGAGAGACCCAGACATCCAGGACTGCCCCAAAACACCAACCTCCCCCGAGCCAGGGGACGAGGAGGGCGACTCACGTTGACCTCAGTGACGGCAATGTCCACCACGCTGCCCACCACGATGAGGGCATCGAAAGTGTTCCAGGCGTCACAGAAGTAATGCTGGGGGAGGGGAGGTGGTGAGGACCCTCTGTCCTGTGACCTGCCCTTGTGTGACCCCCGTGTGGCACCCCCTGCCTTGTGTGACCCCCCCCCGTGTGACACCCCCCATTTTGTGACCCTCTGTGTGACACCCCCCATTGTGTGACCCCCCGTGTGACACCCCCTGCCTTGTGTGACCCCCGGTGTGACACCCCCCCCTTGTGTGATCCCCGTGTGACACCCCCCATTGTGTGACCCCCGTGTGACACCCCCCTTGTGTGACCCCCGTGTGACACCCCCCATTGTGTGACCCCCCCCCGTGTGACACCCCCCCTTGTGTGACCCCCGTGTGACAACCCCCATTGTGTGACCCCCCTGTGTGACATCCCCCATTGTGTGACCCCCCATGTGACACCCCCTGCCTTGTGTGACCCCCGTGTGACACCCCCCTTGTGTGACCCCCCATGTGACACCCCCCCATTGTGTGACCCCCCTGTGACACCCCCCAGCATACCCGGGGTTTGAAGGCGATGATCTTGAGCACCATCTCCACGGTGAAGAGCCCCGTGAACACCATGTTGAGCAGGTCCATCACGTAGTTGAAGGGCTTCGACTGCTCGTAGTGCTGGGGTGGGGGGGGGACACAGGGGTCTGGCACTGTCCCTTCCCTCTGTGACCCCCCGGGCCCCCAGGTGTCCCCCCACCTGCACGGCCAGCGCGATGGTGTTGAGCAGGATGAGGACGAACATGATGTACTCGAAGGCGGTGGAGTTCACCATGGCCCACACGCGGTACTGGGTGCGGTTCTTGGGGATGTAACGGCGCAGCGGCTGCGCCTTCAGCGCGTACTCCACACACTGCCGCTGTGGGGACAGGGGACAGCGTGGGGACACGGCCACCCCACTGCCGCTGCGGGGACAGGGGACAGCGTGGGGACACGGCCACCCCACTGCCACTGTGGGGACACGGCCACCCCACTGCCACCCCACACACTGCCGCTGTGGGGACAGGGGACAGCGTGGGGACACGGCCACCCCACTGCCACTGAGGGGACAGGGGACAGCGTGGGGACATGGCCACCCCACTGCTGCTGTGGGGACAGGGGACAGCGTGGGGACACGGCCACCCCACTGCCACTGAGGGGACAGGGGACAGCGTGGGGACACGGCCACCCCACTGCCGCTGTGGGGACAGGGGACAGCGTGGGGACACGGCCACCCCATTGCCACCCCACACACTGCCGCTGCGGGGACAGGGGACAGCGTGGGGACACGGCCACCCCACTGCCGCTGTGGGGACAGGGGACAGCGTGGGGACACGGCCAACCCACTGCCACCCCACACACTGCCACTGAGGGGACAGGGGACAGCGTGGGGACACGGCCACCCCATTGCCACCCCACACACTGCCGCTGTGGGGACAGGGGACAGCGTGGGGACACAGCCACCCCACTGCCACTGAGGGGACAGCATGTGGACATGGCCACCCCACTGCCACCCCACACACTGCCGCTGTGGGGACAGCAGGATGGCAAAGGGACACTGCAGGGACACGGCCACCCTGCTTCCTCACCAGCCACTGGCTGCAGGGACACCCTGATGGCATGGGGACACCATGGGGACACCATGGGGACCCCTGTGGGAAAGGGCCCCCCGTGTCCCCGTACCTGGTTTTTGTCCAGCTCGCAGTTGCGGTACTCGCTCTCGCCCTGCGCGCGGAAGGTGATGATGACGAAGCCCACGAAGATGTTCATCATGAAGAAGGCAATGACGATGATGTAGACGATGAAGAAGATGGAGATCTCCACGCGGTAGTTGTAGATTGGCCCCTGGTTCTCGGCGTTGGCGTCGATGGCCTTATACAGCAGCCTGGGGGGACACGGGGTTGGGGCGCGTCCCCGCGGGGGTGGCGGCGGCCCCGAGCCCGCCCCGGGACTCACGCGGGCCACCCCTCGAAGGTGGACACGGTGAACAGGGCCATCATCCCCGCCAGGACGTTGTCGAAGTTGAAGTCGCTGTTGAGCCAGAGGCGCTCCCGCACCGACGGGTGGGACACATCCCCGTCCTTGTACACCAGGAACGTCCCCCTGGGACAGGGACACCGGGACAGCGAGGGTGAGACACCCCCCTGGCCACTGCCACTGACTGGGGGGCCACAGGGACACCACAGGGAGCAACAGCGGGACCCCACGGGGACACCACGGGGAGCAACAGTGGGATCCCACGGGGCCACAGGGACACCACAGGGAGCAACAGTGGGATCCCATGGGAACACAGGGACACCATGGGGAGCAACAGTGGGATCCCACGGGGACACAGGGACACCACGGGGAGCAACAGTGGGATCCCATGGGAACACAGGGACACCACGGGGAGCAACAGTGGGATCCCGTGGGGACACAGGGACACCACAGGGAGCAACAGTGGGATCCCACGGGGCCACAGGGACACCACAGGGAGCAACAGTGGGATCCCACGGGGACACAGGGACACCACAGGGAGCAACAGTGGGATCCCATGGGAACACAGGGACACCACAGGGAGCAACAGTGGGATCCCACGGGGACACAGGGACACCACAGGGAGCAACAGTGGGATCCCACGGGGACACAGGGACACCACAGGGAGCAACAGTGGGATCCCACGGGGACACAGGGACACCACAGGGAGCAACAGTGGGATCCCACGGGGAACACAGGGACACCACAGGGAGCAACAGTGGGATCCCATGGGAACACAGGGACACCACAGGGAGCAACAGTGGGATCCCACGGGGACACAGGGACACCACGGGGAGCAACAGTGGGATCCCATGGGGCCACAGGGACACCATGGGGAGCAACAGTGGGATCCCATGGGAACACAGGGACACCACAGGGAGCAACAGTGGGATCCCATGGGAACACAGGGACACCACAGGGAGCAACAGTGGGACCCCACGGGGACACAGGGACACCACAGGGAGCAACAGCGGGATCCCATGGGAACACAGGGACACCACAGGGAGCAACAGTGGGACCCCACAGGGACACAGGGACACCACGGGGCGCAACAGTGGGATCCCATGGGAACACAGGGACACAACAGGGAGCAACAGCGGGATCCCATGGGAACACAGGGACACCACGGGGAGCAACAGTGGGATCCCATGGGGCCACAGGGACACCATGGGGAGCAACAGTGGGATCCCATGGGAACACAGGGACACCACAGGGAGCAACAGTGGGATCCCATGGGAACACAGGGACACCACAGGGAGCAACAGTGGGACCCCATGGGAACACAGGGACACCACGGGGAGCAACAGTGGGATCCCACGGGGCCACAGGGACACCACGGGGAGCAACAGTGGGATCCCATGGGAACACAGGGACACCACAGGGAGCAACAGTGGGATCCCACGGGGACACAGGGACACCACGGGGAGCAACAGTGGGACCCCATGGGAACACAGGGACACCACGGGGAGCAACAGTGGGACCCCATGGGAACACAGGGACACAACAGGGAGCAACAGTGGGATCCCATGGGAACACAGGGACACAACAGGGAGCAACAGCGGGATCCCGTGGGGACACAGGGACACCATGGGGAGCAACAGCGGGATCCCATGGGAACACAGGGACACCACAGGGAGCAACAGTGGGATCCCATGGGAACACAGGGACACCACAGGGAGCAACAGTGGGATCCCACGGGGACACAGGAACACCACAGGGAGCAACAGCGGGATCCCGTGGGGCCACAGGGACACCACAGGGAGCAACAGTGGGATCCCACAGGGCCACAGGGACACCACGGGGAGCAACAGTGGGATCCCACGGGGCCACAGGGACACCACGGGGAGCAACAGTGGGATCCCATGGGAACACAGGGACACCACAGGGAGCAACAGTGGGATCCCACGGGGACACAGGGACACCACGGGGAGCAACAGTGGGACCCCATGGGAACACAGGGACACCACGGGGAGCAACAGTGGGACCCCATGGGAACACAGGGACACAACAGGGAGCAACAGTGGGATCCCATGGGAACACAGGGACACAACAGGGAGCAACAGCGGGATCCCGTGGGGACACAGGGACACCATGGGGAGCAACAGCGGGATCCCATGGGAACACAGGGACACCACAGGGAGCAACAGTGGGATCCCATGGGAACACAGGGACACCACAGGGAGCAACAGTGGGATCCCACGGGGACACAGGAACACCACAGGGAGCAACAGCGGGATCCCGTGGGGCCACAGGGACACCACAGGGAGCAACAGTGGGATCCCACGGGGCCACAGGGACACCACGGGGAGCAACAGTGGGATCCCACGGGGCCACAGGGACACCACGGGGAGCAACAGTGGGATCCCATGGGAACACAGGGACACCCTGGGGTCACAGGGACCCCAGCAGTGTGAGACCCCAGTGGGACACTGGCACCTATGGGTGGGACACGGCCCCACCCCTTACACCAGGAACATCCCCTGTGGGGGCAACACAGGGACAGTGATGGTGAGACCCCAACAGGACACTGCCACCGGGAGGGGGTGGGACACCATGGGGACACCAGCGGGGTGGGTGGGGGTCAGGATCTGAGGTGTAGAGGTCAGTTTGGGGTGTGGGGTCAGTTTTTGGGGGGACACTCACTTGCACTCCCCCGGCGTGTGCTTGGCCTCGTCAGTGCAGCTGTAGAACTTGCCCTGGGGGGGTCGGGGGGTCAGGGGCACCCTCGGCTCCCCAGGGGGGTGGGGACCCCTCAGGGGGCTTGGGGACCCCTCAGGGGGGTGGCACCGCCAGGGTCAGGGCCCCACCTTGAAGAGCTGCACCCCGATGCAGGCGAACATGAACTGCAGCAGCGTGGTGACGATCATGATGTTCCCGATGGTGCGGATGGCCACGAACACGCACTGCACCACGTGCTGGGGACAGGGACAGGGACAGGGACAGTGTCACTGGGGCAGGGACAGGGGTGTCACTGGGGCAGGGGGACACCACGTGCTGGGGACAGGGACAGTGTCACTGGGGCTGGGACAGGGACAGGGGTGTCACTGGGGACAGGGGTGTCACTGGGGCTGGGACAGGGGTGTCACTGGGGCAGGGGACAGGGGTGTCACTGGGACAGGGACAGGGGTGTCACTGGGGCAGGGGACAGGGGTGTCACTGGGGCAGGGGGACACCACGTGCTGGGGACAGGGACAGGGACAGGGACAGGGACAGGAGTGTCACTGGGGCAGGGGGACACCACGTGCTGGGGACAGGGACAGGGACAGTATCACTGGGGCTGGGACAGGGACAGGGGTGTCACTGGGGCAGGGACAGGGACAGGAGTGTCACTGGGGCAAGGGGACACCACGTGCTGGGGACAGGGACAGTGTCACTGGGGCTGGGACAGGGACAGGGGTGTCACTGGGGACAGGGGTGTCACTGGGGCTGGGACAGGGGTGTCACTGGGGCAGGGGACAGGGGTGTCACTGGGACAGGGACAGGGGTGTCACTGGGGCAGGGGACAGGGGTGTCACTGGGGCAGGGGGACACCACGTGCTGGGGACAGGGACAGGGACAGGGACAGGGACAGGAGTGTCACTGGAGCAGGGGGACACCACGTGCTGGGGACAGGGACAGGGACAGTGTCACTGGGGCTGGGACAGGGACAGGGGTGTCACTGGGGCAGGGACAGGGACAGGAGTGTCACTGGGGCAGGGGGACACCACGTGCTGGGGACAGGGACAGGGACAGTGTCACTGGGGCTGGGACAGGGGTGTCACTGGGGCAGGGGACAGGGGTGTCACTGGGGCAGGGACAGGGACAGTGTCACTGGGACAGGGACAGGGGTGTCACTGGGGCAGGGGGACACCATGTGCTGGGGACAGGGACAGGGACAGGGACAGGGACAGGGACAGGGACAGGGACAGGAGTGTCACTGGGGCAGGGACAGGGGTGTCACTGGGGCAGGGGGACACCACGTGCTGGAGACAGGGACAGTGTCACCAGGGCATGGGGACAGGGATGTCACTGGGACATGGGGACAACAGGGATGCTGGGGACACAGGACATGGGGACAACAAGGACAGTGGGACGTTGGGACATGGGAACAAGTGGGACACCGAGGCCACTGTGTGCTGGGGACACCTGTGACACCGCTGCCTCGGGACATCGGGGGCACAGGGACAATGGGGACCCCTGTGCCACCAGCAGCATGGCATGCTGGGGCCCCAGTGCTCCCAGTCCCACCAGTACAGCCAGCGTCCCAGCCTCCAGCCCACTGTGGCCACTGCTGGGAGGATGTCCCCTCCCAGTGCTCCCAGTGCCTCCAGTGCCTCCCAGTGCTCCCAGTGCCTCCAGTGCCTCCCAGTGCTCCCAGTTGCCCACCTTGAGGCCCTTGGCCCGGTTGATGGCTCGCAGTGGTCGCAGGACACGCAGGACCCGCAGGATCTTCACCACCGAGATGGCGCTGGAGCTGCCAGGGGACACACCAGTGGTCCCAGTAAGGTCCCCAGTGCCCCCCAGTAACGCCCCCAGTGCCTCCAGCAGCGCTTCCACTGTTTTCTAGCATCCCCAGCAATGGTCCCAGTGCCCCCAGTGACGTTCCTCGTACTCTCCCAGTGCCCCCAGTGTCGAGCCTAGCCCCTCCCAGTAACCCCCAGTGCCCCCAGCAGTGCTCCCAGTGCTCCCAGTTGCCCCCAGCTCACTGCATGCCGAAGGAGATGAGGGAGACGCCGACCACCAGCAGGTCCAGGAGGTTGAACCAGTTGCGGAGGAAGGAGCCTTTGTGCAGGAAGGCGCCGAACACGGTCATCTGCGGGAGGCCGTGAGCCTCGAGCTGTCCCCCTGTCCCCGGGGACCCCCCGAACCCCGGGAACCCCCACAAACCCTGGGGATCCCTCCCAAAACCCTGGGAACGCCCCCGAACCCTGGAACCCCCAAAAACCCCGGGAACCCCCCCAAACCGTGGGGAACCCCAAAACCCCGGGAACGCCCCCAAACCCTGGGAACCTGCCAAAACCCTGGGGACCCCTCCAAACCGGGGGGACCCCCCTGTCAATGGGGACACCCCAAACGCTGGGGAACCCCCCCCAAACCCCAGGAACCCCCTCACAAAACCCTTGGGACACCCCAAACCCCAGGAATCCCCCCCCCCCCCCAAACCCTGGGAACAGCTCCAAAAGCCCCGGGAACCCCTCCCGAACCCCTGGGGACACCCCAAACCCCGGGAATCCCCCCCAAACCCTGGGAACCCCCACCCCAAATCCTGCAGACCCCGCCGTACCTTGAGCAGGATCTCCACGGTGAAGATGGAGGTGAAGGCGTAGTCGAAGTAGCCCAGGATCTGGGGGGGATGGGGAGGGGGCAACGGGGTGACCCCGACCCCTCTCAAACCCCCCCGAGCCCCCCAACCTCCCGGGACCCCCCAAAAACTTCAATATTCCCTCCCCAACCCCTCCTTGCCCTTCCCAGCCCCCCATTTTTGCCCCCCCAACTCCGGGTGAGCGGATCCCACGTCCCACACGGTTACGGGGTGAATTTCCCCCCCCACACCCCCCCAGTTCCCCCAGTCCCTCCCAGTTTGCCCAGTGTGCCCAGTAGCCCACGTGGTTGCGGGGCGAGTGGGCGCGCACGGGGTCCTCCGCGGCCAGGGAGACGCTGCTGAGGATGATGAAGACGAGGATGAGGTTGGTGAAGATGTGGTGGTTGATCAGGGCGTGGCACTTCACCCGCAGCCTGCGCCGGGCACACGTCAGCTCCCAGTGCTCCCAGTCCCCCCAGCGCTCCCAGTCCCCCCCAGTTTGTGTTCCCAGTGCTCCCAGTCCCCCCAGCCCTCCAGTGCTCCCAACCCCTTCAGGCCTCCAGTCAGTGCCGATGTTCCCAGTGCTCCCAGTGCTCCCAGTGCTCCCAGTGCCCCCAGCCCTCCAGCCCCAGTGCTCCCAGTGCCTGCATTGCTCTTAGTGTCTCCAGTGCTCCCAGCCCCTCAGTGCTCACAGCCCCAGTGCTCCCAGCACTTCCAGTTTGTCCCCAGTGCCACATTGTTCTTTATGTCCCCAGCCCCAGTGCTCCCAGTCCCTCCAGTTTATGTCCCCAGTCTCCCATCATTCTCAGGGCCTCAAGCACCAGTGCTCCCAGTGCTCCCAGTGCCCGCAGTGCCCCCAGTGCCCCCAGTGCCACTCACGGGTTGGTGCTGCTCAGCAGGAAGAAGGCGCTGCCCTCGGGAATCGGGGTCACCTTGGGCTTGGGGGGCTCCTCCAGGGACTCCAGCCGGGCCCTCCCCAGTCTGTCACCCTCCCCCCCGGCCTCCTCGTCACCTGCGAGGGACCCCCCGTGTCCGAGCAGTGTCACACCCCCCCCTCAGGGACCCCCCGTGTCCGAGCAGTGTCACACCCCCCCCCCTCAGGGCCCCCCCGTGTCCGAGCAGTGTCACACCCCCCCCCCTCAGGGACCCCCCGTGTCCGAGCAGTGTCACACCCCCCCCACCAGGGACCCCCGTGTCCGAGCAGTGTCACACCCCCCCAGGGACCCCCCGTGTCCGAGCAGTGTCACACCCCTCAGGGACCCCCCGTGTCCGGGCAGTGTCACACCCCCCCCACCAGGGACCCCCGTGTCCGAGCAGTGTCACACCCCCCCCCCACCAGGGACCCCCCGTGTCCGGGCAGTGTCACACCCCCCTCAGGGACCCCCCGTGTCCGGGCAGTGTCACCCCCCCCCCCACCAGGGACCCCCCTCCCGTGTCCGAGCAGTGTCACACCCCCCCCCCCAGGGACCCCCCGTGTCCGAGCAGTGTCACACCCCCCCCTCAGGGACCCCCCCGTGTCCGGGCAGTGTCACACCCCCCCACCAGGGACCCCCCGTGTCCGAGCAGTGTCACACCCCCCCCCCCCCCAGGGACCCCCCGTGTCCGGGCAGTGTCACACCCCCCTCAGGGACCCCCCCGTGTCCGGGCAGTGTCACCCCCCCACCAGGGACCCCCCGTGTCCGGGCAGTGTCACACCCCCCCCAGGGACCCCCCGTGTCCGAGCAGTGTCACACCCCCCACCAGGGACCCCCCGTGTCCGGGCAGTGTCACACCCCCCTCAGGGACCCCCCGTGTCCGGGCAGTGTCACCCCCTTTCAGGACTCCCATGTCATGTCCCTGTCACCTCCCCAGGGACCCCCCATGTTCAAGGACTGTCACCCCCCAGGGCCCCTCCATGTCCAGCCACTGTCACCCTCCCCTGGGACCCCCCCAGTCCAGGCACTGCCACCCCCCTCAAGGGACCCCATGTCACGTCACTGTCACCTTCCCCGGGACCCCGATGGTCGAGGACTGTCACACCCCCCCCTTCCAGGGACCCCCACATCCGGGCACTGCCACCCCCAGTGTCCCCTGATGTCTGCGCAGGTGGCACTCACCTTCCTCACTCCCTTCCTCCTCCTCCTCTTCCTCCTCGGGCTGATCCCCCTCAACCTGGGCAGGGGAGGGGGAGGGGTGGGGGCCGTGCACGCTCGGGGAGGGGGGGAGGGACCCCGCCAGGACCCCCCAGTCATGGCCAGGCCCCCCGGGACCCCCCAGTCACACCCACCCCCCGGGACCCCCCTCACCTTCACCACCACGTCCTGGCTGTCTGTCCCCGCTTCTGCCTCCCCGGCCTTGTCCCTGGGTTGGGGGAAAGGGGGGCTCAGCCAGGGGGTCCCGGGGGTCGGGTACCCCCCAGGGGACCCAGGGGCTGGGTGCCCCCCCCTCGTCACCCCCAAAAGGGCCCCAGGGGTCCGGGCTCACTTTTTGTCCCCCCCTGAGTTGATGTTGTCACCGTCCGCCAGGTTGTCCACGGCGATGGCCAAGAAGACGTTGAGGAGGATGTCTGAGGGGAGGGAAGGGCTCACCAGTGCTCCCAGTATCCTCCCAGTATCCTCCCAGTATCCTCCCAGTATCCTTCCAGCATCCCTCAACATCCTCCCAGTGCCCCCACTCTCCCTTTCTTATTCCCAACCCCGCTGTGTCCTACCCCAGCTCTCCAGTTACCCTTTGACCTATTCCCAGTTCCCCTGTTCCCTGCTCCCAGTGCTCCCAGTGCTCCCAGTCCCCCTAGTTCTCCCAGTGTTCCCAGTCCATCCCAGTGCCCCCAGTACCTCCCAGTGCCCCCAGTGCCTCCCAATGCTCCCCAGTGCCCCCAGTGCCCGCAGTGCCCCCAGTGCCCGCAGTGCCCCCAGTGCCTCCCGGTGCCCCTGGAGCCCCCAGTGCTCCCAGTGCCTCCCAGTGCCCCTAGTGCTCCCAGTGCCCCCAGTGCTCCCAGTCTGTCCCAGTGCCCCCAGTTCTCCCAGTGCCCCCAGTGCCTCCCAGTGCCCACAGTGTCCCCAGTGCCCACAGTGCCCCTAGTGCCTCCCAGTGCTCCCGGAGCCCTCAGTCCTCCCAGTGCTCCCAGTCCGCCCCAGTGCTCCCAGTCCTCCCCAGTGCTCCCAGTGCCCCCAGTGCCCACGCACAGTTGCCGCAGATGAAGAGGATGACGAAGTAGACGCAGACGAGCATCCCGGGGAACACGGGGCCACCGTAGGCCATGATCCCATCGTACATCACCGCGTTCCAGTCCTCCCCCGTCAGGATCTGCGGCGTTTGGGGGTCCCCAAACACCGGGGGCACCCCAAAACCTCAGTGCCACCCCCCACCAGCGCTCCCAGTACACCGCTGCCTCCCCGTTCTGAGTGCACAGCGTCGCCCCGGAGTGGCTACAGGGTGGTGATGGGATGGTTTGAGGGAGCCCCTTGGGTTTTGGGGTCTCCTCACAGGTTTAGGGGAGCCACGAGATTTCACCCCCTCAGGTGCTGGGATCTCTCACAGCTTTCAGGGCCTCCCACAGATTCTGGGGTTCCCCACAGTTTCGGGGTCTCCTCACAGGTTTAGGGTCCCCCATGCATTTTGGAGTTCTCCCCACAACCTTCAGAGCCTCCCCACGGGTTTCAGGGACCCCCTGCAGGTTTTGGGGTCTCCCCGTGGGATTTGAGGTTTCCCCCGGGTCTCGGGGTACCTGGAACACGGTGAGCAGGGCCTGCGGGAAGGTGTCGAAGGTGCTGCGCTTGGTCTGGGTCTCGTCGAAGCTGAAGCGGCCCCCGAAGAGCTGCATGCCCAGGAGGGCGAAGATGATGATGAAGAGGAAGAGCAGCAGCAGCAGCGAGGCGATGGATTTCATGGAGTTCAGCAGCGACCCCACCAGGTTGCTCAGCGACGCCCAGTGCCTGCGGGATACGGGGGTTACTGGGAGCACTGGGAAGGGCTGGATGGACAGTGCAGAGCCAACACCTGGTGGAGCTGGCCCAGGGACTGGGGTTACTGGGAGCACTGGGAGCACTGGGAAGGGCTGGATGGACAGTGCAGAGCCAACACCTGGTGGAGCTGGCCCAGGGACTGAGGTTACTGGGAGCACTGGGAGCACTGGGGTTACTGGGAGCACTGGGAGCACTGGGAAGGGTTGGATGGACAGTGCAGGGCCAACACCTGGTGGAGCTGGCCCAGGGACTGAGGTTACTGGGAGCACTGGGAGCACTGGGAAGGGCTGGATGGACAGTGAAGAGCCAACACCTGGTGGAGCTGGCCCAGGGACTGGGGTTACTGGGAGCACTGGAAGCACTGGGAGCACTGGGAAGGGCTGCATGGACAGTGCAGGGCCAACACCTGGTGGAGCTGGCCCAGGGACTGAGGTTACTGGGAGCACTGGGAGCACTGGGAAGGGTTGGATGGACAGTGCAGAGCCAACACCTGGTGGAGCTGGCCCAGGGACTGAGGTTACTGGGAGCACTGGGAGCACTGGGAAGGGCTGGATGGACAGTGCAGAGCCAACACCTGGTGGAGCTGGCCCAGGGACTGAGGTTACTGGGAGCACTGGGAGCACTGGGAAGGGCTGGATGGACAGTGCAGAGCCAACACCTGGTGGAGCTGGCCCAGGGACTGGGGTTACTGGAAGCACTGGGAGCACTGGGAAGGGTTGGATGGACAGTGCAGAGCCAACACCTGGTGGAGCTGGCCCAGGGACTGAGGTTACTGGGAGCACTGGGAGCACTGGGAAGGGCTGGATGGACAGTGCAGAGCCAACACCTGGTGGAGCTGGCCCAGGGACTGAGGTTACTGGGAGCACTGGGAGCACTGGGAGCACTGGGAAGGGTTGGATGGACAGTGCAGAGCCGACACCTGGTGGAGCTGGCCCAGGGACTGAGGTTACTGGGAGCACTGGAAGCACTGGGAGCACTGGGAAGGGCTGCATGGACAGTGCAGAGCCAACACCTGGTGGAGCTGGCCCAGGGACTGAGGTTACTGGGAGCACTGGGAGCACTGGGAAGGGCTGCATGGACAGTGCAGAGCCAACACCTGGTGGAGCTGGCCCAGGGACTGAGGTTACTGGGAGCACTGGGAGCACTGGGGTTACTGGGAGCACTGGGAGCACTGGGAAGGGCTGCATGGACAGTGCAGAGCCAACACCTGGTGGAGCTGGCCCAGGGACTGAGGTTACTGGGAGCACTGGGAGCACTGGGAAGGGCTGGATGGACAGTGCAGAGCCAACACCTGGTGGAGCTGGCCCAGGGACTGGGGTTACTGGGAGCACTGGGAGCACTGGGAAGGGCTGGATGGACAGTGCAGAGCCAACAGCCAGTGGTGGGGGGTGTCACCAATTTGGGACATCGCAGCATCAGGACATCGCTGCCTTGGGACATCGGGGTGTGGCGGATTTGGGACATTGCAGGGTTGGGACATCGGGGTGCTGGGACATCGGGGTGCTGGGGCATCGGGGTGCTGGGGCATCGGGGTGCTCGGGCATTGGAGAGCTGCAGCGCTTGGGTGTCCTGGTGTTGGAGCATTGGGGTGCTGAGGTGTTGGGGTGTCCCAGTGCTGCGGCATTGGGGTGCTGGGACATTGCAGTGCCGCAGTGTTGGGGTGTCCCGGTGTTGGGGTGTCCTGGTGTTGGGTCATTGAGGTGTTGTGGTGTTGGGGTGTCCCGGTGTTGGGTCATTGAGGTGTCCCGGTGTTGGGGTGTCCCAGTGCTGGGTCATTGCAGTGTTGGGGCACTGAGGGTGTCCCGGTGTTGGGTCATTGAGGTGTTGAGGTGTTGGGGTGTCCCAGTGCTGGGTCATTGCAGTGTTGGGGCACTGGGGTGTCCCGGTGTTGGGTCATTGAGGTGTTGAGGTGTTGGGGTGTCCCAGTGCTGCAGCATTGAGGTGTTGTGGTGTTGGGGTGTCCCGGTGTTGGGTCATTGAGGTGTTGAGGTGTTGGGGTGTCCCAGTGCTGGGTCATTGCAGTGTTGGGGCACTGGGGTGTCCCGGTGTTGGGTCATTGAGGTGTTGAGGTGTTGGGGTGTCCCAGTGCTGCAGCATTGAGGTGTTGTGGTGTTGGGGTGTCCCGGTGTTGGGTCATTGAGGTGTCCCAGTGCTGGGTCATTGAGGTCCCGGTATTGGGTCATTGAGGTGTTGTGGTGTTGGGGTGTCCCAGTGTTGGGTCATTGAGGTGTTGGGGCACTGAGGGTGTCCCGGTGTTGGGTCATTGAGGTGTTGTGGTGTTGGGGTGTCCCAGTGCTGGGTCATTGAGGTGTTGGGGCACTGGGGTGTCCCGGTGTTGGGTCACTGAGGTGTTGGGGTGTCCCGGTGTTGGGTCATTGAGGTGTTGTGGTGTTGGGGTGTCCCAGTGCTGGGTCATTGAGGTGCTGGGGCACTGGGATGTCCCGGTGTTGGGTCATCGAGGTGTTGAGGTGTTGGGGTGTCCCAGTGCTGCGGCATTGAGGTGTTGTGGTGTTGGGGTGTCCCGGTGTTGGGTCATTGAGGTGTCCCAGTGCTGGGTCATTGAGGTCCCGGTGTTGGGTCATTGAGGTGTTGTGGTGTTGGGGTGTCCCAGTGTTGGGTCATTGAGGTGCTGGGGCACTGGGATGTCCCGGTGTTGGGTCATTGAGGTGCTGGGGCACTGGGATGTCCCGGTGTTGGGTCATTGAGGTGCTGGGGCACTGGGATGTCCCGGTGTTGGGTCATTGAGGTGTTGGGCACTGGGGCGTCCCAATGCTGGGTCATTGAGATGTTGGGCCACTGAGGTGTCCCAATGCTGGGCCACTGCGGTGCTGGGGCACCGCGCTGTCCCCGCTGTCCCCGCGCTGCCCCTCACCGGGTGACCTTGAAGACGCGCAGCAGGCGCACGCAGCGCAGCACGGAGATGCCGAGCGGCTCCATGGCCCCGCGCTCCACCAGCGCGGTCTCCAGCACGCCGCCGCACACCACGAAGCAGTCGAAGCGGTTGAAGAAGCTCGCGAAGTAGCACGAGGGGCCCAGCGCGTAGAGCTTCAGCAGCATCTCGGCGGCGAACAGCGACAGCAGCGCCTTGTTCGCGTACGCTGCGGGGGTCACCGGGGGGACAGAGCCGAGTGACCGCCCGGGCGGGGGTCACGCCTGGAGGGTGGTGGGGAAACACCACGAGCAGGACGGGCCCCCGAGCTCTGGGGGAGTCGGGGAGCACCGGGGGATGTCAGGAGGGTGTTGGGGGGCACCGGGGGGTTTGGGGAGCACTGGGAGGTTTGGGAGGCACTGAGGGGTGTCGGGGGGCAGTAGAAGGGTTTGGGGTGCACTGGAGGGTTTGGGGGGCACTGGGAGATTTGAGAGGCACTGGGGGGTTTGGGAGGCACTGGGGGATTTGGGGGGGCACTGGGGGGTTTGGGAGGCACTGGGGGGTGTTGGGAGGCACCGAGGGGTTTGGGGGGCGCTGGGGGTTTGGGGTGCACTGGAGGCTTTGGGGGGCACTGGGAGGTTTGAGAGGCGCTGGGGGGTTTGGGAGGTACTGGGGGATTTGGGGAGCACTGGGAGGTTTGGGAGGCACTGAGGGGTGTCGGGGGCAGTAGAAGGGTTTGGGGTGCACTGGAGGGTTTGGGGGGCACTGGGAGATTTGAGAGGCACTGGGGGGTTTGGGAGGCACTGGGGGATTTGGGGGGGCACTGGAGGGTTTGGGAGGCACTGGGGGGTGTCGGGAGGCACCGGGGAGTTTGGGGGGCGCTGGGGGTTTGGGGTGCACTGGAGGCTTTGGGGGGCACTGGGAGGTTTGAGAGGCACTGGGGGGTTTGGGAGGCACTGGGGGTGTCGGGAGGCACTGGGGGGTGTCGGGAGGTACCGGGGGGTTTGGGGGGCACTGGAGGGTTTGGGGGGTGCTGGGGGTTTGGGGGGTGCTGGGGGTTTGGGGTGCACTGGAGGGTTTGGGAGGCACTGGGGGGTGTCGGGGGGCAGTGAAGGGTTTGGGAGGCACTGGAGGGTTTGGGGGGCACTGAGGGGTGTCAGGAGGTACTGGGGGGTTTGGGGGGCGCTGGGAGGTTTGGGAGGCACTGAGGGGTGTCGGGGGGCAGTAGAAGGGTTTGGGGTGCACTGGGAGGTTTGGGAGGCACTGAGGGGTGTCGGGGGGCAGTGAAGGGTTTGGGGTGCACTGGAGGGTTTGGGAGGCACTGGGGGGTGTCGGGGGGCAGTGAAGGGTTTGGGGTGCACTGGAGGGTTTGGGAGGCACTGAGGGGTGTCGGGAGGCACTGGGGGGTGTCGGGAGGTACCGGGGGGTTTGGGGGGTGCTGGGGGTTTGGGGTGCCACTGTAGGCTTTGGGGGGCACTGGGAGATTTGAGAGGCACTGGGGGATTTGGGGTGCACTGGAGGGGGTCGGGGGGTACCGGGGGGTTTGGGAGGCACTGGGAGATTTGAGAGGCACTGGGGGGTTTGAGGTGCACTGGAGGGGGTCGGGGGGTACCGGGGGGTTTGAGAGGCACTGGGACGTCTGAGAGGCATTGAAGGGTGTCGGGGGGTACCGGGGGGTTTGGGGGGCGCTGGGGGTTTGGGGGGCACTGGGAGGTTTGAGAGGCACTGGGGGATTTGGGGGGCACTGGAGGGTTTGGGAGGCACTGGGGGATTTGGGGGGGCACTAGGACGTCTGAGAGGCACTGAAGGGTGTCAGGGGGTACCGGGGGGTTTGGGGGGCGCTGGGGGTTTGGGGTGCACTGGAGGCTTTGGGGGGCACTGGGAGGTGTCGGGGATTACCGGGGGGTTTGGGGGGCGCTGGGGGTTCGGGGGGCGCTGGAGGGAGTCGGGGGGTACCGGGGGATTTGGGGGGCACTAGGACATTTGAGAAGCACTGGAGGGTGTTGGGAGGCACTGGGGGGTTTGGGGGGCACTGGGGGTTTTGGGGGGCACTGGGGAGTTTGAGAGGCACTGGGGAGTTTGAGAGGCACTGGGGGGTTTGGGGGGGCACTGGAGGGTGTCGGGGGGTACCGGGGGGTTTGGGAGGCACTGGGAGATTTGAGAGGCACTGGGAGGTTTGGGAGGCACTGGGGGGTTTGGGGGGCACTGGAGGGTGTCGGGGGGTACCGGGGGTTTTGGGGGGGCACTAGGACGTTTGAGAGGCACTGGGGGGTTTGGGAGGCACTGGAGGGTGTCAGGGGGTCCCGGGGGTTTTGGGGGGGCACTAGGACGTTTGAGAGGCACTGGGGGGTTTGGGAGGCACTGGAGGGTGTCAGGGGGTCCCGGGGGTTTTGGGGGGGCACTAGGAGGTTTGAGAGGCACTGGGGTGTTTGAGGTGCACTGGAGGGTTTGGGAGGCACTGGGGGGTTTGGGAGGCACTGGAGGGTGTCAGGGGGTCCCGGGGGTTTTGGGGGGGCACTAGGACGTTTGAGAGGCACTGGCGGGTTTGGGGGTCCCCGGGGGGTGTCAGGCCGTACCCTGTGTCTCGGTGAGCCAGGGCGGCTGCCCGTGGTGCTCGGAGGCGATGGTCAGCGTGTTGAGGAACACGAGCAGCAGCACGGTCCAGTAGAACGACACGGACTTCACGGCCGCGCGGCAGCGCCGGCGCCACAGGCGGTTCAGGCGGCGCAGGCGGCGGCTGGGGGGCAGCGGTGGGGTTTGGTTGGCGACGGGGGGGGTTTGGGGGGCGACAGGGGGGTTTTGGGGGGCAGCGGTGGGGTTTGGGGGGCGACAGGGGGGGTTTGGGTTGGCGACAGGGGGGGTTTGGGGGGCGACAGAGGGGGGTTTGGGGGGCAGCGGTGGGGTTTGGGGGGCGACAGAGGGGGGTTTGGGGGACGACAGAGGGAGGTTTGGGGGGCAGCGGTGGGGTTTGGGGGGCGACAGGGGGGGTTTGGGGGGCAGCGGTGGGGTTTGGGGGGCGACGGGGGGGTTTGGGGGGCAGCGGTGGGGTTTGGGGGGCGACAGGGGGGGTTTGGGGGGCAGCGGTGGGGTTTGGGGGGCGACAGGGGGGGTTTGGGGGGCGGCAGGGGGGGTTTGGGGGGCGACAAGAGGGGTTTGGGGTGGAGGCGGGGGGATTTTGGGGACACAGAGGAGGTGGGAGAGTGACAGAGACACCCCCCCCCCCGTCATGTGCGAGGAGGTGAAGGGTGTTTGAGTTGGGGGGACATTAGGGGTCGAGGGGGGATTTGGGGGAATTTGGGGTCGAGGAGGTCGAGGGGGTGTTTTGGGGAACGTGGAGGAATTGGGGGTACAGGGCGGTGGGAGGGGGTGGAGGATTTTGGGGACACAGACGGGAGGTGGGGGGGTGACAGAGACCCCGTCAGGTGGGAGGGGTTGGGAGGCTTTATGGGGGCCCCACTGTGGCCCCCCCTCTTTTTTTCCACACCCCTGCCCCCCCCCCCATTCTTCTCCCCACTCACCAGAATTTGGTCTTTGCAATTTTGCCCCTGGAGAGAGAAAAAGTTACCCCAAAACGTGGGGATTTTGGGGGAGTCCCTTGGCCATGGGGGGATATCTGGGGGGGGGCTTTATAGGAGGGGTGCTGGGTCAGATTTGAGTGGGGGGCTTAGAGGATCTCTGGGGCTGGAGGGGGGGGGTGGGTCGAGATACCTGGGGGTGGTCACAGGGGTGCTGGGGTCAGTTTTGGGGTCCTGGGGGAGCATGGGGGGGTCCTTGGGGCTATGAAGGGGTCCCAGAGGGCTTTGAGGTGCTGTGGGGGTCAGTTCTGGGGTCTCAGGGGGCATCTGGGGCGGGACCCCTCGTGCTATGGGTGCTATTGGGGCCTATGAGGGAGCTATGGGAGGGTCCCAAATTGTTCTGAGGTGCTGTAGGTGTCGGGTTTGGGGGTCCTAGAGGGGTCCGGGGGATCCGTGGGGTATCCTGGGGATCTGTGGGGTGTCCCTGGGGGGGATCCCGAGGGCCCTGGCAGAGCCGGGGGTCCCGTGCCCCGCTGGGCTCACAGGCAGCGGTCGCAGGCGGTCGGCGGTGCCTCCTCCTCCCCCACGGTCTCCGTGTTCACCGAGGTGGTCTCGCTGCCCGGGAGGCTCGCTGGGGTGGGGGCACAGGTCAGCCCGGGGCTTCGGGGGCACCGGGACCGGGCGGTTCGGGATGTCTGGGTTCAGAATTTGGGGGTGTCCAGGGAATTCAGGGTGCCCAGGTTCAGAGAATTTGGGGTGTTCAGGTAATTTGGGGTGACTGGGTTCAGGGAATCTAGGGGTGTCCAGGGAATTTGAGGTGCCCAGCCCCGGGGGATTTGGGATATCTGGGTTCAGTGAATTTGGGGGTGTCCAGGTCCAGGGAATTCAGGGTGCCCGGGTTCAGAGAATTTGGGGTGTTCAGGTAATTTGGGGTGTCTGGGTTCAGTGAATTTGGGGGTGTCCAGGTCCAGGGAATTCAGGGTGCCCAGGTCCGGGGAATTTGGGGTGTTCAGGTAATTTGGGGTGTCTGGGTTCAGGGAATCTAGGGGTGTCCAGGTCCAGGGAATTTGAGGTGCCCAGCCCCGGAGGATTTGGGATGTCTGGGTTCAGTGAATTTGGGGGTGTCCAGGTCCAGGGAATTTGAGGTGCCCAGCCCCGGAGGATTTGGGATGTCTGGGTTCAGTGAATTTGGGGGTGTCCAGGTCCAGGGAATTCAGGGTGCCCAGGTTCAGAGAATTTGGGGTGTTCAGGTAATTTGGGGTGACTGGGTTCAAGGAATCTAGGGGTGTCCAGGGAATTTGAGGTGCCCAGCCCCGGGGGATTTGGGATGTCTGGGTTCAGTGAATTTGGGGTGTCCAGGTCCAGGGAATTCGGGGTGCCCAGGTTCAGAGAATTTGGGGTGTTCAGGTAATTTGGGGTGTCTGGGTTCAGGGAATCTAGGGGTGTCCAGGGAATTTGAGGTGCCCAGCCCCGGGGGATTTGGGATGTCTGGGTTCAGTGAATTTGGGGTGTCCAGGTCCAGGGAATTCAGGGTGCCCAGGTTCAGAGAATTTGGGGTGTTCAGGTAATTTGGGGTGTCTGGGTTCAGGGAATCTAGGGGTGTCCAGGTCCAGGGAATTCAGGGTGCCCAGGTTCAGAGAATTTGGGGTGTTCAGGTAATTTGGGGTGTCTGGGTTCAGGGAATCTAGGGGTGTCCAGGTCCAGGGAATTTGAGGTGCCCAGCCCCGGGGGATTTGGGATGTCTGGGTTCAGTGAATTTGGGGTGTCTAGGTCCAGGGAATTTGGGGTGCCCAGCCCCGGGGGATTTGGGATGTCTGGGTTCAGTGAATTTGGGGGTGTCCAGGTCCAGGGAATTCAGGGTGCCCAGGTTCAGAGAATTTGGGGCGTTCAGGTAATTTGGGGTGTCTGGGTTCAGTGAATTTGGGGTGTCCAGGTCCAGGGAATTTGGGGTGCCCAGGTTCAGAGAATTTGGGGTGTTCAGGTAATTTGGGGTGTCTGGGTTCAGTGAATTTGGGGTGTCCAGGTCCAGGGAATTCAGGGTGCCCAGCTCCGGGGGATTTGGGATGTCTGGATTCAGTGAATTTGGGGGTGTCCAGGTCCAGGGAATTCAGGGTGCCCAGGTCTGGGGAATTTGGGGTGTTCAGGTAATTTGGGGTGTCTGGGTTCAGGGAATCTAGGGGTGTCCAGGTCCAGGGAATTCAGGGTGCCCAGGTTCAGAGAATTTGGGGTGTTCAGGTAATTTGGGGTGTCTGGGTTCAGGGAATCTAGGGGTGTCCAGGTCCAGGGAATTTGAGGTGCCCAGCCCCGGAGGATTTGGGATGTCTGGGTTCAGTGAATTTGGGGTGTCCAGGTCCAGGGAATTCAGGGTGCCCAGGTTCAGAGAATTTGGGGTGTTCAGGTAATTTGGGGTGTCTGGGTTCAGTGAATTTGGGGTGTCCAGGTCCAGGGAATTTGGGGTGCCCAGCTCCGGGGGATTTGGGATGTCTGGATTCAGTGAATTTGGGGGTGTCCAGGTCCAGGGAATTCAGGGTGCCCAGGTCCGGGGAATTTGGGGTGTTCAGGTAATTTGGGGTGTCTGGGTTCAGGGAATCTAGGGGTGTCCAGGTCCAGGGAATTTGAGGTGCCCAGCCCCGGGGGATTTGGGATGTCTGGGTTCAGTGAATTTGGGGTGTCCAGGTCCAGGGAATTCAGGGTGCCCAGGTTCAGAGAATTTGGGGTGTTCAGGTAATTTGGGGTGACTGGGTTCAAGGAATCTAGGGGTGTCCAGGGAATTTGAGGTGCCCAGCCCCGGGGGATTTGGGATGTCTGGGTTCAGTGAATTTGGGGTGTCCAGGTCCAGGGAATTCGGGGTGCCTGGGTTCAGAGAATTTGGGGTGCCCAGGTCCGGGGAATTTGGGATGCCCAGGTTCAGAGAATTTGGGGGTGCCCATTCCAGGGAGTTCAGGTTGCCCGGCTCTGGGGGGTTTGGGGTGCCCTGGGGGTTCAGGGAATTTGGGGTGCCCAGGTCCAGGGAATTCGGGGTGCCCGGGTTCAAAGACTTTGGGATATCTGGATTCAGGGAATTTGGGGTGCCCCGGGGGTTCAGGGAATTTGGGGTACCCCGCTCTGGGGGATTCGGGGGGTACCGTGGGTGTCGGTGGAGTGACTTGCGTGGCGCAGCCACTTCAGCCGCGGCTTCCGCTTCCCCATCAGGTCCTCGGCGGTCAGGCCTGGGGGAAAGGGGGGTCACGGAGCTTTGGGGGGCTCAGGACATGGCAGGCCCCCCGTAGCTGCCCCCCAGCCCCACTCACGGTGCTTCTCGTGCTCCCCCTCTTCCTCGTCGCCCTCCAGGTCCTCGGCCTGGGTGATCCAGTCCATGTAGCCCCGCAGATCCTCCTCCAGCTGCTGCTTCTCCCGCAGCTTCTGGAAGTCCCCGCGGGCCTTGGCCTTCTCTCGCTCCTTGGAGAATTCCCTGGGGGGGCACAGGCGTGACCCCAAACACGCCAAGGACACGGCTCCTGCCCCACTGTTGACTCCACGGAGGGCTCCTCACCCGCTCAGCACCCCCAGCACCAGGTTGAGGACGAAGAAGGAGCCGAAGATGACGAGGCTGACGAAGTAAATCCAGGGCAGCTCGTGGCCCATCGCGTCCTGCATCTGTGGGGAGAGATTTGGGGTGATGGGGGGGACCCCAAATCCCTCCTCAGGTGAGGCCAGTAACACCCAGCAGAGAGGTTTGGGGGTCTGCCCTGTCGAGGTTTGGGGAGGGTTTGGGGGGCTCAGGGATGTGTGTGAGGATTTGGGGGAGCTCAGGGAGGGGTTATGAGGATTTGGGGGGCTCGGGGGTCTCACCCAGTACAGCACATCTGTCCAGCCCTCCATGGTGATGCACTGGAACACGGTGAGCATGGCGAAGAAGAAGTTGTCGAAGTTGGTGATGCCGCCGTTGGGGCCCTCCCAGCGGCCCCGGCACTCGGTGTTGTTCTGCAGGCAGGCGCGGCCGTGCCCCGAGAAGGCGCAGGGAGAGGGATCGTCCTCCGACTCCAGGTCTGGGGACAGGAGACAACGGGCCCTGGGGACAGCTCCGGGCTGGGTGTCCCCTCTCACTGCCCTCACACGGCTCCGGTCCCCGCTGCTCGCTTGTCCCCACGGACAGCTCCTGTCCCCACTGTCCACTCTTGTCCCTCCTGACAACTCACACCCCTGAGTTACTGTCCCAGGGGTGTGTTTGGAGCCCCAGAATCCTGCTGGGGTGTCCTGGAGGGGTGCTCAGGGAATTTAGGGGGGTCTTGGTGTTTTAAGGAGTCCCAGAACCCTGCTGGGGTGTTCCTGAGGGATCCTGGTCCCTGGGCTGGAGGGGGTTTCAGGGAATTCAGGGGGGGTCTCAGTGTGGGGTGTCCCTGGGGGATCCTCAGTGCTGGGGGGGGGGTCTCAGGGGCTTTAGGGAGGTCTCAGTGTGGGGTGTCCCTGAGGGATCCTGGTCCCTGGGCTGGAGGGGTCTCAGGGAATTTAGGGACGTCTCAGTGTGTTAAGGAGCCCAGAACCCTGCTGGGGTGTCCCGGAGGGGTGCTCAGGGAATTTAGGGGGGGTCTCACTTTGGGGAGAGAGTGGGGACCCCCCCTACCCTGGGGGATCCTCAGTGCTGGGGGGGTCTCAGGGGCTTTAAGGGGGTCTCAGTGTGTTAAGGAGCCCAGAACCCTGCTGGGGTGTCCCTGGGGGGAACCCTCATTGCTGGGGGGTCCTCAGGGAATTTAGGGGGGGGGTCTCAGTGTGGGGTGTCCCTGGCGGATCCTCAGTGCTGGGGGGATCTCAGGGGCTTTAAGGGGGTCTCAGTGTGTTAAGGAGCCCAGAACCCTGCTGGGGTGTCCCTGGGGGGAACCCTCATTGCTGGGGGGTCCTCAGGGAATTTAGGAGAGGTCTCAGTGTGGGTTATCCCTGGCCAATCCCCGTCCCTGGGCTGGGGCACCTGAGAGCTCTGAGGGACTCCTGGGGGGTCCCTGATGCTGGGGGCATCCCAGGGCTGGGGGGACACGCAGGGTGACCCCCCCCCGGCCCTACCCGAGCCGATGAAGAAGCAGGTCTTGTGCATGCGGCCGATGAAGAGCTCGAGGCCGATGATGGCGTAGATGATGATGACGAAGAGCACGAGCAGCGCGATGTGCAGCAGCGGCACCATCGCCTTCATGATGGAGTTGAGCACGATGTGGAGGCCTGGGGGGGGCACGGGCAGGGGTTGGCAGGAGGCTGGGGTGACCCCAAACCCCCCCCCCCCCGCTGCCCCCGGGGTCTCACTGGGGACGCCGGAGACGAGGCGCAGCGGCCGCAGCACGCGGAAGGCGCGCAGGGCCTTGACGTCGAAGCCGCCCGGCTTCCCGCTCATGTGGTGGGCATCGCCCGGCTTGTGGGACACCTGCTCCAGGATCACGCTGAACAGCCTGGGGGGACAGCGGGGGTCACACAGCTCCGTCCCCACGCTGGCTGTCCCCGTGCCTGGAACGCCCCTCACCCCACGATGACGATGACGAAGTCGAGCAGGTTCCAGCCGTTGCGGATGTAGGCGCTGGGGTGCAGCACCAGCCCGTAGGCGATGATCTTCAGGAACGTCTCCACCGTGAAGATGATGAGGAACACGTACTCCACCTGCTCCTGGGGGGGGGGCACGGCGGGCGGGGTCAGCACCCTCTGCTCCAGGGGTGCACGGGGTCACCAGCCCTGCCCCTGGTCCCCTTCCCCTTTTGGGGACCTCCCCCTACCCTGACACCCTGACCCCTTCTCCGGGAGGACATTCCGGGACACCTCCACCCCCCGTCACTCACGGTGTCCCCTTCCCTGGGGATCAGGGACATTTGAGAACTCTCAGGGACCCCCCAGCCCTTCCAGCATCCCCTGGGGTCGGGAATGTTTGGGGATCCCCCTCCCAGCATCCCCTGGGGTCGGGAATGTTTGGGGATCCCCCTCCCAGCATCCCCTTCTCCTGAGGGACAAGGGACAGGGATGTTTGTCCCTTTTTGGGGACAAGAGACAGAGACACTTGGGAAACCCCCTGCATCCCCTTCCTTTTGGGGACAAGGACACTCGGGAACCCCACCAGCCCCCCACACCTCCCAGTGTCCCCTTCCCCTGGGGATAAGGGACAGGAACACTTTGGGATCTCCCCTGGCCCTGCACCCCCTCAGCTTTCCCTTTGCCCGTGGACAAGGACAGGGACATTTGGGGACACCCCTGACACCCCCCCGCAGTCCCCTCCCTTTGGGGGTCCAGGCACAGAGATATTCAGGGGGGTGTCCTGCCCCAGTGCCTCCTCCCTTGGGGTGACAAGGGACATTTGGGCCCCCTCCAGCCCCCTCCCAGTGTCCCCTTTGTGGGTGACTGGGGTGGCTCAGCCGGGATTAGGCCCCCGCGGCCCCCCCGGCGCCGGCAAAGCGGATTAAGGCAGCGGCACGGGCGTGTGCCAAGGGACACGTGTGACACAGGGACGCCCCTGTCCCCACAGCCCCCTGACACCCCACAGTGCCACCCCCGGCGCCTCCAGACCCCCCAAAGTGTCACCCCCCCCCCCAGCCCAGTCCCGGGTGGATCCCAGTGCTGGGGTGGAACCTCCCCTTTCCCAGCGTTCTCCCAGCACCCAACTGGGACCGGTGAGTGGGGGAGGGGGGTTCCCTCCTTTCTGGGGGTCTGGGGGCTCTCACCAGGTTGTGGTTGGAGGCGTTGGAGTCATCCTCGGGGAAGGGGATGTAGACCCCCAGGGCCACGCAGTTGGCGAAGATGGTGGCGAGGATGAGGATGTCGAAGGGCCTGGGAGGAAGGAGGGGCAGCAGGTGGGGGGGGGGTCCCCAAGGCCCTCCAGGCCCCCCGAGCCCCCCACTCACTTCCCCTCCATGATGCTGATGGTGCCCCCCAGGCCCCCCCGAGCCCCCCACTCACTTCCACTCCACGATGCTGATGGTGCCCCCCAGACCCCCCCGAGCCCCCCACTCACTTCCACTCCACGATGCTGATGGTGCCCCCCATGCCCCCCGAGCCCCCCACTCATTTCCACTCCACGATGCTGATGGTGCCCCCCATGCCCCCCGAGCCCCCCACTCACTTCCACTCCACGATGCTGATGGTGCCCCCCAGACCCCCCCGAGCCCCCCACTCACTTCCACTCCACGATGCTGATGGTGCCCCCCAGACCCCCCGAGCCCCCCACTCACTTCCACTCCACGATGCTGATGGTGCCCCCCAGGCCCCCCGAGCCCCCCACTCACTTCCACTCCACGATGCTGATGGTGCCCCCCAGACCCCCCGAGCCCCCCACTCACTTCCACTCCACGATGCTGATGGTGCCCCCAGACCCCCCGAGCCCCCCACTCACTTCCACTCCACGATGCTGATGGTGCCCCCCAGGCCCCCCGAGCCCCCCACTCACTTCCCCTCCACGATGCTGATGGTGCCCCCCAGGCCCCCCGAGCCCCCCACTCACTTCCACTCCACGATGCTGATGGTGCCCCCCAGGCCCCCCGAGCCCCCCACTCACTTCCCCTCCACGATGCTGATGGTGCCCCCCAGGCCCCCCGAGCCCCCCACTCACTTCCACTCCACGATGCTGATGGCCGCCCGGCGGATGGGGTTGTTGAGGCGGAGGCAGAAGAGGGCGCGGGGGGAGCGATGGACGCCCCCGGTGCCCCCCTGGCCCTTGTGCTTGGGGTGGGGGGGGCGGCGCTGCCGCTGCCCCGGGGGGGTCCCCCCGCCCGCCCCCCCCCCGGCGCCGTCGCTGGACCCCCAGCCCAGGGGCTGCCCCATGGCCTCGGCCAAGGGGGGCAGCTCCTTGGGGCGGCCTGGGGAGGGGAACGGGGGGTCAGGAGTGGGCAGGGACCCCCCCACCAAAACTTTCTGGACCCCCACAAACCCTCCTGTCCCCCCCAGGAGCCTGGGGCTCCCCAGACCAACAGGGACCACGCCTGAACACCCCAATCCCATAGAGCAGAAACCCCTCCAAGTCCTTCTGGATCCCCCAAATCCCTCCTCTTGTCCCCCCCCAAATTCCTGCCGGACCCCCCCAAATCTTCCTGGACATCCCCCCAACTCCCAAGCCTGGGACCGCTTGGACACACAGTGACCACCCCTGAACACCCACATCCCATTGAGCCCCCCCAAACCTTCCTGGACACCCCCAACCCCTTCTGAAACCCCTCAAGCCCTCCTGGACCCCCCAAACCTTCCTGGACACCCCCAAGCCCTTCTGAAACCCCTCAAGCCCTCCTGGACCCCCCAAACCTTCCTGGACACCCCCAAGCCCTCTGGACCTCGAAATCTTCCTGGACCCCCTACCCTGCAAACCCTTCCAAGGCCGGGACCCCCAGACATGCAGTGACCATCCCTGAACCCCCATCCCATAGACCAGGGACCCCCCAGGACACTCGGGGACCCCCCCTTGAATCCTCACGTTTACCCAAGACCCCCCCAGGCCACCCCCAGACTCACCCTCTCCGTTCTCCTCTGACTCCGACATGGTGGGGAGGTTTGGGGGTGTTTCTGGAGGGTTGGGGGCACCTGTGGGGGTGTTCGGGGTGTTCGGGAGGGTTTGGGGTATCCTAGGAAGGGGGGAGGGTGGTCCAAAGGACTTTCACGGGGATTTGTGGGGTCTGTTGGGGTTTGGGAGCATCGAGAGGATGGATTGGGGGGGTCGGGGGGGGCGGTCAGGGGTGTTTAGGGGGGTTCAGGGGTGCTTAGGGGGGTTCGGGGAGTCTGTGGGCACCGGGGTCTCTCCAAGGCCTCCCCAGGGCTCGTCCCTGCTCGTCCCTGCCAGGGATTAACGGGGATTAACGGGGGGGGGGGTGAGGGGGCGGCACTGCCCACGTGTCCGGGAACACGCGTGGGAGAGGTCGGGATTGGGAGTGAGGGGTCGGGGACAGAGTGAGGGGTCGGGGACAGACTGAGGGGTCGGGGTCACACCGAGTGAGGGGTCGGGGTCACACCCGAGTGAGGGGTCGGGGACAGACTGAGGGGTCGGGGTCACACCGAGTGAGGGGTCAGGGACAGAGTGAGGGGTCGGGGACAGACTGAGGGGTCGGGGTCACACCCGAGTGAGGGGTCGGGGACAGAGTGAGGGGTCGGGGTCACACCGAGTGAGGGGTCAGGGACAGAGTGAGGGGTCGGGGACAGACTGAGGGGTCGGGGACAGACTGAGGGGTCGGGGTCACACCCGTGTGAGGGGTCGGGGACAGAGTGAGGGGTCGGGGTCACACCCGTGTGAGGGGTCGGGGTCGCACCTGAGTGAGGGGCTGGGGACAGAGTGAGGGGTCGGGGTCACACCCGTGTGAGGGGTCGGGGTCACACTGAGTGAGGGGCTGGGGACAGAGTGAGGGGTCGGGGTCACACCCGTGTGAGGGGTCGGGAACAGAGTGAGGGGTCGGGGTCACACCCGTGTGAGGGGCTGGGGACAGAGTGAGGGGTCGGGGTCACACCCGTGTGAGGGGTCGGGAACAGGCGTGTGAGGGACGCGCTGCCACCACTGCTCCCCTCACATCCCACGGGTGTCACAGTGTCCCCAAACAGGCGCCGTTTCCCCCTCAGACCCTGCAGGTGCCACTTCCACGGAATCACAGAATTGTTCAGGTCGGAACAAACCCTCAAACCCATCGAATCAGGGGGATGGGGAAGCAGAGGTTGAATGATTTACTAGGAAGTTCTTTGTTAGAAGCAATGCATCCCGCTTGCCCAACAACTATTGTGCCTACCAAAGCAGGATGAGAAGATACGAGACTATTGATAAGGGGAAGGAATCTTGACCAGAGATCCTGTTTTTGACCTAAAACTAGCTCAAACCAGCCTTGAAGTTTGGATTCAGGCCAGGGACATAAAGAGCACGCGCAGGGAGGAAAGGTGAAAAGTTCGGGATGAGGAAGACCCTTTACTTCATCTGAGGAAGACTCTTCTTTCATCTCGGAGCCCCCTGCCCACGACCACCAGACATCCCTGCACAAGCCCAACACGGATGTAAATGACTTTTGGGCTCATTTTAATACGAAGCAAGGCTAGGTGGGACTAGGTGATGAATATGTATAGATGTATTGGGAAACTTAATGAATATGGAACTTGTAACCCGATAAATGCCGAGCTGAACGCAGCTGTTGCACGCACGGCTTTGGAGGAATTATCCCCCCGTGCGTCCCAGCGCTGGAATAAACACACCTGATTTACTCCTTATTCCAGTAGCGGAGTCTTTCCCACTCTTTTCTCTTCGCCATCGGGTCCGACCGCTCCCTCAGCACCACCGAACGTCCCCAGGTGCCGCACGCTCGCGTTTCTCCCCTCGGCTGCCCCTCACAGGTGCCGCTTCCCCCATCACCCCTGACAGGCCCCATTTCCCCCCATCGCCCTCAGGGGCTCCGTGTCCCCCCCTCAGCTGCCCCTCCGACCCCACAGGGGACATTTCCCGCTCTGCCACCCCTCACGGGCACCATTTCACCTCAGACACCTCGTGGGTGCCATTCCTTCCCCCCATGGGCTGCATCTCCCCATTGCTCCTTCCCCTCACATTCCCCATGAGCTCCATCGCCCTGAGTCAAGGCTTTAAAAGGTTAAAATTTTAGCTAAGAGTTAGAAGAAAATTGTATTAATTAAGATAGAGGAACAAAAGTTCAGTTAATGATTAGTGGATGCCTAAGCTAGAGCCAAGTGATGTATAATTTGCCATTATATTTTGGTTTAAGTTTTGTTTGTAGAAGGAAACAGAATAAATGAACTGTCATCAAAACAAATTGAAACCAACAGAGCCAAGAACAGCACCTGGCTTTCGTACTAATTAACCAAAAGTAGGAGATCTTGGGCTGCGCCAAGAGGTCACGAAGGGCTGCCAACAGCAAGGAGGTGAAAAGGTCACGGTGAGGAAAACATTCCTGACTTCCTCTTTCAGGACCACTGACCCAATTCGAGACCACCGACCCAATTCCAGAGAGAAACTGCGCATGTGTGAAAGGCCAATGATCTCATTTTAATACGGAGCGGGGGATGGGAGGTGCTGGGGCCATACATATGTACAGGATGTAAAACTTTGAGTGATAAATAGAGAATGAGGAACCTTGTACTTGGCTGGAATGTCTTCAGGAGGCTGCTGCCGTGCCGCCCGCCGCTGCCTGAATCAACACAGCACCGTCTCATTGTAATTAGTTAGAGGGGCTTTGTCCGTGGATATCGGGATTTACCGAACCAGCCCCGTGACCGCCATCTTCCCTCCCCTCATGGCCCCGCAATTTCCCGCCACACGCCGCCGCCTACAACTCCCGTCACGCTCCGCTGCTGCCGCCTACAACTCCCGTGATGCTCTGCCGCGGCCGCCTACAACTCCCGTCATATCCCGCGGCTCCATCACGGCTGCCTACAACTCCCATCGTGCCACGCGCGCGGCGCTCCTCCCCCTTCCCTCACGTGACCGGCGGCCGCGCGCTGGGTGCGGGAGCCCCCGGTCTCCCCAAATCCCCCCCGCGCCCCTCCCGTAGAATTTGGGGACCCCCCGACCCCCCCCCCCAACCATGGAGGAGGTGGACAAGATCCTGATCCACTCCCTGCGCCAGGCGGGGACGTGAGTGGGGGGGGGAACGGGAGGATTTGGGTGGGGGGAGCCCGACCCGCGGGGATTGGGGGGGTCGGGAGGGGGGATCTGGAGGGCGGGGGAATCTGGGGGGGTCTCTGGGGGACACTAAGGAGTTTTGGGGAGTCTGGGAGGGGGAGGGCACGGAAGGGCGGAGGGACACCCCGATGGAGGTTTGGGGGGTCACCGGGGGGACCCCGAGGATTTTGGGTGGGGGTACCCTGGGGAGGTTGTGGGGGTCCCTGGGGGAACATCCTGAGGATTTGGGAGCTGTGGGCGCGTGACTGGGCATTTGGGGGTCCCTGAAGGGGGGTTAGGGAGATCACAGGGCAGACCCTGAGGGCTTTTGAGGGGGGAGTTTTGGGGGACACGGGCACTTTTTGGGAGTCTGGGGGAAGACTGAAGATGGGGCTGACCCTGAGGGTTTGGACTATGGGGGTGCTGTGCCCCACAGGAAGGGGGGGGGTGTCAGGATTTTGGGGGGATGTGATGATTTGGGGGTCCCCACGGCCGTGGCCCCGCAGCGAGGAGGCTGTCAGGGTTTGGGGGTGCTCGGGGAGGGGTCCCCACGGCCGTGCCCCCCCCCCAGGGCGGTGCCCCCCGAGGTGCAGAGCGTGCGGGACCTGACCCCCGAGCTGGTGGTGGAGGCGGCCGTGCGGTGCCTCCGGGCCGTGCGCCCCGCGCTGGGAGCCCCCCTGAGCCCCCTGCTGCCCCCCGGCATCTCCGCACGCTTCCGGCTCGCCTCCGACCTGGCCGCGGCTTGCCAGGTAGCCCCGAACCCCGCGACACCCCAAAACTGGGGGGGCCCCCTCGCTGCGATTCGGGGGGGGGTTTGTGGTACCAAACCTCGGTACCCCCCCCCCCCCCACAAGGCATCGGATCTTGAAAAGGGGGGACCCCAACAATTTTGGGGTGCCCCCCAATGGCTTCCCTTCCCGCAGGAGCTGGGATTTGGGGGGGACGTGGGGTACCAGACGTTCCTGTACAGCTCCGAGCACGACACGCGGCGCCTGCTCCTGTTCCTCGTGGAGAAGCTGCCGCGGGACGAGGGCGAGCGCGGGGCCGAGCCCCCCGGTACGGGCCTGGGGGGGGGGGGGTCCCCTGGGCTGCTGGGGAGCCCCGTGGGGGGATCGTGAGGGGCCTGACCCCCCCCGCGTTGTCCCCCTCCCCAGGGAAATCGGGGGCGCTGCTCCGAGCCATCGGCGCCCAGATCCGGGAGCAGCTGGGGACCCCCTGGGTGCCCCCCGTGTGCCGCACGGCCCGGCTGCAGCGGCTGCAGGTGAACCGGGGGGGTCCGGCACCCCCCGAGCTGGGGGGGCTCCCCTCTTAGTTTGGGGGGGGGGCAATTAACACATTAATTAACCTTTCCTAGGGCACAAGTCACCTCCAGCCTTTCTCTGCCTGTCCCCTGGTGCTGCCCCAAAGTGGGGGATCCCCAGGTAAGAGCTGGGGGGGATTTGGGGTGGTGGGGGGGTCATTGTTGCCCCAAATTTGGGGACCTCTATGTAAAATTTGGGGGTTTGGGGTATGGGGGTGCTGTTCCCTACAGGAAGGGGGGTGTCAGGATTTTGGGGGGGGGGGGTGATGAGGGTAATACCAGGGGGGTTGGGGGGGTTTTAGGTTTGTTTTAGGGAGGGTTTCTGCTCACCCCCCGCTGTCCTCGCAGAGCTGCAGGAGTATTTTGGGGGGGCCGCCCCCCCGGTGCCAGCACAGCCCCCCCTTTCCTCGCAGACCCCCCCGGCCCTGCTGGAGACCCACACGGCCCAGCTCAGCGCCCGCCACGACTGGGAGGCTGAGTGGGGGGGCCCCGGCCTGGCCTCCCGCCTGCCCCCCCAGGTGAGACCCCCGGGCGGGGCTGGGGGTCCCCAGGCCTTGGGGGGGGGGTGGGTCTCTGGGCCCCCTTTCTCTTACTCCCGGGAGTCCGAAGGAGGGGCCCCCTCTGTAGTATTGGGGGGGGGGCTGTTTTGGGGGTCACCCTGGGGGGGCTGTTGGGATGTTTGGGGGCTGTTTTGGGGGTCCCTGCAGGTCTGACCCCCCCGTTTTTCTCTCCGCCCCCCCCCCCCAGGAATACTTGGGGCGAAAGCGGCTCCGGGCGCGGCTCCGGGCACTGGAGCCCCTGCGCCAGGCGTGCCCCCCCTGCCCCCAGGGACCGTCCCCGGGGCCCCCCCTGGACCCTGCCTGGCTCCAGGAGGCTTTTGGGGCTGGGGGGGCCGGGGGGGCCCTGCCCAAGGGGTCCCGCTTCACCCGCACCCAGCACCTGACCCACGAACAGGTGGGGGGCTACAGTGGGGGAGGGCGAGATGGGGGATGGTTTTGGGGGGATGGGGCTTGGTTTTGGGGTGTTGGGAGCCTGCTGGAGGGTTGAGGATTGTTTTGGGGGGAGTGGAGGTTGGATTTGGGGGCTGTGGGTTGTTTTGGGGGGCTGTGGGTTGGATTTGGGGGGCTGTGGGTTGCTTGGGGGGGTCTGGAGGTTGGATTTGGGGGCTGTGGGCTGTTTTGGGGGTGTCTGGAGGTTGGATTTGGGGGGACTGGAGGTTGGATTTGGGGGCTGTGGGCTGCTTTGGGGGGCTGTGGGTTGGATTTGGGGGGCTGTGGGTTGTTTTGGGGTGTCTGGAGGTTGGATTTGGGGGGACTGGAGGTTGGATTTGGGGGGCTGTGGGTTGGATTTGGGGGGCTGTGGGCTGTTTTTGGGGGGCTGTGGGCTGTTTTGGGGGGGTCTGGAAATTGGATTTGGGGGCTGTGGGCTGTTTTGGGGGGTCTGGAGGTTGGATTTGGGGGCTGTGGGCTGTTTTGGGGGGCTGTGGGTTTGGGGGGGTCTGGAGGTTGGATTTGGGGGCTGTGGGTTGGATTTGGGAGGACTGGAGGTTGGATTTGCGGGACTGTGGGTTGTTTTGGGGGGCTGTGGGTTGGATTTGGGGGGACTGGAGGTTGGATTTGTGGGGCTGTGGGTTGGATTTGGGGAGACTGGAGGTTGGATTTGGGGGGCTGTGGGTTGTTTTTGGGGGCTGTGGGTTGGATTTGGGGGGCTGTGGGCTGTTTTGGGGGGCTCTGGGTTGCTTCAGACCCTCCCAGGCTCTGAGCCGCTCCGGGGTCTCATCCCGCAGGACCCCCAAGTGCTGCTGCAGCAGATCCAGGCGGCTGCCGAGACCCTGCAGCCCCCGAAGGGCCCCGAGGAGGTGAGAGGGGGGTGTCGGTCACTCTGGGCCCCCCCCGGTGGCTCCGTGCGGTCACTCTGGGCCCCCCCCCGGTGGCTCCGTGCGGTCACTCTGGGCCCCCCCCCGGTGGCTCCGTGCGGTCACTCTGGGCCCCCCCGGTGGCTCCGTGAGGTCACTCTGGGCCCCCCCCCCGGTGGCTCCGTGCGGTCACTCTGGGCCCCCCCCCCGGTGGCTCCGTGCGGTCACTCTGGGCCCCCCCCGGTGGCTCCGTGTGGTCACTCTGGGCCCCCCCGGTGGCTCCGTGTGGTCACTCTGGGCCCCCCCACGGCCACGTTGCCCCCCCAGGACCCCGGCTCACGCCAGGCCAGCGAGGAGGCCACGCTGGAGGAGACCCTGGCCCGGCTGGAGGCTGAAATCGAGGGGTGCCGGGGGGAGATTCGGGCAGCCCAGCTCAGCCTCACCCAGGTGGGTGCTGGGGAGGGGTCCGGGGGGGGCACTGGGGGGTTTTGGGGTGCCCTGACTGACCCCCCATGTTCAGGTGGAGGTCAAGGTGGGGCAGGGGGCATGGGGGGTATTGGGGTGCCCTGACTGACCCCCCCATGCCCAAGTGGGGGTGTGGTAGGGCTGGGGGGCACTGGGGGGCACAGGGGGGTTTTGGGGTGCCCAGGCGGTGGTGTGGTAGGGTTGGGGGGGCACTGGGGGGGCACTGGGGGGGTTTTGGGGTGCCCAGGCAGTGATGTGGCAGGGCTGGGGGGGCACTGGGGGTTTTGGGGTGCCCTGACCAACGCCCCCCTCCGTGCCCAGGCAGAGGCTGAGGTGCGGCAGGGCCGGAGGGCTCTGGGGGGGCACTGGGAGGTTTTGGGGTGCCCAGGTGGTGGTGTGGTAGGGTTGGGGGGCACTGGGGGCTTTTGGGGTGCTCAGGCAGTGGTGTGGCAGGGCTGGGGGGCTCTGGGGGGCACAGGGGGGTTTTGGGGTGCCCTGACTGACCCCCCCATGCCCAAGTGGGGGTGTGGCAGGGCTGGGGAGCTCTGGGGGGCACAGGGGGTTTTGGGGTGCCCAGGTGGTGGTGTGGCAGGGTTGGGGGGTACTGGGAGGTTTTGGGGTGCCCAGGCGGTGGTGTGGCAGGGTTGGGGGGTACTGGGAGGTTTTGGGGTGCCCAGGCGGTGGTGTGGCAGGGCTGGGGGGGCACAGGGGGGTTTTGGGGTGCCCTGACCGATGATGCCCCCCTCCGTGCCCAGGCAGAGGCCGAGGTGCGGCAGGGCCGGGGGGCGCTGGGGGGGCGCGAGGACGCCCTGCGGGTCAAGGCCAGGGCGCTGGAGCTGCTCCCGGACGCCCAGAACAACATGGCCAAGCTGCAGGTGAGGGGCTGGGGGGGCCGGGGGCAGTTTGGGGGGCACAGCAGGTGTGGGGAGGGGTTTGGGGGGGCAGTTCGGGGTATAGGATGGCACCAGTTGGGGGGCAGGTGAAGCAGGGTGGTTTGGGGGGCACAGCAGGTGTGGGGAGGGGTTTGGGGGGGCAGTTCGGGGTATAGGATGGCACCAGTTGGGGGGCAGGTGAAGCAGGGTGGTTTGGGGGGCACAGCAGGTGTGGGGAGGGGTTTGGGGGGGCAGTTCGGGGTATAGGATGGCACCAGTTGGGGGGCAGGTGAAGCAGGGTGGTTTGGGGGGCACAGCAGGTGGGGGGGGTGGGGGCAGTTGGGGGTGTAGAACAGCCACAGTGGGGGGCAGTTTTGGGGGGCTTCATGGGGGGGGTCAGTTCATGGGGGGCTGTGGGGTTGTTTGGGGTCACAGTGTGGGGAGGGGCAGGTAAGGGGGGTTCGGGCAGTTTGGGGGGGCAGTCTGGGGGGTTTGGGGGGCACTCTGGGGGTGTCAGAATTTGGGGGGGGGTCAGTTTGGGGGGTTCGGGCAGTTTGGGGGTTCAGTCAGGGGGTTTGGGGGGCACTCCGGGGGTGTCAGAATTTGGGGGGGGTCAGTTTGGGGGTTCAGTCAGGGGGTTTGGGGGGCACTCCAGGGGTGTCAGCGTTTGGGGGGGCAGTCAGGGAGGTTTGGGGGGAACTCCGGGGGTGTCAGCCTTTAGGGGTCAGTTTGGGGGTTCAGTCAGGGGGTTTGGGGGGGCACTCCGGGGGTGTCAGCCTTTTGGGGGTCAGTTTGGGGGTTCAGTCAGGGGAGTTTGAGGGGCACTCTGGGGGTATCAGCGTTTGGGGGGGCAGTCAGGGAGGTTTGGGGGGGCAGTCTGGGAGGTTTTGGGGGGCACTCCGGGGGTGTCAGCGTTTGGGGGTCAGTTTGGGGGGTTCGGGCAGTTTGGGGGTTCAGTCAGGAGGTTTGGGGGGCACTCTGGGGGTGTCAGCGTTTGGGGGGTCAGTTTGGGGCTTCAGTCAGGGGGTTTTGGGGGGCACTCCGGGGGTGTCAGCATTTGGGGGGGCAGTCAGGGGAGTTTGGGGGGCACTCCGGGGGTGTCAGCGTTTAGGGGTCAGTTTGGGGGTTCAGTCAGGGAGTTTGGGGGGGCACTCCAGGGGGTGTCAGCGTTTGGGGGTCAGTTTGGGGGGTTCGGGCAGTTTGGGGGTGCAGTCGGGGGGTTTTGGGGGGTACTCCGGGGGTGTCAGAATTTGGGGGGGGTCAGTTTGGGGGGTTCAGTCAGGGGAGTTTGGGGGGGCACTCCAGGGGGTGTCAGCGTTTGGGGGGGCAGTCAGGGGGGTTTGGGGGGCACTCTGGGGGTGTCAGCATTTGGGGGGGCAGTCAGGGGAGTTTGGGGGGCACTCTGGGGGTGTCAGCGTTTAGGGGTCAGTTTGGGGGTTCAGTCAGGGGAGTTTGGGGGGCACTCTGGGGGTGTCAGCGTTTGGGGGGTCAGCTTGGGGGGTTCGGGCAGTTTGGGGGTGCAGTCTGGGGGGCTTGGGGGGCACTCCAGGGGGTGTCAGTGTTTGGGGGGGTCAGTTTGGGGGGTTCGGGCAGTTTGGGGGTTCAGTCAGGAGGTTTGGGGGGGCACTCCGGGGGTGTCAGCGTTTGGGGGTGTCAGTGTTTGGGGGGTCAGTGTGGGGGGGCAGTCAGGGAGGTTTGGGGGGTACTCCAGGGGGTGTCAGCGTTTGGGAGGGGTCAGTGTGGGGGGTTCGGGCAGTTTGGGGGGGCAGTCAGGGGGGCTTGGGGGTACTCCGGGGGGTGTCAGCGTTTAGGGGTTCAGTTTGTGGGGGGTTCGGGCAGTTTGGGGGTTCAGTCAGGAGGTTTGGGGGGGCACTCCGGGGGTGTCAGCATTTGGGGGTCAGTTTGGGGGTTCAGTCAGGGGAGTTTGGGGGAGCACTCCGGGGGTGTCAGCGTTTGGGGGTCAGTTTGGGGGTTCAGTCAGGGAGGTTTGGGGGGGCACTCCGGGGGTGTCAGCGTTCGGGGATCAGTTTGGGGGGGCAGTCAGGGGAGTTTTGGGGGCACTCCAGGGGGTGTCAGCGTTTGGGGGTCAGTTTGGGGTGTTCGGGCAGTTTGGGGGTTCAGTCAGGGGGTTTTGGGGGGCACTCTGGGGGTGTCAGCGTTTGGGGGGTCAGTTTGGGGGTTCAGTCAGGGGAGTTTGGGGGGCACTCTGGGGGTGTCATCATTTGGGGGGTCAGTTTGGGAGGTTTGGGGGGAACTCCAGGGGTGTCAGCCTTTAGGGGTCAGTTTAGGGGTGCAGTCTGGGGGGTTTTGGGGGGCACTCCGGGGGTGTCAGCGTTTGGGGGTCAGTTTGGGAGGTTTGGGGGGAACTCCAGGTGTGTCAGCGTTTGGGGGGTCAGTTTGGGGGTTCAGTCAGGAGAGTTTGGGGGGCACTCCGGGGGTGTCAGCGTTTAGGGGTTCAGTTTGTGGGGGGTTCGGGCAGTTTGGGGGTGCAGTCGGGGGGTTTGGGGGGGCACTCCGGGGGTGTCAACGTTTGGGGGGTCAGTTTGGGGGGGCAGTCAGGGGGGTTTTGGGGGGGACTCCGGGGGTGTCAGCCTTTAGGGGTCAGTTTGGGAGGTTTGGGGGGAACTCCAGGTGTGTCAGCCTTTAGGGGTCAGTTTGGGGGTTCAGTCAGGAGAGTTTGGGGGGCACTCCGGGGGTGTCAGCGTTTAGGGGTTCAGTTTGTGGGGGGTTCAGGCAGTTTGGGGGTGCAGTTGGGGGGTTTTGGGGGGCACTCCGGGGGTGTCAGCGTTCGGGGGCCCTGGCACTGCCCGCAGCTGGTGGTGGAGTCCAGCAGCCGCCGCATCGTCAGCCTGGCCGGGCAGTGGGAGCGGCACCGGGGGCCCCTCCTGGCCGAGTTCCGGCACCTCCGCGCCCTGCGCGACTCCGCGCAGGTAACGGGGCCCCTCCTCGCGGGTTTGGGGTCCCCGGGGGTCGGGAATTGGTTTTCCCGTGGGTTTGGGGTGCCCACATTCTCAAATGGGGGGGTTGGGGTTCCTTCCCTGCGGGTTTGGGAGGTCTCGGGTTCTTCCCCAGTGGATTCAGGGGTCCCCCGGTAATTTTTGAGGTTCCCGGGGTCCCTTCCCCATGGGTTTGGGGGTCCCCAGGTCCCTCCCTGGTCGATTTTGGCATCCCTGGGCCCTCTGAGATCCCTTCTCAGTGGGTTTGGGGTGCGTGGTTTCCCTCAAAAGTGGGGTGCCTGCAATCCATTTCCTGTGGGTTTTGGGGTCCCCAGGTCTCCTTGGTAGGTTTGATGGTCCCTCGGGGTTTTGGAGCCTCTTCCCAGTAGGTTTTGGGGTCCCTAGAGTCCATTCCCTGTGGCTTTTGGGCTCCCCAGATCTTTCCCTCGTCAGTTTTGGGATCCCTGGGGGCTCTGGGCTCCCCTCCCTGATGGTTTTGGGGCCCTGGAGTGCGTTCGCAGCGATTCTGGGGGCTCCAGTTCCCCCTCCTGGCTGGGTTTTGGGGATTCCCTGTCCCCCCTGGACTCGTGGTGACTTTGGGGTCCCCCCTGTCCGTCCCCCCCACCAGCGGGAGTCGTCGCGGCGCCTGGCAGAGACGCGGGCGCTGCTCCAGCGCAGCCGCGCGGCCGCCGAGGAGGCGCGACGGAAAGAGACCCTGCACGCCCAGCTGGTGGGACTGGGGGCACTGGGGGCTTCGGGGGGTCGCTGGGGGGGCCCTTGAGGTGTTTTGGGGGGGCTCAGGGGTCACTGGGAGGCAGCCTGAGGTGTTTTGGGGGGGCTCAGGGGTCACTGGGAGGCAGCCTGAGGTGTTTTGGGGGGCCTCAGGGGTCACTGGGAGGCACCCTGAGGTGTCCTAGGGGAGCTCAGGGGTCACTGGGAGGCAGCCTGAGGTGTTTTGGGGGGGCTCAGGGGTCACTGGGAGGCACCCTGAGGTGCTTTGGGGGGGCTCAGGGGTCCCTGGGAGGCACCCTGAGGTGTTTTGGGGGGGCTCAGGGGTCACTGGGAGGCACCCTGAGGTGTTTTGGAGGGCTCAGGGGTCACTGGGAGGCACCCTGAGGTGTCCTAGGGGAGCTCAGGGGTCACTGGGAGGCAGCCTGAGGTGTTTTGGGGGGGCTCAGGGGTCACTGGGAGACAGCCTGAGGTGTTTTGGGGGGGCTCAGGGGTCACTGGGAGACAGCCTGAGGTGTTTTGGGGGGGCTCAGGGGTCCCTGGGAGGCAGCCTGAGGTGTTTTGGGGGGGCTCAGGGGTCACTGGGAGGCACCCTGAGGTGCTCTGGGGGGGCTCAGGGGTCACTGGGAGGCAGCCTGAGGTGTTTTGGGGGGGCTCAGGGGTCACTGGGAGGCGCCCTGAGGTGTTTTGGGGGGGCTCAGGGGTCACTGGGAGGCGCCCTGAGGTGTTTTGGGGGGGCTCAGGGGTCACTGGGAGGCAGCCTGAGGTGTTTTGGGGGGGCTCAGGGGTCACTGGGAGGCACCCTGAGGTGTTTTGGGGGGGCTCAGGGGTCACTGGGAGGCTCCCTGAGGTGTTTTGGGGGGGCTCAGGGGTCACTGGGAGGCACCCTGAGGTGTTTTAGGGGGGCTCAGGGGTCACTGGGAGGCACCCTGAGGTGTTTTGGGGGGGCTCAGGGGTCACTGGGAGGCTCCCTGAGGTGTTTTGGGGGGGCTCAGGGGTCACTGGGAGGCACCCTGAGGTGTTTTGGGGGGGCTCAGGGGTCCCTGGGAGGCTCCCTGAGGTGTTTTGGGGGGGCTCAGGGGTCACTGGGAGGCACCCTGAGGTGTTTTGGGGGGGCTCAGGGGTCACTGGGAGGCACCCTGAGGCGTTTTGGGGGGGCTCAGAGGTCACTGGGAGGCAGCCTGAGGTGTTTTGGGGGGGCTCAGGGGTCACTGGGAGGCACCCTGAGGTGTTTTGGGGGGGCTCAGGGGTCACTGGGAGGCACCCTGAGGTGTTTTGGGGGGGCTCAGGGGTCACTGGGAGGCACCCTGAGGTGTTTTGGGGGGGCTCAGGGGTCACTGGAAAGGTTTGGAGGCTCACCGGGGGCACCTTGGCACATTTGGGGGGAGGGCTCAGGGGTCCCTGGAGGAACGTGGGCTGTTTTGGGGTCACTGGGAGGGCCCTTGAGGTGTTTTAGGGGGGCTCAGAGGGGCTTGGGGAGTCACTGAGTTGCTTGGGAGGTTCCTGGGAGGGACCTTGAGCCATTTTGGGGGGGCTCAGGAGGAACTGGGGGATCCCTGGGGCTTTTGGGGGTCCCTTGAAGTGTTTTGAGGCTCAGCAGGGTTTTGGGGTCACCGAGGGAGACCTTGAGGTATTGTGAAGGTGCTCGGGGGGAGGGGGTGGGGCTTGGGGGCGTTTTGGGGTGCCCAGGGGAGTTTGGGGGTGTCAGGCCCCCCGCTGACCCCCGCAGGTGGCGGAGCTCGAGGCGCTGCCCCGCGACGTCTCCCGCGCCGTTTACACCCAGCGCATCCTGGAGATCGTGGGCAACATCCGCAAGCAGAAGGAGGAGATCGGGAAGGTGGGGGCTGGGGGCGGGGGGGGGGCACTTTTGGGGGGGCTCTGACGGTTTAGGGGGGCCCCAACTCTTGGGGGGTGGGGGGGGGGGCAGGGAGAGAGTTTTGGGGTCTTTTAGACAGCCTGGAGGAGTTTGGGGAACGGCCTTGGGGGGGTGTTGGGTCTTATTTGAGGTTTTGGGGGGGGGGAGCTGGGGGCTGTGGGGGGCTGTGTGCACCCCCAAAGCGGGGAGGGGTTTTGGGGGGGTCGTGTTCCCTCCCCCTCCCCCCCCCCCAGGCCTGAACCCCCTCCCGGGGACCCCCCCCCAGATCCTGGAGGACACGCGGGCGCTGCAGAAGGAGATCAACGCCCTGGTGGGGAAGCTGGAGAGGACCTTCAGCGTCACCGACGAGCTGCTCTTCAAGGTGGGGGGGCCGGGGGGGGCACCTCGGGGTGCAGGGAGCCCCAAAAGGGGGGGTCACAGTGCGATTTTGGGGGGCCTGGGGCTGGGGGTGCATTCAGTGGTATCCCCTGTATGGGATATCCCCCCAAAGGGACAGGGGGGGTGGGGTGCTGGGACCCCCCTAAACTGTCACATGTGCCCTCCAAGTTGTGCCCCCCCAAACTGTCCCTGTGCTCCCCCAAACTGTCCTTGTGCCCCCCAAACTGTCCTTGTGCCCCCCCAAACTGCCCCTGTGCCCCCCAAACTGTCCCTGTGCCCCCCCAAAATTGTCCCTGTGCCCCCCAAACTGCCCCTGTGCCCCCCAAACTGTCCCTGTGCCCCCCCAAACTGTTCCTGTGCCCCCCAAACTGTCCCTGTGCCCCCCAAAATTGTCCCTGTGCCCCCCAAACTGTCCCTGTGCCCCCCCAAACTGCCCCTGTGCCCCCCCAAACTGTCCCTGTGCCCCCCAAACTGCCCCTGTGCCCCCCCAAACTGTCCCTGTGCTCCCCAAAACTGTCCCTGTGCCCCCCAAACTGTCCTTGTGCCCCCCCAAACTGTCCCTGTGCCCCCCAAACTGCCCCTGTGCCCCCCCAAACTGTCCCTGTGCCCCCCAAACTGTCCCTGTGCCCCCCCAAACTGTTCCCTTCCCCAGGATGCCAAGCGGGACGAGGTGGTGAGAAAAGCCTACAAGTACCTGGCAGCTCTGCACGAGGTAACGGGGCCTGGGGGGCTCCGGGGGGGCCCAGGTGGAACTGGGAGGGTCCCTGGGGGAGGAGGGGGGACTGGATTTTGGGGGGGGTGCCCTACAAACCCCTCTTGTTGCCCCCCAGAACTGTGCCCAGCTGATCCGGACCATCGAGGACACGGGGACCATCCAGAGGGAGATCCGGGACCTGGAGGAGCAGGTGGGGTTTTGGGGGGCTCAGTTTGGGGGGGGGCAGGATGGATTTGGGGGGGCAGGGTGTCTTTTTGGGGGGGGGCAGGATGGATTTGGGGGGGCAGGGTGTCTTTTTGGGGGGGGCAGGATGGATTTGGGGGGGCAGGGTGTCTTTTGGGGGGGGCAGGATGGATTTGGGGGTGCAGGGTGTCTTTTGGGGGGGGCAGGATGGATTTGGGGGGGCAGGGTGTCTTTTGGGGGGGGGCAGGATGGATTTGGGGGGGCAGGGTGTCTTTTGGGGGGGGCAGGATGGATTTGGGGGGCAGGGTGTCTTTTGGGGGGGGCAGGATGGTTGGGGCTCTATTTGGGTGTTAACTGAGCACTCCCATCTCCTTTTTGTGCCCCCAATTCTTTGCACCCCTCCCCGACTCTTTCCTTCTGATTTTTACCCCCACCAATTTTTTCCCCCACCATTTTTTCCCCTCATTTTGCCCCCCCCCCAATTCTGTGCCTCCCCCCCAATCTGTGCCCCCCCCCAATCTGTGCCCCCCCAGATCGAGGGGGAGACGAGTGCCAAGCTCCCGGCCAGCCTGGAGCGGATCCTCAGCGACTGCCGGGCGCTGCGGGAGGAGAACGCGCTGCTGGCCGCTCGTGCCCGCCACGCCTGACCCCAAACCAAGGGGGGGGGGGGTTTCCGCACCCCAAAATCCGCCGGGGGGGCTCTGCCGCCCCCCCCGCACACAGCGGGGTGTGGGGGTGCCCGTGTAGCCCCCCCCAAAACGCACCCGCAGTGGGGAGGGGGGGACAGTTCCTTTATGGTTTCAATAAATCCCAGTGCAGTTCGGGGTTGTTTGTGGTGCTCTTGGGGGGAGGATTTGGGGGTGTCGTGTTCCTCCTGGGAGGGGGGGGTCTTGGGGGCACCCCCCCCTCCGTGGTTTTGGGGTCCCACCTCAGCTCCGGGGGGGCAGAAAGTACTTGAGGTCACAGTCCCTGTGGAGGTCAGAGGGGCATCCCGGGGTTATCACGGGTGTTTTGGGGGGGGGGTTTACGCACTCCCCGCGTTTTTGGGGTGCCCGGGGGGGTTTTGGGGTGGCCGGGGTGGGGTTTTGGGGGTACCTGGGGTAGCGCTGGCCCCGCTTGCGCCGGAACTCGGCCTCGTCCACGGTCCAGACGGCGCCGCGCGCAGCCTCCACCCGCACGAAGCACTTGTGCAGGCTCAGGTTGTGGCGCACGGCGTTCTGGGGGGGTGGGACACCCCAAAATCAGGGTGGGACCCCGGAATTGGGGGGCTGGACATCCCCCCCTCACATTCCCTGAGGGATTTTGGGGTGGTCTGGGGAGGGTTTAGGGATTTGGAGGGGGTTGGGGGGGGGGGGGGGTCTCTGAGCTGTCATGGATGGGGGGGATGGTTGGAGAGGTGCTGGGAGAATTTGGGGTCCCCCCCCCGTTTTTGGGGAGTGGGGGTGTTGGGAGGGGGGGGGTCCGGGGCAGCATTGGGGTCCCAGGGGGCAGGTTTGGGGGTCCCACCTGTGGGTGGTAACATTTTGGGGTGCTGGGGGTCCCCAATGATGGTGATGGAGAGTGGGGGGGTCTCTGCTGGGGAGGAGTTGGGGTGACCCCCAGGATGGGGGTGCGGGGGGGGGTTGGAGGGGCCCCAGGAGTTCGTGGAAGCCCCAGGGATGTTTGGGGGGGGTGGGGGTGGACTGGAAATCCCGGGGTCGGTTTTGGGGTGTGGGGGGGTACCAGGGATGTTTGTGAGTTCTGGGGACAGCTGGGGGTCCTGAGGGGCTGTTTTGGGGTCTCGGGTGTGTTTCAGGGTCCATGGGGAGGCTGTTATGGGGTCCCAGGGGGTTCCCGGGGGGTGTTTGGGGTCCCAGGGGGCATTTGTTTGGGGTCTCGGAGGGTCCTAGGGGGCTGTTTTAGGGTGCAGGGAACTCTCAGGGTGTTTTTCGGGGTCCCAGGGGGTTCCCGAGCTGTGTCTGGGGGCTCCCGGGGTGTGTTTGGGGTCCGGGGAGGGTTGTTCGGGGGTCCTGGGAGGTTCCCGGGGGGGTTGTTTGGAGTTCCCGGGGGTGGTTCGGGGTTCCCGGGGGGGTTGTTCGGGGTTCCCGGGGGGGTTGTTGGGGTTCCCGGGGGTGGTTCGGGGTTCCGGGGGGCTGTTTTGTGGTGTGTTTTGGTGGGTCCCGGGGGTTGTGCGGGGTTCCCGGGGGTGTTCGGGGTTCCCGGGGGGGCTGCTCGGGGTTCCGGGGTGTGTCTGGGGGGTCCCGGGGGTTGTTCGGGGTTCCCGGGGGTGTTCGGGGTTCCCGGGGGGGCTGCTCGGGGTTCCGGGGTGTGTCTGGGGGGTCCCGGGGGTTGTTCGGGGTTCCCGGGGGTGTTCGGGGTTCCCGGGGGTGTTCCGGGGTCCCGGGGGGCTGCTCGGGGTTCCGGGGTGTGTCTGGGGGCTCCCGGGGGGGCTGCTCGGGGTTCCGGGGTGTCTCTGGGGGGTCCCGGGGGTCCCCACCTTCCAGGTGCGGGTGTTGTGCCGGAAGAAGCCGAACCTGCGGCTGAACCAGTGGTAGATCTCCGCCAGGGGGCGCTGCCGCTGCGGGGACTCCAGGATGGCCTGGGGGGGGCGGGGACATTGGGGGGACATTGGGGGGACATTGGGGACATTGGGGGGACATTAGGGACATTGGGGGGCACGGGGGGACATTGGGGGGCATGGGGGGACATTGGGGGCACGGGGGGACATTGGGGGGCACGGGGGGACATTGGGGACATTGGGGACATTGGGGAGACACTGGGGGGCACGGGGGGGCATTGGGGACATTGGGGGGACATTGGGGGCACGGGGGGACATTGGGGACATTGGGGACATTGGGGGGACATTGGGGACATTGGGGACATTGGGGGTACGGGGGGACATTGGGGGGACATTGGGGGGCATGGGGGGACATTGGGGGTACGGGGGGACATTGGGGGGACATTGGGGGGACATTGGGGACATTGGGGGGACATTGGGGACATTGGGGACATTGGGGGGCACGGGGGGACATTGGGGGGACATTGGGGGCACGGGGGGACATTGGGGGCACGGGGGGACATTGGGGGGACATGGGGGACACGGGGGGACATTGGGGGACATTGAGGGGGCACGGGGGGACATTGGGGACACGGGAGGACATTGGGGGAACATTGGGGACATTGGGGGCACGGGGGGACATTGGGGGGACATTGGGGGACATTGGGGACATTGGGGACATTGGGGGGACATTGGGGGGACATTGGGGGGCACGGGGGGACATTGGGGACATTGGGAGGACATTGGGAGGACATTGGGGGGACATTGGGGACACGGGGAGACATTGGGGGGACATAGGGGGCACGGAGGGACATTGGGGGGACATTGGGAGGCACGGGGGGACATTGGGGGGACATTGGGGACATTGGGGGGACATTGGGGGACACGGGGGGACATTGGGGGGACATTGGGGACATTGGGGGCACGGGGGGACATTGGGGGACACGGGGGGACACTGGGGGAACATTGGGGGGCACGGGGGGACATTGGGGGGACATTGGGGACACGGGGGGACATTGGGGGGCACGGGGGGACATTGGGGGGACATTGGGGACACGGGGGGACATTGGGGGGCACGGGGGTACGTTGGGGGGACACAGGTGACATTGGGGACACACAAGGGACATTGGGGGGACACGAGAGGGTTGGGGACAAACTTTTGGGGTGGCTTTGGAGACAGCTGAGGATGGTTTAGGGGGGCACGGCAGCGCGTGGGGACACTTTGGGGGGGGCTCTGGGGAGGGTCTGGGGTACAGGGACACACTTGGGGTCACAGGGGGGAGCATGGCAGGTTTGGGGACACTGTGAGGTGGCCTGGGGGGGCTATGGGGGGCATAGGGTGGGCTTTGGGGACAGTTTGGGGGGGGGACATGGAGGGGCTGCAGGATGGCCGGGATGAGGAAATTGGGGAGCAGGGCTATGAGGGGAGAGCTGGGGTGGGGGGAAGGATACGGGGGGGTGTCGGGGGCACGGGGGGGGGGGCTCTGGGTGCCCCAGGGGGTTTGGGGGAGCCCGGGGGGGGTTTGGGGGTTCGGGGGGGGGCACTGACCCAGCGGATGAGCGTGGCGTAGGTGTAGGGGGGCCGCGCGGTGCTGAGCCGGTAGTACTCCAGTTCTGGGGGGGCCAGGGGGGGTCAGCCGGACCCAGCCCCCTCCCCGGTTAGTTGGGGGGACACCCCCACACCCCCCAAACCCGGGGCTCACCTGGGTAGAGCCCCCCGCGCTCCCAGGGGTGTCCCGGGGGGGTCAGCATCATCTCGGGGTCCCCCTCTGCCTCGGGGGCGGCTGCGGGACCCCAAATCGGGGGGAGCCCAGCCTGGCCCTTCCCGGGGGGGCCCTGGAGGGGGGGGGGGGGGGAGCACACAAGTGAGGGGCTGGCACCGCTGTGGGGGGGGCCCAGCCCCCCGCCCCTGTTTTGGGGTGTGTTGCCCCCCTTACCGTGCTGGGGGGGGCCCTCCGGAGGAGCTGCGCCTGCAACAGCCCCAGGCGGTGCCGCTCGCGGGCCAACTGCGGGGGGGGACAGGTTTGGGGGGCGGGGCGGTCACACACGGGGTTTGGGGGACATGGGGGGGTTTGGGGGACAGGTTTGGGGGGCGGGGGGGTCACACACGGGGTTTGGGGGCCAGGGGGGGTTTGGGGGACAGGTTTGGGGGGCGGGGGGGTCACACACGGGGTTTGGGGGACATGGGGGGGTTTGGGGGACAGGTTTGGGGGGCGGGGGCGTCACACACGGGGTTTGGGGGACATGGGGGGGTTTGGGGGGGTCACACACGGGGTTTGGGGGACAGGTTCGGGGGGCGGGGGGTCACACACGGGGTTTGGGGGACATGGGGGGGTTTGGGGGGTCACACACGGGGTTTGGGGGACATGGGGAGGTTTGGGGGGGTCACACACGGGGTTTGGGGGATGGTTTTGGTGGGCGGGGGGGTCACACACGGGGTTTGGGGGACAGGGGGGTCACACACAGGATTTGGGGGACATGGGGGGCACAGGTTTGGGGGCGTCATGGTTTTGTTGATGAAATGGGCCTTGGGAGGGGTGATGGGTTGGGGGGGACAGGTTTAGGGGGCGATGGGCTGGGGGGCACAGGGAGGACACGGTTTGGGGGGGTCCCAGATCTGGGGGGGACAGGAGGGGCACAGGTTTGGGGTTGGAGTTGTGTTTTTGTGGGGAGTCCCAGGACACTTGGGGGTCCCGTGGCACTTGGGGGGGTCGGGTCAGGATTTGGGGGGTGTCAGGGTAGGACTGTGGGGGCTCAGGGGGGATTTTGGGGGCCCCCTCACCTGCTGCTCCAGCTCCTGGATCCTCTCCAGCTGCCGCAGGCACTGAGCCACCTCCCCCGGCTCACGGCGGGGGGGCCTGGAGGTGATTTTTGGGGGGTGCGAGGTGAGGACGGGGGTCCGGGATGCCCCCAACCCCCCCCCCCCAAAGCCCCCACTCACCTGGGGGGCTGCGCAGCGCCGGGGGGCGGTGGGGGGGGGTCGCTGCCGGCGGGGGCGGGTGAGGGGTCTCTGTCGCGGCCGGGGGGGTCTTTGGGGCCCCATTCCAAACCGGGGAGACCTGGAGGAGTTTTTTTTGGGGGGGAGGGGTTTCCCAAAAGGGAGGACACCCCCCGAAGAAGGGGAGGGCGGGTCTGAGGGGGGGGGGCTCACCGTGCGCCGGGGGCAGCCGAGTTCGCATCACCAGCACCCCGGGGTGCTGCACGTGCAGGAGGGGGGGGCACGACCCCCCCTCGGGTGGCACCTGTGTGGTTGGGGGGGGGGGCAGGAGGTGAACCCCCCCCTCCTAACGCACACCCCACCCCACCCCCCCCCCCCCCCGAATTGGTGGCCCGGGCTCTGCCCCGCACCTGGGTGCGCCGAGGGACCCCCCCGTCCGCGCGGGTCAGCACCGTGGGCCGGTCCTGGGGGCTGCGGGGGGGGCGGCGCTGCCTGGGGGGGGGGGGGGGGGTGGGAGGGGGTGAGACCCCCCCCCCCTCCGACCCTCCCCCTGCCCTCCCCTCCCCCCCTCCGAGCGTGTGACACACGCGTGTGCCAGGCCTGGACACGTGTCCCCCGCAGGTCCTGCGTCACCGCGAGTCCCGGAACCCGCGCGGGCGGGGGACAGCAGCCCCCCTCCAGCCTGTCCTGGCCCAGTTACCTCTCCCAGTACCGCCCAGTGCTCCCAGTATGGGCTGGGCCCCCTCCCATCTTCCACTGGCACCCCTCATGCCATCCACCATCGCCCATCCATCCCCGTCTACCCCAGTCCCTCCCATTGTCATCCCAAGCTCTCCCAGTAAGCACCGAGTCATTTCCAGTTTCCCCCAGTCCTTTCCAGCATCCCCAGTAAGCCGCAGTCCCTCCCAGTCCTTCCCAGCACCCCTCCAGTCTCTCCCTGTAAACTGCAATCTCTCCCAGTGCTTTCCAGTGCTACCCAGTCCCTCCCAGCATCTCCCCAGCCCACCCTAGTGTATTCCCAGCCCATCCCAATCCATCTTTGTTACCCTCCCGCTCCTTCCCAGTTTCCCCCAGTACTTTCCAGCATTCCCCAGTAAGCCACAGCCCCAGTCCTCCAGTGCCACCCACTCCATCCCAGTCTGCACCAACACCCTCCCAGCCTCCCCATTTTCCCAACCCAGTGCTCCTCCAGCCCCTCCCGACACTCCCCAGTCCATCCCAGTTCCCACCAACCCCTCCTGACACTCCCCAGTCCATCCCAGTCCACCCCAGTTCCCACCAACCCCTCCCGACACTCCCCAGTCCATCCCAGTCCATCCCAGTTCCCACCAACCCCTCCCGACACTCCCCAGTCCATCCCAGTCCATCCCAGTCCCCACCCAGTGCCTTGCACTGCTCCCAGTTTCCCTCCCAGTCCCCACCAGAGCCCTCCCAGTCCCACCCAGCATCAATCCTGTGCTCCCCCAGTCCCATCCAGCATCACGCCAGTGCCCTCCAGTGTGCTCCCAGTGCCTCCCCAGTGTGCTCCCAGTGCCTCCCAGTGCCTCTCAGTGCCCCCAGCTCACGGGTCCCGGGCGCCCGCCATGGCTCTGGGTGACACCGGGTGCTTCCACCTCCAATTTATAGACGGGAAACCACAGCCCTGAGTCACGGCGGGGGTGGGGGGCCGAGGTGACCCCCCCAGACCCAAACAGGTGCCCTAAGACGGCCAGGGCGCAGCCACCCCAAAATGCAGAGAAATGCCCCGAAACGGCTGAGAAATGCCCTGAAACGTGTGGGATGAAATGGCCCCAAATGCGAAGAAACAGCACAAATCGGGAGGGTAGGGACACCCCAAAGTCATCACGGCAAGACACCCCAAAACGCAGGGAAATGCCCCAAGAAGACCAGGCAGAAACACCCCAAACCGGCCAGAGATACTGGGAAATGCCTCAAAACAGCTGGGCACCCCGAAATGACCAGCGAGAAACTCCTCGAAAGCTGCAGAAATGCCCCAAAAATGGGTGGATGGCGACACCCTGAATTGGCTGGGCAGAGACACCCCAAAATGCAGAGAAATGCCCCCAAATGAGCAGGCACAGACACCCCAAACCAGGCAGGCTGAGATGCCCCCAAATACCAAGAAATGCCCCGAAACAACAGAGCAGAAACATCCTAAATGCCCAGACAGAGACACCCCAAAATGAGGAGAAAAGCCCCAAAATAATGGCACTAACATCCCAAAATGGCCAGAGACGTCCCAAAATGAGTCAAAATGCTCAAAAATGGCCAAGGGCACCCTAAAATGAGGCAGGATGCCCCAAAACAGCCGGGCAGAAATATCTTAAAAATGGCTGTAAAGAGGTAACTCAAAAAGTGGAGAAACGTCCCAAAACAGCTGGGCAGAGACACCCCAAAATGTCGGAACAGAGAGTCCCCAAAATGATGAGAAACACCCCAAAGCAGCCAGGAAAAAAAACCCTAAAAAGCAGAGATTTGCCCGAAAATGGCCAGGCAGAAACACCCCGAATCGAGATGTGCCAAAATGAGGAGAAACGCCCTAAAGTAACTGGGTACAGACCCCTCAAAATGGCCAGAGACGCCCCAAAATTCAATAAAACGCCCCCAAAACTGCTGGGCAGAGGTACCCCTAAACCAGCCAGGCAGAAATCCCCCAAAACCGACGCCTTGAACCCTTTGGGGGGGGGGAGGGTCCCGCAAACTGCAGGAGTCTGTCCCCAACACCCCCCCAAGTCCCATCCCCCCCACAAACCCCGCCAAAACTCCTGAAATGCCCCAAAATGACGCTGTTGAAAAAAGCAGCTCAAACGCCCCCTCCGAAAAGCCGGGAAATGGCCCCAAATCGCTCGGGTACCTCCAAATCCCTAAAAACTGCTCAGAAAGGGGAAAAACCTCGGGAAAAGCACTCCCCCAGCCGCCCCGCCCCTCCCCCCCCCCCCAAATTTTGGGGGCTTTTTCCACCTGCAGGCCCTGAGTTTTGCCCTTTTTCCATGCAAGCGGCCCCAAAATCCACTTGGTTAAAGGTCAGTTTTTGACGCTTTCCAGCCCCGAATTGGCCGGGTTTTACCCCAGTGCGGCGCTGGGTGTAGCACCCGGGACCCCTCCCCATTTTCGGGGTGGGGTTGGGAGTTTTTCCACCCCCGGGACTTCCCCAGCTCGAAGAGACCTGAAACTGAGCCCGAGCGGGCAGGAAATAAGGGAGGGGGGGTGGGGTGGATTTTTGGAGGGGGGTGGAGCAGAGCCGGTGCCTGGACCCCCCCCCCCCCCCCATAGGGACCCCCAGCCCACCCCCCCGTGCCCACGTGTGCGGCTCCAGACCCCTCGTGCCAAGGCTCTCGCACGCTGCCCCCTCCCCTCGGGCCGGTGTTAGGGCACAGCCCCCCCCCCCCCCGGACCCCCTCCCCAAACCCGCTCACGTCCTGGCACCCCGCTTTTTATGCCCCCCCCCGTGATGTCAGAGAACCCTCCCACACTTGGGGGGGTCCTGGGGGTTCCCCCAAATCCTCCACCCCCCCCCCTTTTGCCCCCTCCCCATGGGGGGGGGGGCATCAGCACTGCCCCAAACTTTCACTTGTGGCCGAGGCTCCTTTTTTGGGGGGGGGTCACGAAGGGAACCCCAGTACCGCTCCCAGGGGTGCAGTCCTGTGGGGAACTCGGAGGGGGGGGGACCCTCTAATGCCCCCTCAAAGCCCCCACACCCTGGGGACCCCCCAATCTCCAGGACCCCTCAAAAACCCCGTGGGAGACCCAGGTGTTTGGGGGTGCTAATGTCCCCCCCCCGACACCCCATTGCACCCCCCAAGGGGAGCAGATATTGGGGGGACCCCTCTTTGCTCCCCCAGACCCTGGGGACCCATGGGAACACGGGGGGCCCATTAACACCCCCTCAAGACCCCCACCCACGGAGGTCCTCCCGATCTCCAGGACCCCCCCTAAGCATCCCCCGGGGGACTCAGGCGTCCTGGGGGACCCTGCTGAACTCTCAGCGCTCCCCAAACGGGTGCAGACACTGCCGGGGGGGGGGGGGGACACGGACACTTTGTCCCCCCAGGAGCGGCCCTTTAACCCCCCCCCATTTGTCATCCCCACCCCCCTCGGAGGGTCCCCCCAGTCTCCAGGAGCCCCCCAGACACCCTTCAGAGAACTCAGGAATGCGGGAGGGGCCCCCCCTTTCACAGCCCCTCCGCCCGGGACCCTCAACTCGGCCCCCCCCCCCCCCCCGCCCCGTCCAACAGGCCCCGCCCCGGCCCGGCCCCGCCCCCCGGGCCGGCCCCGCCCCCGCGCTGCGGCTCCCGGCCCCGCCCCTCCGCCATGGCCCGGGCTCCCGCCTCCGCCCCGGCGCCCCCCCCGTGGCCGGACTCCCGGCGTGCCCCGCGCGGGGGGGGCCCCTCCCATCCCCCCCCGCGCCCCGGGACCCCCCCCCCGGACCCCCGGGACCCCCCCCCCGGCCCCTCATGACCCCTCGGCTGGCGGGACCCCCCTCTCACCCGCCTCGACCCCGTCCCCCCCCCTCCCGGAGGTCCCCGCGCCCCCGCCGGGGGTCCCCGAGCCCCCCGCCGCCCCCCCGGGGGACCCCGACAGCCCCGCGCCCCCCGGTGTGGGCGGGGGGTCCCGGCGGGTCCTTTTCGCCGACGCTCTGGGGCTGCCCCTGACCCGCCTGCGGCAATACCGGCCCTGGGACCCTCGGGGGCGGGGGGGGCCGCCGGGGGGGGGCGGGGGGGGACCCCCGGTAGGGGGGGAGGGGGGCGCGGTGGGAGAGCCGCCCCCCCCCGGGATCTGGATGAGACCTGGGAAGGGCAGGTAAGAGATGGGGGTGGGGGGGGGAATCTGCATGGGGGACCCCCAAAAATGGGGTCAACCCCCCACCCCCCCGCATGTGCCCCCCGAAATTGGGGGGGGGGGGGATGTGGCGCATGTCTGGGTTCCCCCCGGACCCTCGGGCCCCGGATGTGGGTCACCTTCTGGGGGGTTGCAGATGCTGCTCCCCCACCCCTAATTTGGGGGGCGGGGGGGCGACGGGTCCTCTCCGGTGACCCCCCCCACACCCGTGTCCCCCCAAAAGGCCACAGGAGGCGGAGGACGTGCAGCCCCCACCCCCCGACCACAGCACAGGTAAGTATTGCCCCCCCCCCCAACTTTGGGGGTGCACCCCCGAGTACTGGGGCACCCCCCAGTTTTGGGGATCCCCCCCCTCCCCCAAATTTTGGGGGGTCTCTCACCCCCCCCCCTTTCCCTCCCACAGAGCCTGACCCTGCCCCAACGCCCCCCCCGGATGTGGAGCAGCCCCCGGCACAGGTGAGACAACACCCTGTCTCCCTCAAAACTGGGGTGCCCCCCTCCCCCAGGGAAGGGGGTACCCCAAACCGTGCCTCCCCGAGGCCGGGGGTACCCCAAACTGTGCCCCCCCCTCCCCTTAGGGCGCCGAGGACGAGGCGGTGGCGCGGGAGCTGGAGCAGCTCTACCTGTCCCACCTGCGCCGGCTGCGGGGGGACCCCGGCGACAGCGACCCCCCCCCGAGAAACGGGGGCCCCCCCTTCCCCGAGCGAGCCCCCAACACCTCTCTGGCCAACGAGATGGCCCTGCGCTACGAGGGTGGGGGGCGGTGCAGCCCCCCGGTGCTGCTGGGGAGGGGGGGGCCGGTGGAGGGGGCGCTGGTGGTGCCGGCGCGGCCCCCCCGGGGGAGGGGGACCAGTTTGGGGGGGGCCCTCAGGGGGTGCGGGGTGGTCCTGGCTTTGGCCGTGCTGGTGCCGGTGGCCTGGGGGGACGGGGGGGGTCCCACGGCCGCGCTGGCCCTGGGGCTCTACCTGGCGCTTGCCTGGCTCACGTGAGGGGGGGGGGGGGGAAAGCCCCATTGTCACCACCCAAAATTGTCACCTCCCAAATCGTCACAGCCCCCCCACCCATTTCACCCTTGAAAACGTGGGACACCCCTAAATCACTCGGGGGAGCTGGGGGGGGAAGGGGGGGCTGAGTTGTGGCGTGGGGTGATCGAAGGGCACCTCCAAATTGCCCCCCCCACCCCTCCCCGGGGTGGGGGCACTGTCACTTTGTGGGACCCCCCCTCCCCGCCCCGATTCATGTGCACCCCCTCCCCCCCCCGAGTTTTGGGGCGCCCCTGTGTACATACAGCCATGGAACGACGGTGTCCCCGAGTTCTTGTCATGGGGGGCGCTCTGGGGGGAAGGGGGGGGTAGGGGAGGGTTGTCTGTCTCTGTTTAGGGGGTGGGGGCCCGTTCCCCCCCCCCTCCCCCCTCACGGCGTCGCTGTCGCAGCCGTTTCCTGCCCCGGGGAAAGGTCCCAGCAAAGGTCACGGGGCCCGTGGATGACAAACAGCCCCCCCAGACACCCCGGAGATGGGGCACGCTCACCTTCGGGTGTCATGTCGTGGGCTCCTTGTCGTGACACAAGGGTCTGCGACCCCCGGGGAGCCCTGAATGTCCTGGGGCCACCTGGGGAGGGACGGTCCTGAGCCCCCTAAGAAGAAGCAGGGAGTGGTCCTAAGGCTCCTTGGAGGCAGTTGAGGGGTCCCGAGTGTCCTGGGAGCAGCTGGAGGGGTCCTGAGCATCCTGGAGGTGGCCAGGAGGGGGTCCCCAGCCCCCAGTGAAGCTGCTGAGGGGGTTGTCAGTCCTCAGGGAGGGTCCTCCGTGCCCTGGATCCAGGCAAAGGGGGGGTCCTGGCCCCTCAGGTGACATTGGGGTGGTCCCAGCTCCTCAGGAGTCACCGTGGGGAGGGTCCTGGCCCCTCGGGTGACATTGGGGTGGTCCCAGCTCCTCAGGAGTCACCGTGGGGAGGGTCCTGGCCCCTCGGGTGACATTGGGGTGGTCCCAGCTCCTCAGGAGTCACCGTGGGGAGGGTCCTGGCCCCTCGGGTGACATTGGGGTGGTCCCAGCTCCTCAGGAGTCACCGTGGGGAGGGTCCTGGCCCCTCGGGTGACATTGGGGTGGTCCCAGCTCCTCAGGAGTCACCGTGGGGAGGGTCCTGGCCCCTCGGGTGACATTGGGGTGGTCCCAGCTCCTCAGGAGTCACCGTGGGGAGGGTCCTGGCCCCTCAGGTGACATTGGGGTGGTCCCAGCTCCTCAGGAGTCACCGTGGGGAGGGTCCTGGTCCCTCAGGTGACATTGGGGTGGTCCCAGCTCCTCAGGAGTCACCGTGGGGAGGGTCCTGGCCCCTCAGGTGACATTGGGGTGGTCCCTGCTCCTCAGGAGTCACCGTGAGGAGGGTCCTGGTCCCTCAGGTGACATTGGGGTGGTCCCAGCTCCTCAGGAGTCACCGTGGGGAGGGTCCTGGCCCCTCGGGTGACATTGGGGTGGTCCCAGCTCCTCAGGAGTCACCGTGGGGAGGGTCCTGCCCCCTCGGGTGACATTGGGGTGGTCCCAGCTCCTCAGGAGTCACCGTGGGGAGGGTCCTGGCCCCTCGGGTGACATTGGGGTGGTCCCAGCTCCTCAGGACTCACTGTGGGGAGGGTCCTGCCCCCTCGGGTGACATTGGGGTGGTCCCAGCTCCTCAGGACTCACTGTGGGGAGGGTCTTGGCCCCTCGGGTGACATTGGGGTGGTCCCAGCTCCTCAGAACTCACTATGGGGAGTGTCGCAGTCCCCTGGATTTACTGTGTGGAGTCCCAGTCCCTCAGCTGACAGCGGGGGTGTCCCACACCCTCTGGACTCATTGTGGGGGGCTCCAGTCCTCCCGGGGGGGATCCTGCTCCCCCTGCAGTCCCCGAGCCCTTTGGGTGACAGTGTGGGTGGTGGTCCTGTCCCCTCCTGCCTGCCCCTGCGGTCCCTCAGCCCCTCAGGTGACAGCGAGGGGGGCGGCCCTTCTGAAGTCACTATGGGGGGTCCCAGTCCCTCTGGACTCACTGGTGGGGGAGGTCCCGTCCCCTATGAGGTCCTCCTCCCCTCACAGTCCCTCAGCTCCTCAAGTGACAGCAGCAGGGTGTGTCCCAGCCCCTCGGGACTCACTGTGGGGGTATCCTGTCATCTCCGGATGGTCCGCTCTCCCTGTAGTCCCTCAGTCCCTTAGGTGACATCGCGTGGGAGTCACAGTGGGGAGGTGTTCCACCTCCACTTCCCCCCACGGTTCCTCAGACCCTCAGGTGACAGCGGGGGGAAGGAGGGGGTCAGCCAGCCCTTCTGAAGTCACTGTGGGAGGGTCCCAGTCCCTCAGGTGATGGGGGGGGGGGGGTCCCAGCCCCTCTAGACTCACTGGGAGGGGGAAATCCTGTCCCCTTCAGAGCGGTCCTGCAGTCCCTCAGCCCCTCAGGTAGAAGTGGAGGGGGGGAGCCCTTCTGAAGTCACTGTGGGAGGGGTCCCAGTCCCTCAGGTGACAGTGTGGGGGGGATGCCATGCCCTCCTGGGGGTCCCGCTCCCCCCGCGGTCCCCCAGCCCCTCATGACGGGAGTGGGGCGTGACCTCTCCCCTCACGGCGGGGCTCTCGCGCCGCCCGCACGTGCGCTCCTCACGCTGCGCATGCGCGCGGCTCTCCCGCCCCACCCACCGGGCTCCCCGAGCCCGCCAAAGCAGCGCGCGCCCATTGGCTGCCCCTTTCCCGCCCGCCCCGCGTGACGGGCGTCGCCACGGCAACGGGCCAATGGGCAGCGCGCGAGTGACGAGCGGGTGGGCGGGGCTCCGGCGGCGGCGGCGGCAGCGCGCGCGCTTTTTCGGCCGCTGCTTCGGCCCTGGCGGGCGCCGGAGCCGCCGCCATGAGCGGGGCCGGGGCCGGGGCGGACCGGCCGTCCCCGGCCAAGCTCCGCCGCTTGGACGAGCCCACCGGGACGGGCCCTGCCGCCGCCGTTACCCGCGGAGAGACGGCCCGTTCCCCCACCCCCGCCGGAGGTCGTGGTGAGGGCCGCAGCGCGCGCGCGCGGGGCGACGGGTCCGGGCATGCGCGGGGCGGCGGCGGGGACGCGCGCGCGCCCCCTGGCGGCCGCCCGGAGATCGCGGCTTTGGCCGGGGACGGGCTCGATACCCCCAAGGAGGGGCTGGAGACCCCCGGGGAGGGCACGGGGGGGCCGAAGACCACCGGACAGGCCATGGGCAACCCGGAAACCACCGAGGAGGCCAAGGGCGGCCTGGAGACCACCATCACCCACTGCTTGGAGCAAGAAAAAGGGGGCCTGGAGACCACCAGAGAGGTCACAGAGGGCCTGGTGACCACCAGTGGGCTCAAGGTGAGCCTGGAGACCACCGGAGAGACAGTAGAGAGGCTGGAGACCACCAACAGGCTCAAGGGGAACCTACAGACCATCAGCAGGTGTAAAGGGAGCCTGAAGACCCCCAGTAGCGACTGCTTGGAGCAGGAAAAAGGGGGTTCAGAGACCACCAGAGAGGTCACAGAGGGCCTGGAGACCACCAGTGAGGCCATGGGGGACCTGGAGATTGCTGCCACTCACTCCTTGGAGCAGAACAAGGGTGTCGTGGAGACTCCCATGGAACCCAAGCGAAGCCTGGAGACCACCAGAGAGGCCACGGGTGGTCTGGAGACCAGCAGGGAGGTCACAGAGAGCCTCGGGACCACCAACGGGCGCAAGGGGAGCCTGGAGACCGCCGTCACTCGCTGCTTGGAGCAAGGGAGAAGGAGCAAGGGGGGCCTGGAGATCACCACCAAGGTGCTGGGGAGCGTGGAGACTGATGCTTGCCCTGCTGGGGACCTCAAAAGCACCAGCAGGCGCAAGGCAAAGACGCCGGTGAGGCCCAAGGGGAGCGCAGAGACTGCCAGTACCCAGTGCTCGGAGTGGGAGAGAAGTGGGAATGGGGGCCTGGAGACCACCAGGGAGGACACGGGCAGCCTGGAGACCACCCTCACTGGCCACGTGCGGCAGGACAGAGAGCAAAAGGGGGGCGTGGAGTCCGCCACGGAGCCCGAGGACAGCCTGGAGCCCACCCCCACGGCCTGTGTGGGGCAGAGCCGGGGCGGCCCCGGGCTCCCAGACCTCGTGGGGGTCCCAGAGCCCGCGGGGGTCCCAGTCCCCAAGGAGCACGTGGCCGAGGAGAGCGCGGTGATCTCCCTGGGCGAGGACGAGGACGAGGAAGAGGAGGAGGAGCGGGACGAAGGCCCGGCGCGCTACCTGGCGGCGCTGGAGGCCGTGCAGCTGGAGCTGGAGGCCGTGGAGGAGGAGGCGGCTCGGGCCTTCCGCCGCCTCCGCACCCGGTTCTGCCTCCGCCGCCGGCCCCACCTGCAGCGCCGCAACCGCCTGATCCAGCACATCCCCGGCTTCTGGGTCACCGCCGTATCCTTGGGGGGGCTGCAGCCGGGGCGGGGGGGGGGGGGGGCAACACGGGAACACCCAGATCCGTCTTTCCTTGACCCCCCATCCCCAGTTCCTGAACCACCCGCAGCTCTCGGCCATGATCAGCGACCGCGACGAGGACGCGCTGAGCTACATGACGAGTTTGCAGGTGCCTGGAGGGGGTCCTGGGGAGGGGGGGGTGGGTGGGTTTGGGGCTGTGTGGGCCCCCCCCGAGGTAACACAGCTGGGCCCGCAGGTGGAGGAGTTCGGCCAGAGCCGCCCCGGGTGCCGCATCCGCTTCTTCTTCAGCGTCAACCCCTATTTCCAGAACGACGTCGTGGCCAAGGAGTTCGTGCGCGGCCCCTCCGGTGGGTGCTGGTGGGGGTAGGGGGGGCACCCCCTCTTCCTGCAGCCCAAGGAGGTGTTTGGGGGGGGTCCGGAGTGACCCCCTCGTGTGTTGTTCCTCCTCCCAGGTCACCTGGTGTCCCACTCGACCCCGATCCGGTGGTGGCAGGGGCAGGACCCCCGGTCCCGCCCCCACAAGGGCCCCCCGGCCCCCCGCAGCTTCTTCGCGTGGTTTGGGGACCACAGTTTCCCTGCGGGGGACCGTGTGGCCGAGGTGAGCCCAGTGCTCCCAGTAACCCCTCCCAGTGCTCCCAGTAACCCCTCCCAGTGCTCCCAGTAACCCCCCTGACCCTCCCATCTCTCCCCCGCAGATCATCAAGGAGGAGCTTTGGCCCAACCCGCTGCAGTTTTACCTGCTGGGGGAGGGCGCCGAGGGACCCCCCGACAGGTGAGCTGCACCCCTGGGGTCTGGGGGGGGGGGGAGCAGGGAGGGAACCCCAAAGCTTTAACCCCTCTTTAACCCCGTCCCCAGTGAGAGTGGCGAGGACTGCGTGGTGATCCTGGATGACGACGAGGACGTGCAGGAGATCCCAGATGATGGGGATGGTGAGTGACACCCCTCCCCCCACCCTGGGGGGGACACCAAAACTCCTCACCTGAGGAAATTGGGGGCTGGGACCCCCCCCCAGAGTCCTCTCGGGAGTAGGGGCTGATTTTGTGCCCCCCATGCCCCCCCCTCCAGGCAGTGGCGTGGAAGAGGTCCCGACTGAGGAGCCCCCCAACCCCCCCGTGGGACAGAAAGACCCCAACAGGGGCAGAATCTAATTGGAGGGGGGGATTTGGGGGTGCTGCACATCTCCTCCCCCCCCCCGGCATTGCGGGTAACGAGGGGCTGGGGGCCCCCAACACAGCTCAGGGTGTTTGAAGGCCTTTCACCCCCCCTTTCCCCCAAACCTTTCATGACTCCCCTCCGGGGACCCCCAATCTCCCCAGCTCCATCACCTGGGGGATTGGGGGTCCCCCTAAATCCCCTCCCCCCAACCACACACCAGGGGAGAAACACAACCGTTTCCTGACCATTTTTGTACATTTTGGGTTAAAAACTTGTAAAATTTTCTTTTTATATCTAAAAATATATTATAATAAAGTTCTAACAGTTTCACAGAGACCTCCCTTGAACCCCAAACCCCTCGGGGATGGGCTCGGGGAGGGGGGGAGGGCAGATTTCAGGGTGATTTTACTCCACTGGCTCATCCCCCTCCTCACCTGCCGCCGGTGTTGGGGTGAGGGGCTCCCCTGGCTCTGGGGGGGCCCCCGTGGGGTCCTGGGCTATGGGGGGGGGCTGGACACCGAGGGCCGGGAGGGCCCCCAGGAGCTGCTCCCGAGCATCGCCGGCGAATCGGTTCTGCAGGAACGCCGGGAGCCCCACCCCGAGGGGGACCCGCACCAGCCCCTGCACCTGGGGGGGACGGAGGGAGACCCCCAAAGTGTCGGGGACCCCCGCGAGTGCCCCCTCAGCCCCACAAAGAGGGGGAGGCACCCAGATCGAGCCCCTCCCCCCCCGAGTACTGTCTCCCCCTTACACCCCCCAGGTACCGGTACCGCCCTCCCCGTCGGGCACCGGCACCCCGGCGGAACCGGCCCCCTCCTCAGACACCCCCAAACCCGCCCCCGGTGCCCCCAAAGCCCCAACCAGTGCAAGACTCCGCCTTAGACCCCCCCCCCTCCCTCCTGGGGTGCCGGTCATCCCCTCCCCCCAGTACCGGTTCCCCCAATACCCGTGACCCCACTCCCGTTTCGGTGCTCCACGACCCCCCCTCAGTTTGATCCCGGTGTCTCCCAGATTCCGCGGTGCAAGGCTCGCCCTCAACCAACCCCACCGGTCCCAGAGGGGCACCCCCAGCACTGCCCCCCGGTCCCGGTGCCCCCATCCCCCCGGTCTCGGTGCCTCCCCCCCATTTCCAGACCGTTCCCGGTGTCTCCATCCCCCCGGTCCCGGTGAGACAACCCCCTACCATTTACCCCCGTTCCCGGTGTTTCCATCCCCCCGGTCCCGGTCCCGGTGCCCCCCCATCCCCCCGTTCCCGGTGCCTCCCCCCCCATTTCCCCCGGTCCCGGTGCCCCCCGCCCCAATCTCCCCGTTCCCGGTACCTCCCCCCCCATCTCCCCGTTCCCGGTGCCCCCCCCATCTCCCCGTTCCCGGTGCCTCCCCCCCCCATTTCCCCCCGGTCCCGGTGCCCCCCCATCCCCCCGTTCCCGGTGCCTCCCCCCCATTTCCCCCCGGTCCCGGTGCCCCCCCCACCTCCAGCCCGTGCTCGGGCGCTCTGGCCCCGCCCCTCTCGAGCGCCTCCAGCTCGTCCAATCGCAGCCGCCGCACGTACAGGTGCGTCACGAGCCCTTCGTCACTTCCGGCCCCGCCCCGCGGCCACGCGCGCGCCCCGCGGTGGTGCCGCGGCCGGAGCCGCAGCGCGGCCGCCGCCGGGCCCAGCTCCTCCCGCAGCTCCCGCTCCAGCGCCGCCTCAAGCGGCTCCCCGGGCTCCGCCAGCCCCCCCGGGAACCCGAACCGCCCGTCGAACCGCAGCTGCATCTGCGGGGCCGCGGAAGGTTCAGCGGCGGGGAAACCCCCCCCCGGGCCTGCTCCGCTCCGTTCCGCTCCGCTCCGCCGCCCCCGTACGCACCAGCACGGCATGTCCCGGCGGCGGTGCCCCGGCGGGCAGCGGCGCGTGCAGCAGCACATGGCAGGCGTGGCGCCAGCCCGGTCCCGGTCCCGGTCCCGCTGCCCCAGCCCCGCTCCGGTCCCGGCCCAGGCCCAGCGCCTCCGCCCGGCTCAGCAGCGGCGCCTGCTCCTCCCCGCCCTCCCGCATGGCGGCGCCGCAGCTGCGCGTCTCCGCCAATCAGCGGGCGCATCTCGGGAGGGGGGGGTGTGGCCCCCACCAATCAGCGGCTGAGGGATCGGCGGAGGCCACGCCCCCACGTGACACACTCGGCACCACCCAGCGGCAACGGGGGCGTGGCCGGGGGCGTGGCCAATCGAAGCCCCGCCCCTCCCCGGCACCCCGCGACTGGGGAGGGGGCGAGACCCCCCCCCAACCCCCCCAAAAAGCCCCGAGCACCCCCAGAGCGGGTCACACACAGAGACACAGCACGGGCGGGAGACGGAGGGGCTTTACTGCCCCCCACAAGCACCAAGGGGGGGCTCCCAGTGGTCTGGGGAGCCCCGTGGGGGTCCCGGGGATTTGGGGGGGGGGGGGGACGGGACTCGCGGGGGTCCCTATGAGGCGGAGTCGGAGGCTTCGGAGCTGTCCTTGACGTCGGTGCTCTCGGTGGTCTCGCTGACCTCGCTGACGTCTTTGCTGTCACCCCCCCCATCCTCGTGGTGGTGGGGCCCCGTGGGGGGGTGCGAGGGGGGCCCCCCCGAGCCGCAGACCCCGTCCCCACCGCGGGGGGGCTCGGCGGGGGCCGGGGGGCGGCCCCGCTCCTTCTGCTCCACCTGCTTCCGCAGCTGGGTGGGGGGGAGGAGAAGGGGCGGGCGCTGACCAGGGCGAAGAGCCTTGGAGGGGCCCTCGGGCAGGGAGGGGAGGGAGCCCCCCCAGGAGGGTTTGGGGGTCCCGGGGAGGGGGGCTCTACCTCATCAGCCATTTGGGTGAGGTCCCGTTTCATGGCGTAGGCGTCCTCCCCGTCGGCGTAGTACTTGGGCTCCACCTCGCTGATCCTGGGGGGCGATTTGGGGGGGCTCACGCGTGGCCTGGGGGGTGTTTGGGTGGGGAGGGCACAGCCTGCCCCTGCTTTTGTCCCCTTGTGTGGTGATAAACGCTCCCAAAGCTGCTCTAAGCCCCCAAACCCCCCCAACCCTGAGCCCCCACATTTCCTCCTGCAGCTCCCCCAGCCCCCCTGTACCCCCCCAGACTCACTGGAAGTTGAGGGTGTTGGAGTAGAGGTGCAGAGCTGCCCGGTTGCTGCCAAGGACAAACGGGGTGAGGGGTTGGCTATTTTGGGGGGGGGGGGTTCCTGGGGGTTTGGGGTCCCCCCGGGGGGGGGTTTTGGGGAGGGGTCTCACCTCTTGCGGACATGCAGGGACACGTATTTGGCGTTGAAGTTCTCGATCATGGCCCGCGACGCCTGGTCCATCAGCTTCTGCGCCAGCCCCAGGCGCCGGTGCGAGCGTTTCACGGCCTGGGGGGGCCCCAAAATGGGCTGGGACACCCCAAAAACCCCCGGGGGACCCCAAAACTCCCCAGGGGATCCCAGAAATAGTCAGGGGCACCCCAAAACCCCCAGGGCATCCCTGAATACACCCAGGGGCCGGTGGGAATTTTTCAGCATGGGGGGGGACCCCAAAATCCCTGTGGGATCTCAGAAACCAGCTGGGGCACCCCAAAACTCCCCGAGGGGCCCCAAAACGGGCTGGGGCACTGCCAAAAACCCCAGGGCACCCCCAAACCAACCCAGGTGCCGCTGGAAGTGTTTCACCACCTGCAGCACCCCAAAAACCCTTCGGGCACCTCAAACCCACCCAAGACATCCCAAAAAAACCAGAGGCACCCCAAAAATTACCCCACACCCCCGGGGTACCCCCAGATCACCCCCCACTGCTTCCCAAAAAGCCCCCAACGCTTCAGAACCCCTCCATGAGCCCCCCAAAGCCCTTAAAGAGCCACCGAAGACCCTCTAAGGGCACCTCAAAACCCCTCAAGCAACCTTGAAGTGCTCAGACCCTGCCCAAGAGTCCCCCCAAAGACCCTCAAGGAACCCCCAAGGGCTCGGGCTCCCTCCAAGAGCCCCCTAAAGCCCTCAGGAGACCCTCCCAAACCCTCAGGTGACCCCAAAGGCCCCCAAGGAGCCCCCCCAAGCCCTCTGACCCATTCCAAGAGCACCCTAAAGCCCCCCCAAAACCCCCCCAAAAGCCCCACTGCCCTACCAGGGACGTGATGTGTCCGTGGGGGACGTCATCGGGATCTTCCTCCCTGCACCAGCACAGGATGGGGGGGTGAGGGGGGGGCGGAAGCCCCAAATCCCACTGGCAACGCCCCCCGCGACCCCCCCAAACCCCAGGAGAAGGGGGGGAAGGGCCCCCCCACCCCACACTCACATCTTGGCCAGGACGTATCCCACGATCTTCCCGTTCTCGTCCTCGGCGATGTAGGAGAGCTGAGGGGGGCGGAAAGGGGGTGAGGGGGGGGCCAGGGGTCCCCGGGGGGCAATTCCAGGTGTCCCTGGGGGAGGGGATCCGGGGGGTCCCGAGGGGGGGAATTCCAAGGGTCTCTGGGTGGGGGAGAAAAGATCTGGGGGGTCCCGGGGGGGTCTCGAGGGGAGGAATTTTGGGGTCCCAGGGGAAGATCCAGGTGTTTGAGGCGGGGGTAGCTCCGGGGGAGCGGGGGGGGGGTCACAGCGCCTCTGGGGAGGGGGATTCCAAGTGCTCCCGTGAGGGGACGCCGGGGGCCCGTGGCAGGCGATGACCCGGGGGATCCAGAGGGGATCCCGGGTGGAAATTCAGGGTCCCCGGGTGTCCCCAGGAGGGGTCCCCGCGTTTCAGGGGGCCCCGGGGGTGGGGGGGGGGGTCGGTCAGATGCAGGAGGGGTCCCGGGGTGGGGGGGGAGGGGGCCCAGGTGATGCAGGGGCGGATCCAGGGCCACACCTGGGGCCACGAGAGGCCGTGGTAGAAGTAATATTTCATCTGGTAGTTCTCGGGCAGGCAGAGCAGGTTGCAGTGCTGCATGTTCATCAGGTCCTCGGGCTGCCGGGGGCCAGGGCGGAACCGGGGCGCGGAGGGGTCAGCCCGGAACGGGCCGCGGTGCTCCCCCAGCACCGGCGCGGGCCTCAGAGCCCCCCTCCAGGGCACAGGACCCACCTCAGAGCCCCCCAAGAGTAACGAGAGCCGGTACTGCCCCTCCGAGCCCCGTCAAGGGCCCGGTGGCCTCCTCAGACACCCGACGGGGCCCCGGTACTCCCTTCCCACAGCTCGGTATCCCGCTCAGACCCCTGGAAGGCCCCGCTTCCCCCTGCTTGAGGCCCCGTAAAGCATCCGCCGGAGCCCGGGCCCTACCTCAGACCCCTCATGAGACCCCGGTTCCCGCTCCCAGGGCCCGGTGTCCCCTTCAGATCCATGCCCGGTCCCCGGCTCCCCCTCGCCGAGCCCCGGCTGAGCCCCCCTGCTCGCCCAGGCCGCCCACCCGCGCGTTCCGGATGTTCATGGCTGCGGCCGCCCGGTCCCGCTCGCGTTTCCCGATCCTGTCCCAGCTCCCGGTCCCGGCTCCGGTCCCGGTCCCCTCACGAGCCGCTTCCGGCGGAAGTTCCCCTCCGGCCAATCAGCGCCGAGCCCGCCCACCTACTCGCCCCGCCCCCTCGCGTCCTACTGACAGGCACCTCAGCCAATCAGTGAGCGGAAAGATGCACAGAGCCCCGCCCCCACCCTCCCCTTTGCCCTCAGCCAATCAGAGGCGAGTTCCGCACGCGCCGGGCAGGGGGGGGTCTCTGCCCGCTCCCGCCCCCCTCGCTGCCCAATCACGTCTGGCGGCGCTGAGGATTGACAGCGGCAGGAGCCAATGGGGAGAGAGGAGAGGCGGGGCAGAGCAGAGCTCAGAGGCCGCGTGGGAGAGCACGCTTTATTGCGATGGGGGAGGGGCTGGGGGGGAGGGGCTCCGAGGGAGGGGGCTCAGGGAGGTCCCCACGCTCGGGGGAGGGGCTCGGCATGGGCCCCCCACACCTGAGCAGGGCCCCCATCGCGGGGTTTCCCAACTTCTGGGTGGCCTCATGGCCACATTCCTGGGGTTTGTCCCCAAAATCCCAGGGTGTCCCCACCAGTCATGTGTTGTCCCCACTCGGGGTGGGGGTTCTGTCCACTCGGGGGGGGTTATGTCCACTCAGAAGAGAGTGTCCCCGCTCATATGGTGCCCCCAGTCCTCGTCCCCGCAGCGTCCCCATCCTGGAGTGTCTCCGGAGAGCATCCAGCCACAGCATCCTTCCCTGCTCTCTGTCCCCCAGTGTGACCGCTCCCCGCCCCAAAATTTGGTTGGGGAGAGGGGGGGAGGGATCCCCCAGACTCAGGGCTGCATGCGCAGGGCCCCGTCCAGCCTCACCACCTCCCCGTTGATCATGGGGTTCTCGGCCAGGGCCTGCACGAGGTGGGCGTACTCAGCAGGGTCCCCCAGCCGGGACGGGAACGGCACTTGCTGTCCCAGAAAGTTCCGGACCTTCTCGGGCAAACCGGCCAGGAGCGGGGTGGAGAACAGCCCTGGGGAACCCCAAAAACAGGGGGTGAACCGGGGCACTCCCCCTCCTCATCCCCCCAGCCAGGTGCCCCCCGTGGCCCTACCTGGGGCGATGGTGACCACGCGGATGCCCAGCGGTGCCAGGTCCCGGGCGATGGGCAGGGTCATGCCCACGATGCCGCCCTTGGAGGCCGAGTAGGCTGCTTGGCCCACCTGTGGGGAGGACATGTGGCCACTGCAGGGTCCCCTGACCCCCCCACAGTGGCTCTCAGGGTCCCCGGGGGTCCCTCACCTGCCCCTCAAAGGCGGCCACGCTGGCGGTGTTGACCAGGAGCCCGCGGTGGCCGTCGGCGTCGGGCTTGTTCTGGCTCATCAGCTGCGCGCTGAGGCGGATCACGTTGAAGGTCCCCACCAGGTTCACCTGGGGGAGTGAGACGGATTTGGGGGGGGGTCTTGTGGGCACCACCAAACCCTGCTGATACCCCCACAACGCCCTGTGCTGTGCTGGGAACACCCGCGACCCACAAAGCCCTCACATCCACAGCCATCCCAATGACCAGGTCACCTCCCCATTCACCCCACTGACCACAGACCCCCCCCATTCACCCCACTGACCACAGACCCCCCACTGACGAGAGACCCACCCTCATTCACCCCATTGACCACAGACCCCCCCCCACTGACCACAGACCCCCCCCATTCACCCCACTGACCACAGACCCCCCACTGACCAGAGACCCACCCTCATTCACCCCACTGACCACAGACCCCCCCCCCACTGACCACAGACCCCCCCATTCACCCCACTGACCACAGACCCCCCCCCACTGACCACAGACCCCCCCATTCACCCCACTGACCACAGACCCCCCACTGACCAGAGACCCACCCTCATTCACCCCACTGACCACAGACCCCCCCACTGACCACAGACCCCCCCCATTCACCCCACTGACCACAGACCCCCCCACTGACCACAGACCTCCCTCATTCACCCCACTGACCACAGACCTCCCTCATTCACCCCACTGACCACAGACCCTCCCCCACTGACCACAGACCCCCCCCTCATTCACCCCACTGTCCAATGACCCCCTCCATTCCACCGTCCAGGGACCCCCAAGCCCCCCACTCACATTGATGACCCTCTGGAAATCCTCCAGGTCGTGCACTTTGTCCTTCTTGCTGTTGTAGGTTTTGACGGCGATGCCGATGCCGGCGCAGTTCACGGCCAGGTCCAGGCGCCCAAAGTGCTTCTGGGCCACGGCCAGCGCCGCCCCCACCTCCTTGGGAGAGGTCACCTGGGGGCCATCGAGGCGGGGTCACCACTGGGCTCATGTCGGGACATCACTGGTGGGGTCAAGGTGGGGTGGCAGCATTGGGGTCAGTGCGGGACATCACCAGTGGGGTCACAGTGGACGTGACTCATGGGGTCGCGGTGGTCCCACACTGAGGGGGAGTGAGCAGGGTGGTCAAGGCAGCCCCAAACCTCCTCAGCTGAGGTCAGCTGGGGCAAGGGGCCTGTGTTGAGGGGGGATGTCAAGGTGGGATGTCACCAGCCAGGTCAAGGTGACCCCAACTCCTCAGTCAAGGTCACCTACAGGGGTCAAGGTGGCCCCAAGTCGAGGGGGGAGGGTGTCACCAGAGGGGTCAAGGTGGTCCCCACCTCCTTGGCCAAGGCCACCTGTGGGGTCAAGGTGGCCCCTCATCAAGATGTGATGTCACCTGAGGGGTCAAGGGTCACCAGTGAGGTCATGGTGGCCCCACACTCAGGGGTAATGTCACCAGCGGGGTCAAGGTGGCCCCGTGTTGAGGTGGGACGGCACCGGTGTGGTCACCGGGCACGGTGGAGAAGCCCCCGCAGCCCCCTCGGTGCTCACGTCGGCGGGGGCGAAGGCGCAGTGCTCGCCCAGCTCCTGGGCCAGCTGGCCCCCGGCGGACGTGGGCAGGTCCAGCAGCACCACCCGCGCCCCGTGCTGCACCAGCCGCTCCACCGTGGCCCGGCCCAGCCCGGAGCCGCCGCCGGTCACCAGCGCCACCAGGCCCTGGGGGAGGGGGAGAGAGGGGGGTCAGCGGGGAGGGGGGACCCCCGCACACACCCCGGGGGTCCGCGGGGTCCGGGGGGGTCCCGGTACCTTCACGCTGCGAATCGCCGCCATCGCCGCCGTCCGGCCAATGCCCGCGGGGGGCGGCACCGGGGAGGGACGGGGAGGGACCGGGGAGGGACGGGGAGGGACGGGGAGGGACGGGGGAGGAACGGGGAGGAACGGGGAGGGACGGGGGAGGGACCGGGGAGGGACCGGGGAGGAACCGGAGAAAGACCGCGGGGGGGGCCGGGGAGGACCTGGGAGGACACCGGGGGAGGGACAAAGGAGGGACCGGGGGAGGGACGGGGGAGGACCGGGGGAACACCGGGGGAGGGACCGGGGGTTGGGCTGAAGGAGGGTTCGGGGTGGGACCGGGGGAGAACCTGGGGGGACACCGTGGGATGGACCGAGAGGCGGCCGGGGGCGGGACCGGGAGGGGCGGGGGACACGAGTGGGGAATCTCGGGGGGAGGGGATCGGGACAAGGGGGGGTCCCCAGCTCGAGGGAGGGGGGCCAGGGAGCTTCCTCGGCGCGGGGAGTGTCCGAGGCATTGAGGGTCCCCCAGACCGGCGGGGGTCAGCGGTGTCCGGAGGGGTCCCATGTGCCCCCCTTGGGGGGTCCCGGTCCCCTTTTCCTCCTCATCCGCGGGACTGACGACCCCAAGAGGCGAAAACGGGGACCCCCAAAGGGACAGGATTGAGACATTCACGTGGAGGGGGACCAGGACCCCAAAAAAGCAGGATGGGGACCTCTGAGGGGACAAGATCCCGTCCCCAGGGGGGTGGGATTGGGACCTCCGGGGGGACAGTTCCAGCACCCCCAAGGGGGACACGATCGCCCGGAGGGGTGGGGCCACGACTCCAAGAGAACGGGATTGGGACCCCCACGGGCAACCGCACCAGGACCCCCAGGGGGACACGGCTGAGCCCCCAAGGTGACGGGGTCAAGCACCCATGGGGGGCCCCGCTGGCCCCCCCTCATCCCCTCGTCCCTCCCAGCCCGGCCAGCAGCCAGGGTATAACGTTACCTCCGACCTTCCCGGGGGGCACCGCCAGCACCCGCCGGGCCCCCCACCGCCCCAAAAATGGAGGAGAAATCACCCAAAATCCCAGGTACAAGGGGCAGGGAGCGAATTCGGAGGGGGTGGCACACCGAGAGTGACCGCGGGGACACTGACCGCGGGCGGGGGCAGAGGCAGGGACATGGCGGCGGCATCGGAGCGCCTGACAAGGACCCCCCCGCCCCGGAAAAAAACGTGGGTGCCCCTTTGCACCCCTCGAGCGAGACGGGGATGTGAGTGGGGGGACGGAATTTGGGGGGGGGGGGGGGGGTAACACACACGTGCCCTGAGGAGGGAAAATCCCCCCCAAAACACCCACAGGGCTACGCTGGGGGGGGGACCTTCCCCCTAAGGCCAGGCTGTTGTACCCCAACTTGGGGTGCAGGAGGGATTTGGGTGTGCAAAGGCAATCGGGGAGGGCTTGGGGGGGGGGAGAACAGAGCTGTGACCCCCCCCTCAAATGCCCCCCCCGCCAGCCTCCGTGCCCCAGTTCACCAACTGCCCCACCATGGTGATCCTGGTGGGGTTGCCCGCCCGCGGCAAGACCTACATCTCCCGAAAACTCACCCGCTACCTCAACTGGATCGGCACCCCGACACGGGGTGAGTGATTTTGGGGTGGGGAGGGGCGACTGAAAGCTTTGGGGATCCCCCCAAACCCGGCCCCGGTCCCTCTGCAGTGTTCAACGTGGGTGAGTACCGGCGGGAAGCCGTGCCCAGCTACAAGAGCTACGAGTTCTTCCGTCACGATAACCCCGAGGGGATGGAGATCCGCAGGTTAGAGTGGGGGGGGGGTTGGGGGGAAAGGCGGTTTTGGGGTGTATTTGGGGAGGGCAGAGCTGACAGAGCTGCACCCCCCCCCCCATAACCCCCAAATTCCCCAAATTCCCCAAATTCCCAGGCACTGCGCGCTGGCCGCCCTGAAGGACGTCCGCACCTACCTGAGCTCTGAGGAGGGGCAGGTGGCGGTAAGAGACCCCCATCCCAGCCCCAAATTAACCCCCCCCATGGGCAAATGACTTCCCCCCAAATATTTGGGGTGGGGGGGTGTTCCAATTTCTCCCCCCCCCCCCAGGTGTTCGATGCCACCAACACGACGCGGGAACGCCGGGATGTGATCCTGCAGTTCGCCAAGGAAAACGGGTACAAGGTACAATTTGGGGGGGGGCGTGGGGGGGGTCATGAGGTATTTTGGGGGGTTTTTTTAGGCTTGAGGGGGTGGAAGTGCTGCTTTGGGGGGGGTCTAGGGCACATTGGGGGGGGGGTTGCACTGTTTAGGGGTGTCTAAAGAATGGGGGGGGGTGACATTGATTTGGGGGTGTCCTCGGTATGGGGGGGAGAGTGACGCTGGTTTAGGGGCGCCCACAGCATGGGTGGGGTGGTGACGCTGATTTGATTTGGGGGTGTTACAACGTGGGGGGGGGGGGGTGGCATCGATTTGGGGGCATCCACAAGAAGGGGGTGTGGCACTGCCTGGGGGGGCTATGGCATTTGGGGGGTCGGTTGCAGTGATTTGGGGGGGGTGACGCTGTTTTGGGGTGCTCACAGCATGGTGGGGGCAGTGACAATGACTTTGGGGGGTGTTGGCACTGTTATTGGGGGGTCCACAATATGGGGGGGGGTGGGCAGTGACACAATTTGGAGGTGTCGCAGCGTGGGGGTGTGGCACTGGTTTGGGGGGGCTACAGCACATGGTGGGGGCAGTGGCACTGTGTTGTGGGGTGTCACAGCATGGAAAGGGACACTGGTTTGGGGTGTCACAGCACTGGGGGGGTGTCACAGCACTGGGGGGGTGGCACTGATTTGGGGTGTCACAGCATGGGGAAGGGGTGGTGGCACTGATTTGGGGTGTCACAGCATGGGGAAGTGGGGGTGGCGCTGATTTGGGGTGTCACAGCATTGGGGAGGGGGTGGTGGCACCGATGTGGGGGTGTCACAGCATGGGGAGAGCGTGGTGGCACTGATTTGGGGTGTCACAGCACGGGGAAGGGGTGGTGGCACTGATTTGGGGTGTCACAGCATGGGGAAGGGGTGGTGGCACTGATTTGGGGTGTCACAGCATGGGGAGGGGGTGGTGGCACTGATTTGGGGTGTCACAGCATTGGGGAGGGGGTGGTGGCACCGATTTGGGGTGTCACAGCATGGGGAGGGGGTGGTGGCACTGATTTGGGGTGTCACAGCATGGGGAGGGGGTGGTGGCACTGATTTGGGGTGTCACAGCATTGGGGAGGGGGTGGTGGCACCGATTTGGGGTGTCACAGCATGGGGAAGGGGTGGTGGCACTGATTTGGGGTGTCACAGCATTGGGGAGGGGGTGGTGGCACCGATGTGGGGGTGTCACAGCATGGGGAGAGCGTGGTGGCACTGATTTGGGGTGTCACAGCATGGGGAGGGGGTGGTGGCACTGATGTGGGGGTGTCACAGCATGGGGAGGGATGGTGGCACAGTTTTGGGGTGTCACAGCATGGGGAGGGGGTGGTGGCACTGATGTGGGGGTGTCACAGCATGGGGAGGGGGTGGTGGCACCGTTTTGGGGGTGTCACAGCATGGGGAGGGGGTGGTGGCACCGATGTGGGGTGTCACAGCATGGGGAGGGGGTGGTGGCACTGATTTGGGGTGTCACAGCATGGGGAAGGGGTGGTGGCACTGATTTGGGGGGTCACAGCATGGGGAGGGGGTGGTGGCACCGATTTGGGGTGTCACAGCATGGGGAAGGGGTGGTGGCACTGATTTGGGGTGTCACAGCATGGGGAGGGGGTGGTGGCACTGATCTGGGGTGTCACAGCATGGGGAAGGGGTGGTGGCAATGATTTGGGGTGTCACAGCATGGGGAAGGGGTGGTGGCACCGTTTTGGGGGTGTCACAACACGGGGGAGCCACCGGTGCCCCCCCTTTCCCCCTCCTCCCAGGTTCTGTTCATCGAGTCCATCTGCAACGACCCCACCATCATCGAGGAGAACATCAAGGTGAGACCCTGGGGAGTAGGGGGGTGACAACAGGGACCTGCAGGTGACAACTGCACCTGGGGGGGGCTGTGGAAAGCTGCGTGTACCCCCCGAAAAGCCGTGCCCCCCTCCCCCCAACTCCCCAGCAAGTGAAGCTGAGCAGCCCCGACTACAAGGGCCGCGCGCAGGAGGAGGCGGTGGCCGACTTCCTGAAGCGCATCGAGTGCTACAAGGCCACCTACGAGCCCCTGGACGACGAGCTGGACAGGTGACCCCCACCCCACACCCCTCCCTCCCCCCGCCTCGCCAGAGTTGGGGACCCCCCCCTGCCCTGACCGGGGTCCCCCCGCCCCCCCAGCGGGCTGTCCTACATCAAGATCTTCGACGTGGGCATGCGGTACCTGGCGAACCGGGTGCAGGGCCACGTGCAGAGCCGCACCGTCTACTACCTGATGAACATCCACGTCACGCCCCGCGCCATCTACCTGAGCCGCCACGGCGAGAGCCAGCTCAACCTGCGGGGACGCATCGGGGGCGACTCGGGGCTGTCCCCCCGTGGGCACCAGGTGGGGTTGGGGGGGCTCAGAGCCAGCTCAACCTGGGGGGACTCGGGGCTGTCCCCCCGTGGGCACCAGGTGGGGTTGGGGGGCTCAGAGCCAGCCCAACCTGCCGGGACTCGGGGCTGTCCCCCCGTGGGCACCAGGTGGGGTTGGGGGGCTCAGAGCCAGCTCAACCTGGGGGGACTCGGGGCTGTCCCCCCGTGGGCACCAGGTGGGGTTGGGGGGCTCAGAGCCAGCCCAACCTGCCGGGACACACCTGAGGGGACTCGGGACTGTCCCCCTGAAGGCACCAGGTGGGGTTGGGGGGGCTCAGAGCCAGCTCAACCTGCCGGGACACACCTGGGGCGACTCGGGGCTGTCCCCCGTGGGCACCAGGTGGGGTTGGGGGGGCTCAGAGCCAGCTCAACCTGCCGGGACTCGGGGCTGTCCCCCCGCGGGCACCAGGTGGGGTTGGGGGGCTCAGAGCCAGCCCAACATACCGGGACACACCTGGGGGGACTCGGGGCTGTCCCCCGTGGGTACCAGGTGGGGCTGGGGGGGGCTCAGAGCCAGCTCAACCTGCCGGGACTCGGGGCTGTCCCCCGTGGGCACCAGGTGGGGTTGGGGGGGCTCAGAGCCAGCTCAACCTGGGGGGACTCGGGGCTGTCCTCCCGCGGGCACCAGGTGGGGTTGGGGGGGAACAGGCGGGGTGTGGGGTGGGGCTAAAGGAGGCCACACCCAGCAGAGTCACCCCAGGTGCCCATGGGGGTGGAGCCAATTGTCCAGGCCACACCCACAAAGGGGCACGGCGTCATCTGGCCACACCCCACCCAGACCGCATGTGGTGTGGTGATAAGGGGTGGGGCCAGATAAGCAGGCCACGCCCACCGGGCACACCGTGTGCAGGAGGCGGGGCTCAGGCAGAAAGCCACACCCACAAAGGGGTGGGGCTCCCAGAAGACCACCCCCAAGGGGAGAGCCACACCCCGATGCTCCCCATCCCCTACCATGGGCTGAGGGCTGTGCCCAGAGGCGCCGGGCCAGGGAAAACCACACCCAGTGGCCACACCCATAGCAGCCCCACCCTTCCCAGTACGCCCAGGCGCTGGCCCAGTTCATCCGCAGCCAGAACATCCGGGAGCTGAAGGTGTGGACCAGCCACATGAAGCGCACCATCGAGACGGCCGAGGCGCTGGGCGTGCCCTACGAGCAGTGGAAGGCCCTAAACGAGATCGACGCCGTGAGCCACACCCCCTTCTCGGGGAGGGGGGGACCCCCCAAACGCCCCCGCATGCCCCCAACGCCCCTGTCCCGCAGGGGATCTGTGAGGAGATGAGCTACGAGGAGATCCAGGAGCACTACCCCAAGGAGTTCGCGCTGCGGGACCAGGACAAGTACCGCTACCGCTACCCCAAGGGCGAGGTACCCCAAAACCTCCTGTGGGGCAGCTGGGGGGGCAGGGGCTCGGGGACACCCCCTAACTCCCCTCCCCAGTCCTACGAGGACCTGGTGCACCGGCTGGAGCCCGTCATCATGGAGCTGGAGCGGCAGGAGAACGTGCTGGTCATCTGCCACCAGGCCGTCATGCGCTGCCTGCTGGCCTATTTCCTGGACAAGAGTGCGGGTGAGGCACTGGGGACAACTGGGGACAACTGGGGACAACTGGGAACACCCCAGACCTGCTGTGCCCCCTCACTCTCTTAACCCCCACCCCAGATGAGCTGCCCTACCTCAAGTGCCCCCTGCACACGGTGCTAAAGCTGACCCCCGTGGCCTACGGTGAGTGGGGTGGTGTCCAACAAAGAGGGGGGGGACCCTTCCCAAAATGGGAACAATATCCCCCCCCCTCCCCAGAGAGGGGGGGAGGGTCCCCAAAATGGGAACAATACCTCCCAAAATGGGAACAACATTCCCCCACAATGAGAGGGGGACCCTCCCCAAAATGGGAACAATATTCCCCCACAAAGAGGGGGGAAAAATATTCCCCCAAAAAGAGGGGGGGACCAGGGGGTACCCTCCCCAAAATGGGAACAATATCCCCTAAAATGGGAACAATATTCCCCCACAAAGAGGGGGGGACTCTCCCCAAAATGGGAACAATATTCCCTAAAATGGGAACAACATTCCCCCACAATGAGAGGGGGACCCTCCCCAAAATGGGAACAATATTCCCCCACAAAGAGGGGGGGACCCTCCCCAAAATGGGAACAATATCCCCTAAAATGGGAACAATATTCCCCCACAAAGAGGGGGGAACAATATCCCCCCCCAAATAGGGGAGGACTCTCCCCAAAATGGGAACAATATCTCCCCACAAGGAGGGGGGTCCCCCTCCCCAAAATGGGAACAATATCCCCTAAAATGGGAATACCCCCCAAAATGGGAACAATATTCCCCCACAAAGAGGGGGGGACCCTTCCCAAAATGGGAACAATACCTCCCAAAATGGGAACAATACTCCCCCCAGAGAGAGGGGGACACTCCCCAGAATGGGAACAATATCCCCCCAAAATGGCAACAATACCCCCTAAAATGGGAACAATATCTCCCCACAAAGAGGGGGGGAGGGTCCCCAAAATGGGAACAATACCTCCCAAAATGGGAACAATATACCCTCACAAAAAGGGGGGGACCCGGGGGACCCTCCCTAAAATGGGAACAATATCCCCCCAAAATGGGAACAATACCCCCCACAAAGAGGGGGGGGACGACCCTCCCAGACCCTCCCCAAAATGGGAACAATATCTCACACTGCCCCAGCATAAAAACGGGGACAATCCCCCCAAGAGGGGACCATATCCCCACTATCCCACCTGAAAATGGGGACAAATCCCCCAAAAAGGGGACCGCTCCCCCCGTGTTCCACCCCAAAACGGGGACAACCCCTCCCCTGCAAAATGTCACCGTTCCATTGGTGTCCCAGCCAAAAATGAACACAACTTCCCCCAAAAGAAACCCATACCCCCAGTGTCCCTCCCCCAAATGGGGACAATCCCCCCCAAAGCTCCCCCCAGCTGCAGCCAGGTCCCTTCTTCCCCTGGCACCAGGGTGTGAGGTCGAGTCCATCTTCCTCAACATCGAGGCAGTGAACACCCACCGGGAACGACCCCAGGTGAGGATCCCCACCCCCAAATGAAGGTGCAGATCTCATTAACCCCCCTGGAAATTGGCGGGGGGGGGGAGGGGGAGTTAGATTTTGGGGAGATTCCCCCAAAACCCCACATCTTTCTCTCTGCAGAACGTCGACATCAACCGCACCGCAGCCGATGCCCTCAACACCGTCCCCGAGCACTTCTGAGGGGTCCCTTAGGGACAGGGGGGGCTCCCCCCAAATTAAACCCTGTACAACCAAGCACCTGAGCCTGGAGATCGGGGGGCTGCACACCAACGGGGTGCCTTTATTTTGGGGAGTCAGGGGCTGGCCTGGGCCTCGCTGTACTGGCTTGCCCAGAACGTGGGGTCCTTTCCCTGTATCTGGGTTGGAGAAAAAGGGGGAAGAGGGGGGAGGGGGGGCGTCAAATCGAGCCCTGGAATCCCCCAAAACCCAGAGATGACCCCAAAACGGCCTCACCTTTGCCACAAAGTTTAGCACATCCTTCTTGGAGGTCTCCTTCTCCGCCCGTGGCCCCCACTGGAACTTGAATTCGCGGGGGTCCGTCAGGGGGATGGAGATCATCTCCAGGTACCTGCAGAAAGGTGGGTGGTGACCCCTCCTCTCCCAGCAGGTTTTGGGGTCCCCAGGGGGGTGTCCAGCGCTCCCTGGCCCCGTGAGGGACCTCTCGAGCCACGGGGCGTGGGGGCTGCGGGCTTTGCTCTGCGGTGTGGTATAAACAGCCTGGCCAAGGCTGGCGCCGAGGCTGCTCTGGGCACACCGGGAGGGATGGGGGACCCCACCCCAAACTCCCCCCCCGGATCCCCCCAACTCACTTCTGGTGCACGAACTCATCCGTCACCAGCTTCCGGACGTCCCCGAACACCCTGTGTTGCTTCCTGAGGATGGGGGTTGGTGAGGGCTGGCAATGACCAGCCCCGTCCCCCCCATTCCATGGCCCCCCATATCCTACCCTGGGTACACACGGAGCAGGTTCAGGAATTCCCACAAAGCACCTGGAAAAAGGGGTATCAGTGGGGGGTTGCAAAGGGAAAATGGGGTATGGAAGGGGTCTGGGGGAGGACTCACTGTCTTTGACTGAGTTGCCCTTCATGAAGATGAAGCTGAGGATGATTAAGAGGAGCCCCATCTTCTCTTTCTCCTTGTCCCTGTGGCAGATGCTGGTGTGTCACCCGTGTGGGCGAGGGGGGGACACGCTGACGGGGTTCCCCCCGCCCCCAAATCACCCAGGGGTCCCCCAGCAGCAGCCCCTCACCTGCACGGGTACTTGCCCTCAGCACGGGGCAGGTTATTGATGAGGATGTAGGTGGGGCATTTGGTGTCGATCTCTACCAGCTGCAGCCCGAACACCTGCGGGAGGACAAGGGTTAATCCACGGGGAGGGTCTCCCCCCAAAACCCTCCCCCCCTTCCCCTGCTGTGCTTCCCCCACCTCCTGCAGGGTCCTGCCCGCCTTGTTGACGATTTCTGAGTATAAATCCTTGTATTCCTTGCATGACCGGTATTTCCCGAATACACTCTTCAGCATGTCTACAGGACACAGGCAGGGAATCACTGAGGGAGCCTGGAGCTCTGAGCTCCCCACGGCCAGTAAGGCTTTAGGGGTCCAAACGCCGTGGAAGGGGGCTCCCCTAAACATACCTGCCTTCTTGATAGGCATCTTCTTCTGATCCTTCACAAGCAGGAACTGAACCAGCTCACTCACCTGTGGGGGAACGAGCAGGGAAGGCCAAGAGAGGGCTGATAACAGAAAAATGCAGACACAGAAGTCCAGGAGCGGGAAGAGAGGGGATCACCGCAACCCACCTTCTGGTTCACCTGGTCCTGGGAGTACCGCTCCACCTGGCTTGGGCTGAAATCTTCATCCCCATCGGTCATCTAAGTGGAAAGGATAGGGGAAGCGGGAGAAATTGATGCTGGGAAAGGAACCAAAACCGAGGAGGGGAGAATGAGAGGGGCCACGGGGGAAGGGCAGAGTAAATGAAGGGAGAACGGGGGGGGGGGGGAGCAGCCCCTCACCTGAGAACAGCCGAGCCCTTTGCTGCGCTTCCGCTGGGACATTTCTCACGGCAGCTCTGAGGGGAAAACAAGCACCGGCCGGGCTAAAACCGCGACGAGAACACCCCAAAGGCCGTCCCCCGCGTCCCACCCTCAGCAGGGCCGCAGAAACTCCTCTAAGGCCCGGCCAACGACCCGGCCCACACACGAACCGTCACCGGCCGCGCTCCGCCCGCGACTGCGCCAGCCGGCACCGCCCACCCCCGCCGCCGCACCAGCCCCGCCCCACCCCGCTTCCCATTGGTCCAGCTCCGCGTTCGCCCCGCCCACCGCTCCACCCCCGCGCCACGATTGGCCGAGCCCCCGAGTTCGCCCCGCCCCCCGGCGCTCGCGAGGCGAGTCTCGCGCTCCACCCTCCCCCTCCCGCTTCCTCCCCTCAGGTGCCGAAAAAGGCGGGAAAACAACCGCACGCCCCCCCCCCCTCCCCCCTCACGGCGGCGAAATGACGCCAAGCACTGCGTTCTAGCCCTGGAAAGAAACGCAAAACACCCCAGAACGACCCGCAATGGCCCATTTCAGCCCTCCCTTCGCCTTAATAGCCGGTGTTTGAAGCACCTGTGCTGCCCCCACCACCTCTAACGCGCTGCCAGGGCCCTTCCCGCAGGTGGAGGAAGAGGCGGCAAAATGGCGGCGGCGGCTGAGGGGAGCTTGGTGGCCGTGCCCACCCCCAGCCCGGCCCTGGGGTATGGGGAGGACTCCACAACCCGGGGGGGGACCTTCATCCCCTACCTGTAGAGCTGAGGGTGCCGTGAGGGGTAAGGGTGATGGCTTGGGGAGGCACTCTGTGCCTTTTGGGGGTGTACAAGGGGGTTTGGGGAGCTGCGAGACCTCAGGGAGTGTTTGGGGTGTCCAAGGTGGCTTTTGGGGTGCTCTGGAGGGTTGGGGGGGGCATATTTAGTGTCAAAGTGGGATATTGGGTGCTGTAGGGATTGGGGAGGCTGGGGAGAAGGAGTGCCCTCAATAATGGGGTGCATCCCCCAAATGCTGAGCCCCCTCTTGGCCCCAGTTTTGAGGTTCACTAAGCGGCTGAGCACTAAATCTGCTGAGTCAGCTGGAGAAGAAGGGTCCCCTCAAATTTGGGGGGGGTTCTACATCCCCACTCACCCTCCAAGCTGTGAGACGGGGTGAGACCACCCCAAAACCCCCACAGGGACATGGGGGACCCCCAAAAACCTCTATATTTCAACCTCCTGCTGGAGAGACCCCCCCAAATCACACCAATAGCACCCCTGTCCCCCAGCTCTTTCATTTCTAAAAGGTTTTTTTTAACCATTTCTCACTTAAACGTAGTATTTTAATTTTTATTTTATCTGTAGATGCCTCAGAACTGCATGGCCGCCTCCAACGTCTCCGACAGCTTTGTGGCGATTTTCTCTGCGGGATGGGGGTGATCAGGAATTTTGGGGGGCGGGTCAGGGAGGCTTGGGGGGAAGGGGTCAGGAAAACGGGGTGTCTTCACTTACCTGCTCTTTTTTGTAGCTTTTTCCTCCTTTTTCTGGCTGCCTGCAGCCCCTGGCCCTGGAATAGAGGGGGGAGCGCAGCCACCTCCTCCAGGTTGGGGGCTCGGGGCACCGACTCCCCCCCAGTGCCCCCCGACTTCACCCGGGGCTTGAGCTCCACCGTCATTGTGCCGAGCTGGGGGGGGGGGGGGGGGTCAAACATTAACCCACTGCCCCCCAAAAAACCCCCCACCTCAGCAAATCCTTTCCCACCTCCAGGTCGCCGCTGTCGTCCTCCATGGCTTCTCCTTCCTCCTCCTCAGCGTTGCCCGGGGACAGCCCGAGGCCCGTCACCGTCACCGGGACAGCTGTGGGGGGGCCAGGTGAGCTTTGGGGGGGTCCCCGAGGGGTGAAGGGAGCGGGGCTCAGGTACTGCTCACCTGCCAGTGCCTCGGCATCGCCCCGTTCCAGAGCTTCCAGGTCCAGCGCCGGCCCCAGCGCCGGCAGGATTTGGGCCTCGAGCTGCACCCCCTGCGATTTGGGGGGGTGGGTGTAGTACGAGATCTTCCCGCTGCAGGAAAAAGGGGGGTCAGGGTGTGGGGAGACCCCTCCTGTCCCCAAAAACAGGGCTCAGGGTGTGGGGAGATCCTGCAGCCCCTCCAAAATGGGGTCATGGGGTGGAATGACCCCTCCTGTCCCCAAAAAGGGAGGTCAGGGTGTGGGGAGACCCCCCCTGACCCCAAAAAGGGAGGTCAGGGTGTGGGGAGACCTTGTAGCCCCTCCAAAATGGGGTCAAATAGGGGGGAATGACCCCTCCTGTCCCCAAAAAAGGGGATCAAGGTGTGGGGAGACCCCTCCTGACCCCAAAACCAGGGCTCAGGGTGTGGGGAGATCCTGCAGTCCCTCCAAAATGGGGTCACAGGGGCTGGAAAGACCCCTCTTGTCCCCAAAAAAGGGGGTCAGGGTGTGGGGAGACCCCTCCTGTCCCCAAAAACAGGGCTCAGGGTGTGGGGAGATCCTGCAGCCCCTCCAAAATGGGGTCACAGGGGGTGGAATGACCTCTCCTGTCCACAAAAAGGGAGGTCAGGGTGTGGGGAGACCCCTCCTGTCCCCAAAAAGGGAGGTCAGGGTGTGGGGAGATCCTGCAGCCCCTCCAAAATGGGGTCACAGGGGGTGGAATGACCTCTCCTGTCCCCAAAAAAGGGGGTCAGGGTGTGGGGAGACCCCTCCTGTCCCCAAAAACAGGGCTCAGGGTGTGGGGAGATCCTGCAGCCCCTCCAAAATGGGGTCACGGGGTTGAATGACCCCTCCTGTCCCCAAAAAGGGAGATCAGGGTGTGGGGAGACTCCTCCTGACCCCAAAAAGGGAGGTCAGGGTGTGGGGAGACCTTGTAGCCCCTCCAAAATGGGGTCACAGGGGGTGGAAAGACCCCTCCTGTCCACAAAAATGAGTGTGGGGAGACCCCAAAGCCCCCTGAAAAGGGGGTGAGTGTACAAAGATTCCCACCAGCCCCCCATAAAGGGATATGCAAAAACACCTCCAAACCCTGAAAAACGGGAGTCAGGGTGTGGGGGAGACCCCACACCCCCAAAAAGGGGTCGCAGGGTCTGAAAAGACCCCTCTGGTCCACAACAAGGGGCTCAGAAACTGTGGGAAGACTCCTCCTATCCCCAAAAAAAGGGATCAGCTCATGGGGGTGAGCTGTAGCCCCCCCCCCCCTCCAAAATGGGGTTAGAGGGTGTGGAAAGACCCCTCATGCCCCCAAAATGGGGTCGTACGGTGTGGAAAGACCCCTCATGCCCCCAAAATGGGGTCCTACGGTGTGGAAAGACCCCTCATGCCCCCAAAATGGGGTCCTACGGTGTGGAAAGACCCCTCATGCCCCCAAAACGGGGTCCTACGGTATGGAGAGACCTCTCCTGTCTACAAAAAATGGGGCTGGGTTGAGCAGAGAACCCCTCCCATTCACAAAGAACAGGACCAGAGCGTAGGGGACCCCAGAAAAGGGGTGACAGTGTGGGAAGACCCCTCCACCCACCCAAAAAGGGGGTCAGGGTGTGGAAACCCCTCATGGCCCCCCCCAGAAAGAGAGTCAGAGTGTGGGGAGGCCCCCCCGAAATGTCCCCTCCCTCCCGCACCTGGTCCAGTCGCGCAGCAGGGCCACGGCGGCGGCGTGGGCGTCCGGCAGCCCCCCCGGCCGGAGCCGGCCCTGCCGCCGGGCCAGGTGGGCCAGGAACTGCAGGGGGTCAGCGCAGGGGGGGACCCCGTAGAGCTCGCTCAGCTGTGGGGGGGACACCGTGGGGTTGGGTTGGGGGCGGGGGATGGACACACAGGGCACCCTCACCCTGCCCCCCCTCTGTGGCCAAAATGGGCTGAAAATGCCCAAAGCGGGGGAGGGTCCCCCTGAAATAACCTGTCTGCCCCACTGTTATGGGGACAAGGGGTGCACCCCCATGTTGAGCCCCCCGTTGACCCCCCCCCGTTGATCCCAGTTTTGGGGTTTGCTGAGTCCCCCCCAGGAGCTGACCACGAAATCTGCTGAGTCAGCTGGAAAAATAGGGTACCACCCTGCCCCTTGCCGTGGTGACGGGGGTCCCACCTACCCCCAGCCCCCCAGGGGGGTCCCCACGCACCTGCTGGGGGGGGCAGCGGCGCAGGACGGCGCAGGCGGGGGTCAGGGGGTCCCGCAGGCGCTGCGGGGCCAGGGCCCCCCTCAGGGGGGCGGCGGCCGGGGGGTCCCCCGAGTCCAGCACGACGCCCGGACAGTCCAGGAGCCGGATGTGCCGGTCCAGCTGCACGGCCTGCAGGCACCTGGGGGCAGGGGCAGCGTGCCACACCCACCTCACACATGGGCATGGGCAGGGTCTGTGTGCCACACCAACCTCACACCTGGAGGGGTCTGTGTGCCACATCCACCTCACACCTGGAGGGGTCTGTGTGCCACATCCACCTCACACCTGGAGGGGTCTGTGTGCCACATCCACCTCACACCTGGGTGGGGCAGTGTGCCACACCCACCTCACACCTGGGCAGGGTCTGTGTGCCACACCCACCTCACACCTGGGTGGGGGCAGTGTGCCACACCCACCTCACACCTGGGCATGGGCATGGTCTGTGTTCCACACCCACCTCACACCTGGGCATGGTCTGTGTGCCACACCCACCTCACACCTGGGCATGGTCTGTGTGCCACACCCACCTCACACCTGGGCAGGGCAGTGTGCCACACCCACCTCACACATGGGCATGGGCAGGGTCTGTGTGCCACACCCACCTCACACCTGGAGGGGTCTGTGTGCCACACCCACCTCACACCTGGAGGGGTCTGTGTGCCACACCCACCTCACACCTGGAGGGGTCTGTGTGCCACACCCACCTCACACCTGGGGGCTCTGTGTGCCACACCCACCTCACACCTGGGTGGGGCAGTGTGCCACACCCACCTCACACCTGGGCAGGGCAGTGTGCCACACCCACCTCACACCTGGGCATGGGCATGGTCTGTGTGCCACACCCACCTCACACCTGGGCAGGGTCAGCGTGCCACACCCACCTCACACCTGGGCATGGTCTGTGTGCCACACCCACCTCACACCTGGGGGCTCTGTGTGCCACACCCACCTCACACCTGGGCATGGTCTGTGTGCCACACCCACCTCACACCTGGGCAGGGCAGTGTGCCACACCCACCTCACACCTGGGTGGGGCAGTGTGCCACACCCACCTCACACCTGGGCATGGTCTGTGTGCCACACCCACCTCACACCTGGGCATGGTCTGTGTGCCACACCCACCTCACACCTGGGCAGGCTCAGCGTGCCACACCCACCTCACACCTGGGTGGGGGCAGTGTGCCACACCCACCTCACACCTGGGTGGGGCAGTGTGCCACACCCACCTCACACCTGGGTGGGGCAGTGTGCCACACCCATCCCACACCTGGGCATGGGCATGGTCAGCGTGCCACACCCACCTCACACCTGGGCAGGGCAGCGTGCCACACCCACCTCACACCTGGGCATGGGCATGGTCTGTGTGCCACACCCACCTCACACCTGGGCATGGTCAGCGTGCCACACCCACCTCACACCTGGGCATGGTCTGTGTGCCACACCCACCTCACACCTGGGCATGGTCTGTGTGCCACACCCACCTCACACCTGGGTGGGGGCAGTGTGCCACACCCACCTCACACCTGGGTGGGGGCAGTGTGCCACACCCACCTCACACCTGGGCAGGGCAGTGTGCCACACCCACCTCACACCTGGGCAGGGTCTGTGTGCCACACCCACCTCACACCTGGAGGGGTCTGTGTGCCACACCCACCTCACACTTGAGCAGGGTCTGTGTGCCACACCTACCTCACACCTGGGCAGGGTCTGTGTGCCACACCCACCTCACACCTGGGGGCTCTGTGTGCCACACCCACCTCACACCTGGGTGGGGCAGTGCCACACCCACCTCACACCTGGGCAGGGTCTGTGTGCCACACCTACCTCACACCTGGGCATGGTCTGTGTGCCACACCCACCTCACACCTGGGCGGGGTCAGCTCAGGCTCCTCCCACCCAGCCCCCTCCCCCCAGCCCGGGCATGGTGACCCCAGCCCCACCCCTGGGCGGGGCTCACCTGGTGACCCCGGGCATGGCCCCCACCCCGCAGGCGCGGCTGCGCTTGAGGCTGTTGATGAGGCTGCTCTTGCCCACGTTGGGGTACCCTGGGAAGGGGAGAGGTTGGGACGGACCCCAAAATCTGCCCCCCGCTCACTCCCCACTTGACCCCCAGCCCTCCCTTCCACAGCCCCCCAAACACCCTGCTCACCCCACAGCCCCCCTCACCCATCACCCCCCTATTCACAGCCCCCCAAACCTCCCCCAGCCCCCCTCACCCACCACCTCAGCCCAGTTCCCCTATTTCAGGGCCTCCCGCATCCCTCCAGCCCCCCAACCGCTCCCAATGCCCCCCCAGCCCCACTCACCCATCACACCCCCCTATTTCACAGCCCCCCACTCAACCCCAGCCCCCAAACCCCATCCCCCACCCCTGGCCCCACTCAACCCCCATCCCCCCAAACCCCATCCCCCACCCCAGGCCCCCCACTCAACCCCCATCCCCCCAAACCCCATCCCCCACCCCAGGCCCCACTCAACCCCCATCCCCCCAAACCCCATTCCCCACCCCAACCACCCTATTTCACAGCCCCCCACTCAACCCCCATCCCCCCAAACCTCATTCCCCACCCCAACCACCCTATTTCACAGCCCCCCACTCAACCCCAGCCCCCCAAACCCCATCCCCCACTCCAGCCCCCCTATTTCACAGCCCCCCACTCAATCCCCATCCCCCCCAGACCCCATCCCCCACCCTGGCCCCCCCATTTCACAGCCCCCAACCTTCCCCCAGCCCCCCTCACCCACGACCCCCACGGTGATGGAGGTCTTGGCCCCCCCGCAGCGGCCGTAGTTGCTCAGGATGTGCAGGAGGCTCTCGGCGCCCACGCAGGCCCCCCCCGCCAGCACCTCCTCGGGGGCTGCGGCCGCCGGCACCCGGCTCTGCTTCTGTGGGGGTACGGGGGGGGGGTCACCGGGAGCCCTCCCCCAGCCCCCCTCCCCGGGCCCCCGGCACCCACCAGGTTCCGGCTCTGCTGCTGCGTGCACGCCTTGAAGGCCACGGTGGGGAACTCGGCCCGAAGGTGCTTCAGCCACGCGGCCACCACGTCCCGCGGCACCAGGTCTGGGGTGGGGGGGACACACACGGGGGTGTCCCCGGGGCTGCGGGGCCAGGGGAACCCGGGACCCCCGCCCACCCAGACCCACCCCCCCCCCCCCCCCCTCACCGATCTTGTTAAGGACGAGCACGAGGCGCTGCTGGGGCCGCAGGGCCCCCTCGAGCCGGGGGCTGCGGCAGCCCTGGGGGTCGCGGGCGTCCAGCACCTCCAGCACCACATCAGACGCTGTCAGCACCTGCCAGAATCGGGGTTCAGCTGGGGGCAGAGACCTCCCCCCCCAAAAATCCCCCCCCCAAGCCCCCGGCACTGACCTTGCGCAGCTCCCGCCCGAACTGACGCAGAGACGCCTCGTCCTGGGGGGGCTGGGGGGGCTCCTCCTCCTCCTGCTCCTGGGGGCACCTGTGTCACGGGGACCCCCCTGGGGAACCCCCGCTCTCTGGGGGGACCCCCGCGCTCCGGGGAATCCCCCCTGTGTGAGGAACCCCCCCCCCTGCACTCTGGGGAGCCCCTTGTCCTGCAGGAGAGCCCCCCCTCCCTCCCAGGGGGAGAAGCCCCTCGCTCTCAGGGGAACCCCCCCTCCTTGGGAAGCCCCCCGCTCCCCGGGGAGCCCCTCACCCGCCCCGGGGAGCCCCCCCAGGTGTTCCCAGTCCCACCTGGCTCTGGAAGCGCTGCTGTCGCCGCACAGCGTCCGCCAGCTGCGCGGCCAGGAGTGACCGCTGCTGCTCCTGCAGCGCCTGGGGGACACGCAGCGGTCAGACCCCAAACCCCCCCCGGGGCCACGCTGACAGGGACGACCCCAAACAGCCCCCCCGAGTTCATCCTTGAGGGGAGACCTCGAAGCGCTGCCCTGGGGTCACAATGGGAGCAACACAAATCCTCCCGGGCTCAGATTGGGCAGGGACACCCCCAAAAAAACCCTGGGAAAACCCCGAGATCCGCCCCCGGGGTCACACCTGGGGGGCAGCCCCAAAATGCCCCCCCCGGGGTCATACCTGGGGGACACCCCCAAAACGCCCCCCTGGGGTGTCACACCCCAAAATGCCCCCCCGGGGTCACACGTGGGCGACACCCCCAAAATGCCCCCCGGGGTCACACCTGGGGGACAGCCCCAAAATGCCCCCCTGGGGTCACACCTGGGGGTCACACCCAAAATGCCCCCCCGGGGTCACACCCCAAAATGCCCCCCGGGGTCATACCTGGGGGACACCCCCAAAATGCCCCCACGGGCCCACACCTGGAGGACACCCCCAAAATGTCCCCCCAGGGTCACACCCGGGGAACACGCCCAAAATGCCCCCCCGGGGTCACACCTGGGGGACACCCCCAAAATGCCCCCCCGGGGTCACACCCCAAAATGCCCCCCCGGGGTCACACCTGGGGGACACCCCCAAAATGCCCCCCCGGGGTCACACCCCAAAACGCCCCCCCGGGGTCACACCTGGGGGACACCCCCAAAACGCCCCCCCCGAGTTCTTCACCCGTCCCTGCCGGCTCTTGCTCTGTTGCTGCACGTAGGCGGCGAAGCGGCCGAGCTGCGGCACCCCCGGGTCCTTCCTGACCCCGCCGCGCGTGCGCCGGGCCTGGGGACAGCGCGGGGGGGTCACACGTGGGGGGGTCACAGGGGTTTGGGGGGACACAGAGGGGGTGTCACACCTGGGGGCGGGGGGGGGTCACACACGGGGGGATCGCAGGGGTTTGGGGGGAACACATGAGGGGGGTGTCACACACGGGGGCGGGGTCACACATGGGGGGGTGTCACACACGGGGGAGGGGAGGTCACACATGAGGGGGTGTCACATATGAGGGGGTGTCACACACGGGGGAGGGGGGGTGTCACACATGAGGGGGTGTCACACGCGGGGGGGTCACACACGGGGGGATCGCAGGGGTTTGGGGGGACACAGAGGGGGTGTCACACATGGGGGGGTGTCACACACGGGGGCGGGGGGGTCACACACGAGGGGGTGTCACACACGGGGGAAGGGCTGCACCCCCAAACCCGGCCGGTCCCCGCCGCCCCCGGGCCGGGTTGGGGCTCACCTGGACGCGCTTCTTCCGGGACGCCTCCACCTGCCGTCCTGCGGGGAGGGGCGGGGTGAGTCCGGGGGTCCCCTAAAGCCCCCGAGCCCTCCCGGTGCCTCCCCGAACTCACGGGACCGGGTCATGACTGCGGCTCCCCCACGCCGCCGCGGATCCCTGGCGCCTCCTAGTGACGTCACTTCCGGCGCACTGAAGGCCTCGCACCGTGGCGGCAGCGTCCCTCCGTCGCCACACCCAACATGGCGACCAAGGCGCCCAAACGCCACACTCAGGATGGAGACTCGCGCGCCAATGCCACACCCAAGATGGCGGCCACCATCTGGTGACCTCCCCCCGCCGTGCCACGTCCAAGATGGCGCCCGCCAGTGGCCGCCCTGCCACACCCGACATGGCCGCGACAGCGGCACGGCCACGCTCAAGATGGCGGACACCGGCACAACGCGCTTGCATTGCCACACCCAACATGGCGGAGGCGCGCGAAGATGCCACCCCGCCACACCCAAGATGGCGGCCAGCCCCACCCCTCCCCCCCCAAGAACGACCGGGACTGCCCTTACCAAGAGTGCACTTTTTTATTCCTTTTTTTTTTTTTTTTTAACTTTTTCTCTCAGTTTTGGGGTGGGGGGAGGGGCTGAACTTCTTATTTATAATTTCAGGGGCTCCCCCCTTTCACCATCCCCGCCCCCCCCAGCCCCCAACACGGGGGGAGGGGGTGAGGGGGGAGGAGGGAACCCCCACCCTCCAACAGAGCAAAAACACCCCCCCAAACCGGGACCGGAGAAGAAAAAAAAAACAACCCCGAAAAAAACAAAACAAACCAAAAAAAGCCAACGGAACCAAAAAATATATATATATTTATAGAGCCCCTGCGGGGGGGTCGGGGCGGCCCCCCTAGGCCAGCCCGAAGCCCTCGGAGCACTCCTGGATGGCCAGCAGCAGCATGTGCCGCAGCTTCTCGTAGCTCTCGTAGGCCGGCAGGTCCAGCTGGTTGAAGCTGGGGACGCACCCGCGTCACTCGCGTGGCACCGGCTCCCCCTGCCCACCGTGCCCACCCTCGCCCGCCCCCGTGGCCGTGTCCCCCCCGGTCCTGCCCGTGTCCCTCTCCCGTTCCCGTGTCTCATCCCCGTGCCACCCCCCGAGCGCCGCTCCGTGTCCCCGTCCCCGTGTCCTCCTCACCTGTCCCCGGGGACTCGGCCCCACCTCACCCCTGCGTCCCCCCCCCCGTTCCCATCTCCGCGTCCTCCCGGTGCCACCTCCTGCTGTCCCCTCCCAACCCCTTCCCGTCCCCCTGTGCCAGGCGGAGGCCGAGTGTCCCCTGATGTCCCCTGGGTCTCTTCCCCCCCCCCCCGTCCTTGTGTCCCTCCATGTCCCCCTGTCCCCTCACCAGGAGTGTGCCAGGGGCAGGTGGTCGGTGTCCCCCTACGTCCTTGTGTCCCTCCATGTCCTTGTGTCCCTCCATGTCCTTGTGTCCCCCCGTGTCCTTGTGTCCCTCCATGTCCCTGTGTCCCTCCATGTCCTTGTGTCCCCCCATGTCCTTGTGTCCCTCCATGTCCCTCCTCTGTCCCTCCTGTGTCCCCCCATGTCCCTGTGTCCCCTCCATGTCCCCGTGTCCCCTCCATGTCCCCATGTCCCTCCTCTGTCTCTCCCGTGTCCCCCCCTCTCCCCCTGTCCTGGTGTCCCTCCTGGGTCCCCCCTGTGTCCCCTCACCAGGAGTGTGCCAGGGGCAGGTGGTCGGTGTCCCCCTCATGTCCCTGTGTCCCCCCCATGTCCCTCCTCTGTCCCTCCTGTGTCCCCCCCATGTCCCTGTCTGTCTCTCCTGTGTCCCCTCCATGTCCCCCTGTCCCCTCCATGTCCCTGTGTCCCTCCATGTCCCTCCTCTGTCCCTCCCGTGTCCCCCCATGTCCCTGTGTCCCCTCCATGTCCCTGTGTCCCCCCATGTCCCTGTGTCCCCCCATGTCCCTGTGTCCCCCCCATGTCCCTGTGTCCCCTCCATGTCCCCGTGTCCCCCCCATGTCCCTCCTGTCTCTCCTGTGTCCCCTCCATGTTCCCGTGTCCCCCCCACGTCTCTGTGTCCCCCCCATGTCCCCGTGTCCCCTCCACGTCTCTGTGTCCCCCCCATGTCCCTCCTCTGTCCCTCCTGTGTCCCCCCATGTCCCCCCCATGTCCCCGTGTCCCCCCCATGTCCCTGTGTCCCCCCCATGTCCCTCCTCTGTCCCTCCTGTGTCCCCCCATGTCCCCGTGTCCCCCCATGTCCCCCCCATGTCCCTCCCGTGTCCCCCCCCGTGTCCCCTCACCAGGTGTGTGCCGAGGGCAGCCGGTCCGTGGACCGGTCGTCGCGGTGGATCTGGAATTTCTGGATGCCGTTCATGCCCTCGAGGGCGGCGAATCCCTGCAGGGGCACCTTGGACGTGCCCGTCACGAACTGCAGGAACTTGGCGCGGTCGGCCTGGTCGAAGGAGCGCAGGGCGCGCCAGAACCACTGGATCTGGGGTGGGAGGGACGGGTCAGCCCCCGGGATCCCCCCAGAACAGCCCCGGGATCCCCCCAGAACACCCCCGAGGTCACCTGGAACACCCCCGGGATCCCCTGGAATACCCCTGAGATGCCCTGGAATGTCCCCGGAAACCCCTGGAACACCCACGGAATCCCCTGGAATCCCCTCGGGATCCCCAGAACACCCTTGGGATGCCCTGGAACACCCACAGAATCCCCCCAGAACACCCACAGGATCCCCTAGACTCCCCCCGGGATCCCTGGAACACCCCCGGGATCCCCTGGAACACCCATGGAATCCCCTGGAATCCCCTCGGGATCCCCCAGAACACCCTTGAGATGCCCTGGAACACCCTTGGGATCCCCTGGAATCCCCCAGAATCCCCTCGGGATCCCCAGGAATCCCCCTGGGATCCCCCAGAACACCCTTGGGATCCCCTGGAATGCCCCTGGAATCACTGTAATCCCCCTGGAATGCCCCCAGAATCCCCTGGAACACCCTTGGGATGCCCTGGAATCCCCCAGAACACCCCTGGGATCCCTTGGAATCCCCCAGAATCGCTGTAATCCCCCAGGATCCCCCAGAACACCCTTGGGATCCCCTGGAATGCCCCTGGAATTGCTGTAATCCCCCTGGAATGCCGCCAAGATCCCTGGGAATTCCCTGGAATCCCCCAGAATCCTCCTGGAATGCCCCCAGGATCCCCTTGAATCCCCTGGAATGCCCCCAGAATCCCCTGGAACACTCTTGAGATCCCCAGAAATGCCCCCAGGATCCCCCGGAATCCCCCTGGAATGCCCCCAGAATCCCCTGGAATCCCCCTGGAATGCCCTCAGGATGCCCCGGAATCCCCTGGAATGCCCCTGGAATTGCTGTAATCCCCCTGGAATGCCCCCAGAATCCCCCTGGAATGACCCCGGAATCCCCTGAAACACCCTTGGGACCCCCAGGAATGCCCCCAGGACCCCCTGGAATGCCCCCAGAACCCCCTGGAACCCCCTGGAATGCCCCCAGAACCCCCTGGAATGCCCCCAGAATCCCCCTGGAATGCCCCTGGAACACCCTTGGGACCCCCAGGAATGCCCCCAGGATCCCCTGGAATGCCCCCAGAACCCCCCGGAATGCCCCCAGAATTGCCCTGGAACCCCCTGGAATCCCCCCGGAATGCCCCCAGAATCCCCCCTGGAACGCCCCCCAGGACCCCCTGGAATCCCCCCTGGATCCCCCTGGAATCCCCCAGAACCCCCCGGAATGCCCCCAGAACCCCCCGGAATCCCCCCTGGAACCCCCTGGAATGCCCCCCAGAATTCCCCTGGAACCCCCTGGAACGTCCCCAGAACCCCCTGGAATGCCCCCCAGGACCCCCTGGAATCCCCCAGAACCCCCTGGAATGCCCCCAGAATCCCCCTGGAATCCCCCAGAATCCCCCTGGAATGCCCCCAGAATCCCCCTGGAACACCCTTGGGACCCCCAGGAATGCCCCCAGGATCCCCTGGAATGCCCCCCAGAATTCCCCTGGAACCCCCTGGAATCCCCCAGAACCCCCTGGAATGCCCCCCAGAATTCCCCTGGAACGCCCCCAGAACCCCCTGGAATGCCCCCAGAACCCTCTGGAACGCCCCCCAGGACCCCCTGGAATCCCCCAGAACCCCCTGGAATGCCCCCAGAATCCCCCTGGAATCCCCCCTGGATCCCCCTGGAATGCCCCCAGAATCCCCCTGGAATCCCCCCTGGATCCCCCTGGAATGCCCCCAGAACCCCCCGGAATGCCCCCAGAATCCCCCTGGAATCCCCCCTGGAACCCCCTAGAATGCCCCCAGAATTCCCCTGGAACCCCCTGGAATGCCCCCAGAACCCTCTTGAACGCCCCCCAGGACCCCCTGGAATCCCCCCAGAACCCCCTGGAATGCCCCCAGAACCCCCTGGAATGCCCCCAGAACCCCCTGGAATGCCCCCAGAACCCTCTTGAACGCCCCCCAGGACCCCCTGGAATCCCCCCAGGACCCCCTGGAATCCCCCCAGAACCCCCTGGAATGCCCCCAGAACCCCCTGGAATGCCCCCAGAATTCCCCTGGAACCCCCTGGAATCCCCCAGAACCCCCTGGAATCCCCCAGAACCCCCCAGAATTCCCGCAGAACCCCCTGGAACGCCCCCCCAGGACCCCCCAGGACCCCGCCCCACCTGGATGGAGTTGCCCTGGTACTTGTGGTACTCGGTGTTGGCCTTGAGGTCGTCGATGTCGATGGTGGGCAGCCCCGAGATGAGCAGCTCCAGCTCCTGCTCCGTGAAGATGGAGATGAGGCGCTTGGGGATGATCTCGTAGAAGCCTTCCAGGAACGCCGCCAGCTGCTTCCGGATGGCGCCTGCGGGATTTGGGGGGGGTCAGGAAGGTCCTGGGAGCCCCCCCCGAGCCCCCCCCGAGCCCCCCCCGGCCCCGGCGCTCACCGGTCATGCGCATCTGGCACACGAGGTGCACGTACTCCTTCTTGTTCTCCTCCGTCACCAGCACGTTGGCCCCGTTGGGCTTCAGGTCCCGCACCTCGCACACCCCGAATTCCTGCACCTGGGGGGGCACAGGGGGTCAGCAGGGCGTGGGGGGATGTCCCTGAACCTCAAACACCCCAAATTCCTGCACCTGGGGGGGGCACACGGGGTCAGCAGGGCATGGAGGGACCTCCCTGAACCTCAAACACCCCGAATTCCTGATCCTGGGGGGAACAGGGGGACAGCAGGACATGGGGACACAAAGGGGACATCCCTGAACCTCAAACACCCCGAATTCCTGCACCTGGGGGGGCACAGGGGGTCAGCAGGGCGTGGGGACACAAAGGGGACGTCCCTGAACCTCAAACACCCCAAATCCCTGATCCTGGGGGGGCACAGGGGGTCACTGGGGCATGGGGGGATGTCCCTGAACCTCAAACAACCCAAATTCCTGATCCTGGGGGGGCACAGGGGGATGTCCCTGAACCTCAAACACCCCAAATTCCTGATCCTGGGGGGGCACGGAGGGGGCACTGGGGCATGGTGGGACCTCCCTGAACCTCAAACACCCCAAATTCCTGATCCTGGGGGGGCACAGGGGCATCAGCAGGATGTGGGGGGATGTCCCTGAACCTCAAACACCCCGAATTCCTGCACCTGGGGGGCACAGGGGGTCACTGGGGCATGGGGACACAAAGGGGACATCCCTGAACCTCAAACACCCCAAATTCCTGATCCTGGGGGGGCACAGGGGCATCAGCAGGGCGTGGGGGGATGTCCCTGAACCTCAAACACCCTGAATTCCTGATCCTGGGGGGGCACAGGGGGACAGCAGGACATGGGGACACAAAGGGGACGTCCCTGAACCTCAAACACCCCGAATCCCTGATCCTTGGGGGGACACAAAGGGGACATCCCTGAACCTCAAACACCCCGAATTCCTGCACCTGGCGGGGCACGGAGGGGGCACTGGGGCATGGTGGGACCTCCCTGAACCTCAAACACCCCAAATTCCTGATCCTGGGGGGGCACAGGGGGTCAGCAGGGCATGGAGGGACCTCCCTGAACCTCAAACACCTCAAATTCCTGATCCTGGGGGGAACAGGGGGTCACTGGGGCATGGGGACACAAAGGGGACATCCCTGAACCTCAAACACCCCAAATTCCTGATCCTGGGGGGGCACAGGGGCATCAGCAGGATGTGGGGGGATGTCCCTGAACCTCAAACACCCCGAATTCCTGATCCTGGGGGGGCACAGGGGGTCACTGGGGCATGGGGGGATGTCCCTGAACCTCAAACACCTCAAATTTCTGCACCTGGGGGGAACAGGGGGTCATCCCTGAACTTTAAACACCCCAAATCCCTGATCCTGGGGGGGCACGGAGGGGGCACTGGGGCATGGTGGGACCTCCCTGAACCTCAAACACCCCAAATTCCTGATCCTGGGGGGGCACAGGGGCATCAGCAGGATGTGGGGGGATGTCCCTGAACCTCAAACACCCCGAATTCCTGATCCTGGGGGGGCACAGGGGGTCAGCAGGGCGTGGGGGGATGTCCCTGAACCTCAAACACCCCAAATTCCTGCACCTGGGGGGGCACAGGGGGTCAGCAGGGCGTGGGGACACAAAGGGGACATCCCTGAACCTCAAACACCCCGAATTCCTACACCTGGCGGGGCACGGAGGGGGCACTGGGGCATGGTGGGACCTCCCTGAACCTCAAACACCCCAAATTCCTGATCCGGGGGGGAACAGGGGGATGTCCCTGAACCTCAAACACCCCAAATTCCTGATCCAGGGGGGCACAGGGGCATCAGCAGGATGTGGGGGGATGTCCCTGAACCTCAAAAACCCTGAATTCCTGATCCTGGGGGGGCACAGGGGGTCACTGGGGCATGGGGGGATGTCCCTGAACCTCAAACACCCCAAATTCCTGATCCTGGGGGGGAACAGGGGGTCAGCAGGGCGTGGGGACACAAAGGGGACATCCCTGAACCTCAAACACCCCGAATCCCTGATCCTTGGGGGGACACAAAGGGGACATCCCTGAACCTCGCACACCCCGAATTCCTGATCCTGGGGGGGCACAGGGGGTCAGCAGGGCGTGGGGGGATGTCCCTGAACCTCAAACACCTCAAATTCCTGATCCTGGGGGGGCACAGGGGGTCAGCAGGGCGTGGGGGGATGTCCCTGAACCTCAAACACCCCGAATTCCTGATCCTGGGGGGGAACAGGGGGTCAGCAGGGCGTGGGGACACAAAGGGGACGTCCCTGAACCTCAAACACCCTGAATTCCTGATCCTGGGGGGGCACAGGGGGTCAGCAGGGCGTGGGGGGATGTCCCTGAACCTCAAACACCCCGAATTCCTGATCCTGGGGGGGCACAGGGGGTCACTGGGGCATGGGGGGATGTCCCTGAACCTCAAACACCCTGAATTCCTGATCCTGGGGGGGCACAGGGGCATCAGCAGGGCGTGGGGGGATGTCCCTGAACCTCAAACACCCCGAATTCCTGATCCTGGGGTGTCACCGGGTCACAGAACAGGTCCCCAGGACAAGAGGGTGTCACCCCTGGGGTGTGAGCAGTGAGGGGACACTCCAGGGACAGAGGGGACACCCCCAAACCAGGGGGACACCCCAGGGACAGAGGGGACACCCCCAAACCAGAGGGACACCCCATGGACAGAAGAGACACCCCCAAACCAGGGGGACACCCCATGGACAGAAGGGACACCCCCAAACCAGGGGGACACCCCAGGAGGGGAGGGGCCCCTCCCTGGGACCTGGGACCCTCCTGGGCAGCAATGGGGGGCCCCCGGTGTTGGTTTTTGGGGGGTCCCCGTGCCCTTGGGGGGGTTCAGGGGGGGTCCCCACCTCGGTGCTGAAGGTGAGGTCGTAGCCCAGCGTGGAGACGTCGTTCTCCAGCAGGTACACGAGGCCCTGGTAGAAGTGATAGTCCTCGCTCTCCATGTCCGTGTACCTGGGGGGCAGCGGGGGCAGCGCCCCAAAAACGGGGTGAGACCACCCGGGGAGCCCCAAAAACGGGGTGAGACCACCCGGGGAGCACCAAAAACGGGGTGAGATCCCCCCGGGGAGCCCCAAAAATGGGGTGAGACCCCTCGGGGAGCACCAAAAACGGGGTCAGACCCCACCAGGAGTCCCAAAACCAGGGTCAGACCCTGTTGGGAGCCTCAAAAATGGGGTCAGACCCTGCTGGGAGCACCAAAAATGGGGTGAGGTCCCCCGGGGAGCACCAAAAATGGGGTCAGACCACCTGAGGAGCACCAAAAATGGGATGAGACCCCCTGGGGAGCACCAAAAATGGGGTGAGACCCCACCAGGGAGCACCAAAAATGGGGTGAGATCCCCCGGGGAGCACCAAAAATGGGGTGAGACCACCCGGGGAGCACCAAAAACGGGGTGAGACCACCCGGGGAGCACCAAAAATGGGGTGAGACCCCACCAGGGAGCACCAAAAATGGGGTGAGATCCCCCGGGGAGCACCAAAAACGGGGTGAGACCACCCGGGGAGCACCAAAAACGGGGTGAGATCCCCCGGGGAGCACCAAAAATGGGGTCAGACCACCCGGGGAGCACCAAAAATGGGGTGAGATCCCCCGGGGAGCCTCAAAAACGGGGTGAGATCCCCCGAGGAGCACTAAAAATGGGGTGAGACCACCCGGGGAGCACCAAAAACGGGGTCAGACCCCACCAAGAGTCCCAAAACCAGGGTCAGACCCTGTTGGGAGCCTCAAAAATGGGGTGAGACCCCCGGGGAGCACCAAAAATGGGGTGAGGTCCCCCGGGGAGCACCAAAAATGGGGTCAGACCACCTGAGGAGCACCAAAAATGGGGCGAGACCCTGCTGGGAGCACCAAAAATGGGGTCAGACCACCTGGGGAGCACCAAAAATGGGGTGAGGTCCCACCAGGGAGCACTAAAAACGGGGTGAGATCCCCCGGGGAGCCCCAAAAACGGGGTCAGACCCTGCTGGGAGCACCAAAAATGGGGTGAGGTCCCCCGGGGAGCACCAAAAACGGGGTCAGACCCTGCTGGGAGCACCAAAAACGGGGTCAGACCACCTGGGGAGCACCAAAAATGGGGTGAGGTCCCCCGGGGAGCCCCAAAACCGGGGTGAGATCCCACCAGGGAGCACCAAAAATGGGGTGAGGTCCCCCGGGGAGCCCCAAAAACGGGGTCAGACCCTGCCAGGGAGCTCCAGCCCCCCAGCCCCTCCCCGGTGGCCCCCTTACCGCACGGACTTGCCCAGGATGTGTTTGGAGAAGGAGCGCGTGAAGCAGCACTGCAGCACCCCACACCCCTCTGAGGGGACCCAGCACCCCATAACCGCCTCCTGCACCCCATAAATGGCTCCTGCACCCCATAAATGGCTCCAGCACCCCATAAATGGCTCCAAACCTCCTGAAGGGGCTCTAGCACCCCATAAATGGCTCCAGCACCCCATAAATGGCTCCAAACCTCCTGAAGGAGCTCCAGCACCCCTCGGAAGAGGCTCCAGCACCCCACAAACACAATCCCACACCCCTCTGAGGGTATCCAGCACCCCATAAATGGCTCCTGCACCCCACAAACACAATCCCACACCCCTTTAAGAGGATCCAGCACCCCATAACCGCCTCCAGCACCCCATAAGTGACTCCAAACCTCCTGAAGGGGCTCCAGCACCCCTCGGAAGAGGCTCCAGCACCCCACAAACACAATCCCACACCCCTCTGAGGGTATCCAGCACCCCATAAGTGACTCCAAACCTCCTGAAGGGGCTCCAGCACCCCTCGGAAGAGGCCCCAGCACCCCACAAACTCAACCCCACACCCCTCTAAGAGGATCCAGGCCCCCAGCCCCTCCCCGGTGGCCCCCTTACCGCACGGACTTGCCCAGGATGTGTTTGTAGAAGGAGCGCGTGAAGTAGCACTGCAGCACCCCACACCCCTCGGAGGGGACCCAGCACCCCATAACTGCCTCCAGCACCCCATAACAGGCTCCAAACCTCCTGAAGGGGCTCCAGCACCCCATAAGTGACTCCAGCACCCCATAAATGGCTCCAAACCTCCTGAAGGGGCTCCAGCACCCCTCAGAAAAGGCTCCAGCACCCCATAAATGGCTCCAGCACCCCATAAGTGACTCCATAAACCTCCTTAAGGGGCTCCAGCACCCCTTGGAAGAGGCTCCAGCACCTCATAAATTCAGCCCCACACCCCTGTAAGCGTATCCAGCACCCCCATAAGTGACTCTAAACCTCCTGAAGGGGCTCCAGCACCCCTCGGAAGAGGCTCCAGCACCCCATAAATCCCTCCAGCACCCCACAAACTCAGCCCCACACCCCTCTAAGCGGATCCAGCCCCCCAAACGCTCCCCGGTGGCCCCCTTACCGCACGGACTTGCCCAGGATGGAGCTCCTTGTAGAAGGAGCGCGTGAAGCAGCACTGCAGCACCCCACACCCCTCCGAGGGGACCCAGCACCCCATAACCGCCTCCTGCACCCCATAACCGGCTCCAAACCTCCTGAAGGGGCTCCAGCACCCCATAAATGACTCCAAACCTCTTCAAGGGGCTCCAGCACCCCTCGGAAGAGGCTCCAGCACCCCATAAACCGCCTCCAGCACCCCACAAACTCAGCCCCACACCCCACTAAGGAGGTCCAGCACCCCATAAGTGACTCCAAACCTCCTGAAGGGGCTCCAGCACCCCTCGGATGAGGGTCCAGCACCCCACAAACTCAACCCCACACCCCTCTAAGGAGGTCCAGCACCCCATAAATGGCTCCAGCACCCCATAAATGCCTCCAGCACCCCACAAACTCAACCCCACACCCCTCTAAGGAGGTCCAGCACCCCATAAATGGCTCCAGCACCCCATAAATGCCTCCAGCACCCCACAAACTCAACCCCACACCCCTCTGAGCCCCTCCAGCCCCTCCCCGGTGGCCCCCTTACCGCACGGACTTGCCCAGGATGTGTTTGGAGAAGGAGCGCGTGAAGCAGCACTGCAGCACCCCACACCCCTCCGAGGGGACCCAGCACCCCATAACCGCCTCCAGCACCCCATAAGTGACTCCATAAACCTCCTGAAGGGGCTCCAGCACCCCTCGGAAGAGGCCCCAGCACCCCATAAGTGGCTCCTGCACCCCACAAACACAATCCCACACCCCTTTAAGAGGATCCAGCACCCCATAACTGGCTCCAGTACCCCATAAGTGACTCCAAACCTTTTCAAGGGGCTCCAGCACCCCTTGGAAGAGGCTCCAGCACCCCATAAATTCAGCCCCACACCCCTGTAAGCGTATCCAGCACCCCCATAAGTGACTCCAAACCTCCTGAAGGGGCTCCAGCACCCCTCGGAAGAGGCTCCAGCACCCCATAAATGCCTCCAGCACCCCACAAACTCAACCCCACACCCCTCTGAGCCCCTCCAGCCCCTCCCCGGTGGCCCCCTTACCACATGGACTTGCCCAGGATGCGTTTGTAGAAGGAGCGCGTGAAGCAGCACTGCAGCACCCCACACCCCTCTGAGGGGACCCAGCACCCCATAACCGGCCCCAGCACCCCATAAATGGCTCCAGCACCCCATAAGTGACTCCAAACCACTTCAAGGGGCTCCAGCACCCCACAAATTCAGCCCCACACCCCTGTAAGGGTATCCAGCACCCCATAAGTGACTCCAACCCTCCTGAAGGGGCTCCAGCACCCCTCGGAAGAGGCCCCAGCACCCCACAAACACAATCCCACACCGCTCTAAGAGGATCCAGCACCCCATAACGGGCTCCAGCACCCCACAACCGCCTCCAGCACCCCACAAACTCAACCCCACACCCCTCTGAGCCCCTCCAGCCCCTCCCCGGTGGCCCCCTTACCGCACGGACTTGCCCAGGATGTGTTTGTAGAAGGAGCGCGTGAAGCAGCACTGCAGCACCCCACACCCCTCTGAGGGGACCCAGCACCCCATAACCGGCCCCAGCACCCCATAAGTGACTCCAAACCTCCTGAAGGGGCTCCAGCACCCCATAAATGGCTCTAAACCTCCTGAAGGGGCTCCAGCACCCCTCGGAAGAGGCCCCAGCACCCCACAAACACAATCCCACACCGCTCTAAGAGGATCCAGCACCCCATAACGGGCTCCAGCACCCCATAACCTGCACCAAACGCCTCCAGCACCCCACAAACTCAACCCCACACCCCTCTGAGCCCCTCCCCGGTGGCCCCCTTACTGCACGGACTTGCCCAGGATGTGTTTGTAGAAGGAGCGCGTGAAGTAGCACTGCAGCACCCCACACCCCTCTGAGGGGACCCAGCACCCCATAAGTGACTCCAAACCTCCTGAAGAGGCTCCAGCACCCCACAAACTCAGCCCCACACCCCTCTAAGGAGGTCCAGCACCCCATAACTGGCTCCACTACCCCATAAGTGACTCCAAACCTTTTCAAGGGGCTCCAGCACCCCACAAACTCAGCCCCACACCCCTCTAAGGAGGTCCAGCACCCCATAACTGGCTCCACTACCCCATAAGTGACTCCAAACCTTTTCAAGGGGCTCCAGCACCCCTCGGAAGAGGCTCCAGCACCTCACAAACTCAGCCCCCACACCCCTCTAAGGAGGTCCAGCACCCCATAACTGGCTCCACTACCCCATAAGTGACTCCAAACCTTTTCAAGGGGCTCCAGCACCCCTCGGAAGAGGCTCCAGCACCTCACAAACTCAGCCCCACACCCCTCTAAGGAGGTCCAGCACCCTATAAATGACTCCAGCACCCCATAACCGCCTCCAGCACCCCACAAACTCAACCCCACACCCCTCTGAGCCCCTCCAGCCCCTCCCCGGTGGCCCCCTTACCGCACGGACTTGCCCAGGATGTGTTTGTAGAAGGAGCGCGTGAAGCAGCACTGCAGCACCCCACACCCCTCTGAGAGGACCCAGCACCCCATAACCGGCCCCAGCACCCCATAAGTGACTCCAAACCTCCTGAAGGGGCTCTAGCACCCCTCGGAAGAGGCTCCAGCACCCCACAAACACAATCCCACACCCCTCTGAGGGTATCCAGCACCCCATAAGTGATTCCAAACCTCTTCAAGGGGCTCCAGCACCCCACAAATTCAGCCCCACACCCCTGTAAGCGTATCCAGCACCCCATAAGTGACTCCAAACCTCCTGAAGGTGCTCCAGCACCCCTCGGAAGAGGCTCCAGCACCCCACAAACACAATCCCACACCCCTCTGAGGGTATCCAGCACCCTATAAATGGCTCCAGCACCCCATAAATGGCTCCAGCACCCCACAAACTCAGCCCCACACCCCTCTGAGCCCCTCCAGCCCCTCCCCGGTGGCCCCCTTACCGCACGGACTTGCCCAGGATGTGTTTGTAGAAGGAGCGCGTGAAGTAGCACTGCAGCACCCCACACCCCTCTGAGGGGACCCAGCACCCCATAAGTGACTCCAAACCTCCTGAAGAGGCTCCAGCACCCCACAAACTCAGCCCCACACCCCTCTAAGGAGGTCCAGCACCCCATAACTGGCTCCACTACCCCATAAGTGACTCCAAACCTTTTCAAGGGGCTCCAGCACCCCTCGGAAGAGGCTCCAGCACCTCACAAACTCAGCCCCACACCCCTCTAAGGAGGTCCAGCACCCCATAAATGACTCCAGCACCCTATAAGTGACTCCCAACCTCTTCAAGGGGCTCCATCTGCCCTCGGAAGAGGCTCCAGCACCCCATAAATGCCTCCTGCACCCCACAAACTCAACCCCACACCCCTCTAAGGAGGTCCAGCACCCCATAACCGCCTCCAGCACCCCACAAACTCAACCCCACACCCCTCTGAGCCCCTCCAGCCCCTCCCCGGTGGCCCCCTTACCGCACGGACTTGCCCAGGATGTGTTTGTAGAAGGAGCGCGTGAAGTAGCACTCCAGCAGGCGGTTGTCGTACACGGCCTTGGCCACGATCCTGCCCACGAACTTGAAGTAGCTCAGGTGGTTGGGGTTGCAGTGCGACGAGGGGTTGATGGTGTAGGTGACGCGGTCGCCGGGCGAGGTGCGGAACAGGGCGTACATGGGGTTGAACATCTCGCGGGAGATGATCATGTACCACTCGCGCAGCAGCCCGCCCGCGTCCTGCCCCTCCTCGCCCTCGAACACGATGTACCTGCGGGGCACGGCCGGCCGTGGCGCGGGGCGGGGCGGGGTGTTTTGGGGGGGGTTTGGGGGGTGGGGGGTGGGGTTGGAGGGGTGTTTTGGGGGGGTTTTGGGGTGTTTTGGGGGGGTTTGGGGGGATTTGGGGGGTTTCAAGGGTGGTTGTGGGGTTGGAGGGGTGTTTTGGGGGGGGGTGTGGGGTTGGAGGGGTGTTTTGGGGGGGTTTTGGGGGTGTTTTGGGGGGTTTGGGGGGTGGTTGTGGGGTTGGAGGGTGTTTTGGGGGGTTGGAGGGGTTGGAGGGGTGTTTTTGGAGGGTTTAGGGGGGTGGTTGTGGGGTTGGAGGGGTGTTTTGGGGGGGTTGGAGGGGTGTTTTGGGGTGGTTTGGGGGGTTGGAGGGGTGTTTTGGGGGGGTTTTGGGGGGGGTTTACGGGGTGGTTGTGGGGTTGGAGGGGTGTTTTGGGGAGGTTTGGGGGGGATTTGGGGGTTTTAGGGGGGGTTTGTGGGGATGGAGGGGTGTTTTAGGGGGGTTTTGGGGGGGGTGTGGGGTTGGAGGGGTGTTTTGGGGGGGGTTGTAGGGGTTTACGGGGTGGTCGTGGGGTTGGAGGGGTGTTTTGGGGTGGTTTGGGGGGTTGGAGAGGTGTTTTAGGGGGGTTTTGGGGGGGGGTGTGGGGTTGGAGGGGTGTTTTGGGGGGGTTTGGGGGGTGGTTGTGGGGTTGGAGGGGTGTTTTGGGGGGGGGTGTGGGGTTGGAGGGTGTTTTGGGGGGGTTTTTGGGGTGTTTTGGGGGGGTTTGGGGGGTTGGAGGGGTGTTTTAGGGGGGTTTGGGGGGATTTGGGGGGGTTTCAAGGGTGGTTGTGGGGTTGGAGGGGTGTTTTGGGGGGGGTTGGGGGGGATTTGGGGGGTTTAGGGGGTGGATGTGGGGCTGAAGGGGTGTTTTGGGGGGGTTTGGGGGAGGGATTGGGTTGGAGGGGTGTTTTAGGGGGGGTTTGGGGGAGATTTGGGGGGTTTCAGGGGTTTAGGTGGGGTTGGAGGGGTGTTTTAGGGGGGGTTTGTGGGCATGGAGGGGTGTTTTGGGGGGGACTTGGGGGGTTTAGGGGGGGTTTGTGGGGGTTGGAGGGGTGTTTTGGGGGGGTTGGAGGGGTTTACGGGGTGGTCGTGGGGTTGGAGGGGGGTTTTGGGGGGGTTTAGGGGGTTGGAGGGATGTTTGGGGGGGGTTTTGGGGAGATTTGGGGGGTTGGAGGGGTGGTTGTGGGGTTGGAGGGGTGTTTGGAGGGTTTAGGGGGGTGGTTGTGGGGTTGGAGGGGTGTTTTGGGGGGGTTTGGGGGGTGGTTGTGGGGTTGGAGGGGTGTTTTGGGGGGGGGTGTGAGGTTGGAGGGGTGTTTTGGGGGGGTTTTGGGGGTGTTTTGGGGGGGTTTGGGGGGTTGGAGGGGTGTTTTGGGGGGGTTTGGGGGGATTTGGGGGGTTTCAAGGGTGGTTGTGGGGTTGGAGGGGTGTTTTAGGGGGGTTGGAGGGGTGTTTTGGGGGGGATTTGGGGGGTTTCAGGGGTGGTTGTGGGGTTGGAGGGGTGTTTTGGGGGGGGTTGGGGGGGATTTGGGGAGGTTTGGGGGGGATTTGGGGGGGTTTCAAGGGTGGTTGTGGGGTTGGAGGGGTGTTTTGGGGGGGTTTGGGGGGTTGGAGGGGTGTTTTGGGGGGGTTGGAGGGGTGTTTTGGGGGGGTTGGAGGGGTTTATGGGGTGGCCGTGGGGTTGGAGGGGTGTTTTGGGGGGTTGGAGGGGTGTTTGGGGGGGGTTTACGGGGTGGTTGTGGGGTTGGAGGGGTGTTTTAGGGGGGTTTTGGGGGGGGGGTGTGGGGTTGGAGGGGTGTTTGGAGGGTTTAGGGGGGTGGTTGTGGGGTTGGAGGGGTGTTTTAGGGGTGTTTTGGGGGGGTTGTAGGGGTTGGAGGGGTGTTTTGGGGGGGTTTGGGGGGTTGGAGGGGTGTTTTAGGGGGGTTTTGGGGGGGTTGTAGGGGTTTACGGGGTGGTCATGGGGTTGGAGGGGTGTTTTGGGGAGGTTTGGGGGGGATTTGGGGGGTTTAGGGGGGGTTTGTGGGGGCTGGAGGGGAGTTTGGGGGGCTTGGGCAAGGTCAGGGGCTGTTCTGGGGAGGTTTGGGGAGGGAATTGGGGGGTTTAGGGGGATATGGGGAGGCTGGAGAGGTGTTTTAGGGTGTCCCGGGGCTGTTTTGGGGAGTCCCTGGAGGTTTCGGATGTCCCAGGGGTATTTTGGGGTGTTTGGGGTACCCTGGGGGTATTTTGGGTGTCCTAGGGATATTTTGGGGATGTTTTTGGGCATCCTTGGAGATTTTGGGTGCCCTGTGGGTATTCTGGGGTGTCCCAGGGTTGTTTTGGGGAGTCCCTAGAGATTGCTGGATGTTCCGGAGGGTGTTTGGGGTCTCCTAGGGGTATTTTGGGGTGCCCTGTGGGGATGTTTTGGGTGTCCCAGGGGTATTTTGGGGATGTTTTGGGCATCCCTGGAGGTCTGGAACGTCCCTGGCTGTATTTTGGGGTGTCCTGGGGGTATTTTGGGTGTCCCAGGGGTATTTTGGGGATGTTTTGGGCATCCCTGGAGGTCTGGGATGTCCCTGGGTGTATTTTGGGGTGCCCTGTGAGGGTATTTTGGGTGTCCCAGGGTTATTTTGGGGATGTTTTGGGCATCCCTGGAGGTTTGGGGTGCCCTGTGGGGATGTTTTAGGTATCCCAGGGGTATTTTGGGAATGTTTTGGGCATCCCTGGAGATTTGGGATATCCCTGGCTGTATTTTGGGGTGCCCTGTGAGGATGTTTTGGGTATCCCAGGGGTATTTTGGGGTGTCCCTGGGGGTTCTGGGTGTCTTGGGGAATGTTTGGAGTATCCTGGGGGGTATTTTGGGTGTCCCAGGGGTATTTTGGGGATGTTTTGGGCATCCCTGGAGGTCTGGGACATCCCTGGCTGTATTTTGGGCTGCCCTACGAGGGTATTTTGGGTATCCCAGGGTTATTTTGGGGATGCTTTAGGCATCCCTGGAGATTTGGGACATCCCTGGCTGTATTTTGGGCTGCCCTATGAGGTATTTTGGGTATCCCAGGGGTATTTTGGGGATGCTTTGGGCATCCCTGGAGATTTGGGATGTCCTTCACTGTATTTTGAGGTGCCCTGTGAGGATGTTTTGGGCATCCCTGGAGGTTTGGGGTGCCCTGTGGGGATGTTTTGGGTATCCCAGGGTTATTTTGGGGATGCTTTAGGCATCCCTGGAGATTTGGGACATCCCTGGCTGTATTTTGGGCTGCCCTATGAGCTATTTTGGGTATCCCAGGGTTATTTTGGGGATGTTTTGGGCATCCCTGGAGGTCTGGGACATCCCTGGCTGTATTTTGGGCTGCCCTATGAGCTATTTTGGGTATCCCAGGGTTATTTTGGGGATGTTTTGGGCATCCCTGGAGGGGTTTGGGATATCCCTGGCTGTATTTTGGGGTGCCCTGTGGGGATGTTTTGGGCATCCCTGGAGGTCTGGGATGTCCCTGGGTGTATTTTGGGGTGCCCTGTGAGGATGCTTTGGGCATCCCTGGAGGTTTGGGGTGCCCTGTGGGGATGTTTTGGGTATCCCAGGGTTATTTTGGGGATGCTTTAGGCATCCCTGGAGATCTGGGACATCCCTGGCTGTATTTTGGCCTGCCCTGTGAGGGTATTTTGGGCTCTTTTGGGGTGCCCCCCAGGGGTCTCACAGGCGATTCTTCATCTCCTCGGGGGACTTGCGGTGCAGCTCCCGGTACGAATCCTCGAAGACGTGGTCGCGCCGGACGTGCACGGCCATGTCCTCCTTGCGCAGCCCCTCGTCCAAGCGCTCCAGCTCCTGCCTGAAGTACCTGGGGGGAGGGAGAAAAGCGGGGTCAGCGGCTGCGGGACCCCCCTGAGAGCACCCCAAAAAACCCCCCGTCCCAAACGGCGGCCCACGCACTTGCGCTTGACGTCGAAGTCCAGCACGCGGATGTAGTCGACGAGCACGGCGAAGGGGCCGTCGGCCAGGTGGGTGGTGGACTGGCGCAGGATCTGGTTCAGCACCGTCCTGTGGGTCTCTGAGGAAGGGGGGGGGAAAGCGGTTTTGGGGTGTCCCGAAATAATAGAGGGGTTCCCCTTCCCCCGAAATAGCACCCAGGAGGGGAGATTTGTCGTCCGTCCCCCCCCACCCCGCAAAGGTCGTTGGGAGCGGCGTCCTTGGTTTGTGCTGATGGCGACGTCTTGAGGAGGGCAGAAATCCCCAAAACTGCCCCTCCCCTCGGGGCTCCCCAAAACCCTGAGGAGCCCAAAACTGCCCCTCCTCTTGGGGGTCCCCAAAACCCTTGAGGAACCCAGAAATCCCCAAAACTGCCCCTCCCCTTGGGGGTCCCCAAAACCCTGAGGAGCCCAAAACTGCCCCTCCTCTTGGGGGTCCCCAAAACCCTGAGGAGCCCAAAACTGCCTCTCCTCTTGGGGGTCCCCAAAACCCCCCGAAAGCTCCCTGAGGAGCCCAAAACTCCCCCGAAGTCCCCCTCCCCCTTGGGGCTCCCCAAAACCCTGAGCCCAGAAAACCCCAAAACTGCCCCTCCTCAAAGTCCTGGGACTCCCCAAAACCCTGAGGAGCCCAAAACTGCCCCTCCCCTTGGGGCTCCCCAAAACCCTGAGGAGCCCAAAACTCCCCCAAAGTCCCCCTCCCCTCAGGGCTCCCCAAAACCCTGAGGAGCCCAAAAATCCCCAAAACTGCCCCTCCTCTTGGGGGTCCCCAAAACCCTGAGGAGCCCAAAACTGCCCCTCCTCTTGGGGGTCCCCAAAACCCTGAGGAGCCCAAAAATCCCCAAAACTGCCCCTCCTCTTGGGGGTCCCCAAAACCCTGAGGAGCCCAAAAATCCCCAAAACTGCCCCTCCTCTTGGGGGTCCCCAAAACCCTGAGGAGCCCAAAACTGCCCCTCCTCTTGGGGCTCCCCCAAACTGCCCCTCCTCAAAGCCCTGGGGCTCCCCAAAACCCTGAGGAGCCCAAAACTGCCCCTTCCCTTGGGGCTCCCCCAAACCCTGAGCCCAGAAATCCCCAAAATCCCCCTCCCCAAAGCCCCGGGGCTCCCCCAAACCCCTTCCCAAGGCCTGTGGAGCCCCCCCTCAATGCCCCGGAACCCCCTCGGATCCTCTTGCAAAGCCCCAGCCTCGCCCCTAAAGCCCCTGTGGAGCCCCCAAATCTGATCCCAAAGCCTCAGGCTCCCCTTGAACACCCCCAAACCCTCCCCCCGCAGCCCCAGAACCCCCCTGACTTCCCCCCAGTTCCCATCCCACATCCCAGGCTCCCCCCAAAGCCCTTCCCAGCATCCCCAAACCCCCTCTGAAATCCCCCCGAATCCCCTCCCAACTCTCCCCCAGATCCCAAATCCCTTTCTCACACCCCGAGCCCCCCAAACCCCCTCCCCACTCCACTCCCTGCTCTCCCAATCCCCTTCCCCACACCCTAAGCTCCCCCAAACACCCTCCCAGTGCCCCCAAACCCCGTCCCCACAGCCCTAAACCCCCTCCCTGCTCTCCCAATCCCCCTCCCCATGCTCTAAGCTCCCCCAAACTCCTTCCCAGTGCCCCCAAACCCCCTCCCCACACCCTAACCTCCCCTTAAGCCCCTCCCTGCTCTCCCAATCCCCCTCCCCACACCCTAAACTCCCCCAAGCCCCCTCCCAGTGCCCCCAAACCCCTTCCCAGTGCCCCCAAACTCCTTCCCAGTGCCCCCAAACCCCTTTCCCAGTGCCCCCAAACCCCTTCCCAGTGCCCCCAAACCCTTTCCCAGTGCCCCCAAACCCCGTCCCCACAGCCTTAAACCCCCTCCCTGCTCTCCCAATCCCCCTCCCCATGCCCTAAACTCCCCCAAACCCTTTCCCAGTGCCCCCAAACCCCCTCCCCACACCGTAACCTCCCCTTAAGCCCCTCCCTGCTCTCCCAATCCCCCTCCCCACACCCTAAACTCCCCCAAGCCCCCTCCCAGTGCCCCCAAACCCCTTCCCAGTGCCCCCAAACCCCCTCCTCACAGCCTTAAACCCCCTCCCTGCTCTCCCAATCCCCCTCCCCATGCCCTAAACTCCCCCAAACCCCCTCCCAGTGCCCCCAAACCCCTACCCAGTACCCCAAATCCCCTTCCCCACACCATAACCTCCCCCTAAACCCCCTCCCTGCTCTCCCAATTCCCCTCCCCACACGCTAAACTCCCCCAAGCCCCCTCCCAGTGCCCCCAAACTCCTTCCCAGTGCCCCCAAACTCCTTCCCAGTGCTCCCAAACCCTTTCCCAGTGCCCCCAACCCCCCCCCAGTGCCCCCAAACTCCTTCCCAGTGCCCCCAACCCCCCTCCCAGTGCCCCCAAACTCCTTCCCAGTGCCCCCAACCCCCCTCCCAGTGCCCCCAAACCCCTTCCCAGTGCCCCCAAACCCTTTCCCAGTGCCCCCAAACCCCGTCCCCACAGCCTTAAACCCCCTCCCTGCTCTCCCAAGCCCCCTCCCCATGCCCTAAACTCCCCCAACCCCCCTCCCAGTGCCCCCAAACCCCTTCCCAGTGCCCCCAAACTCCTTCCCAGTGCCCCCAAACCCTTTCCCAGTGCCCCCAACCCCCCCCCAGTGCCCCCAAACCCCTTCCCAGTGCCCCCAAACCCCTTCCCAGTGCCCCCAACCCCCCCTCCCAGTGCCCCCAAACCCCGTCCCCACAGCCTTAAACCCCCTTGCTGCTCTCCCAATCCCCTTCCCCATGCCCTAAACTCCCCCAAGCCCCCTCCCAGTGCCCCCAAACCTCTTCCCAGTGCCCCCAAACCCCCTCCCTGCTCTCCCAATCCCTCTCCCCATGCCCTAAACTCCCCCAACCCCCCTCCCAGTGCCCCCAAACCCCCTCCCAGTGCCCCCAAACCCTTTCCCAGTGCCCCCAAACCCCCTCCCCACAGCCTTAAACCCCCTCCCTGCTCTCCCAATCCCCCTCCCCATGCCCTAAACTCCCCCAACCCCCCTCTCAGTGCCCCCAAACCCCTTCCCAGTACCCCCAAACCCCCTCCCAGTGCCCCCAAACCCCTTCCCAGTGCCCCCAAATCCCCTTCCCCACACCATAACCTCCCCCTAAACCCCTTCCCTGCTCTCCCAATCCCCCTCCCCATGCCCTAAACCCCCCCAAACCCCCTCCCAGTGCCCCCAACCCCCCTCCCAGTGCCCCCAAACCCCCTCCCCACAGCCTTAAACCCCCTCCCTGCTCTCCCAATCCCCCTCCCCATGCCCTAAACTCCCCCAAACCCCCTCCCAGTGCCCCCAAACCCCCTCCCAGTGCCCCCAAACCCCTTCCCAATGCCCCCAAACCCCCTCCCAGTGCCCCCAAACCCCCTCCCCGCTCACCGGCGAAGCGCAGGAATTTCTGGGTGTCCGGGGGCAGGCTGGCCGAGATGTGCATGGCCGAGGGCTCCCGGGAGAAGAAGGGGTCGAGGGCGGAGGGGGTGGCGGGGGTGAGGGGCGCGGGCGACAGCGGCGGCGGCTCGTCCTTGATGTGTGCCAGCTGGCTCTCCCGCGTGTCCCGCACCGGCGGGCGGCTCTCGCGCTCCGTGGCGTGCACCAGGAAAAACGCCTCGACCGCCGGCTGCAGCACTGCGGGACACGGGGTCAGCGGGGCGGCAGTGGGGCAGGGGGGCAGCACGGGGTCAGTGGGGTGGGAGTGGGGCAGTGGGGCAGCACGGGGTCAGTGGGGTGGCAGTGGGGCAGCACGGGGTCAGTGGGGTGGGAGTGGGGCAGCACGGGGTCAGCGGGGCGGCAGTGGGGCAGGGGGGCAGCACGGGGTCAGCGGGGCGGCAGTGGGGCAGCACGGGGTCAGTGGGGTGGGAGTGGGGCAGGGGGGCAGCACGGGGTCAGTGGGGCGGGAGTGGGGCAGCATGGGGTCAGTGGGGTGGGAGTGGGGCAGGGGGGCAGCACGGGGTCAGTGGGGCGGGAGTGGGGCAGCATGGGGTCAGCGGGGCGGGAGTGGGGCAGGGGGGCAGCACAGGGTCAGTGGGGTGGCAGTGGGGCAGCACAGGGTCAGTGGGGCGGCACAGCGTCAGTGGGGTGGCAGTGGGGCAGGGGGGACAGCACGGGGTCAGTGGGGCAGCACAGGGTCAGTGGGGCAGCACGGGGTCAGTGGGGTGGCAGTGGGGCAGCACAGGGTCAGTGGGGCAGCACGAGGTCAGCGGGGCGGCACGGGGTCAGTGGGGCGGCACAGCGTCAGTGGGGTGGGAGTGGGGCAGCACGGGGTCAGTGGGGCAGCACAGGGTCAGTGGGGTGGCAGTGGGGCAGGGGGGCACCACGGGGTCAGTGGGGCGGCAGTGGGGCAGTACGGGGTCAGTGGGGCAGCACAGGGTCAGTGAGGCAGCACGGGGTCAGTGGGGTGGGAGTGGGGCAGCACGGGGTCAGTGGGGCAGCACAGGGTCAGTGGGGTGGCAGTGGGGCAGGGGGGACAGCACGGGGTCAGTGGGGCAGCACGGGGTCAGTGGGGCAGCACGGGGTCAGTGGGGCGGCAGTGGGGCAGCCCGGGGTTGGCTGTGGGGTCCCTCTATAGGTTCCAGCCCCGCCCCATGTGGATTTAGGGTCCCCTCCGTGGTTTTGGGGTCCCTGTGTAGGCTCCACTCCCCCCTCACGTGGATTTAGGGTCCCTCTGTAAGGTCCACTCCCCCCCCATGTGGATTTAGGGTCCCTCCTGTGGTTTTGGGGTCCATCTATAGGTTCCACTCCCCCCCATGTGGATTTAGGGTCCCTCTATGGGTTCCACTCCCCCCCCCCCGTGGATTTAGGGTCCCCTCCGTGGTTTCGGGGTCCCTCTATAAGTTCCACTCCCCCCCACGTGGATTTAGGGTCCCTCTATAGGTTCCACTCCCCCCCATGTGGATTTAGGGTCCCTCTATAGGTTCCACTCCCCCCCACGTGGATTTAGGGTGCCCTCCGTGGTTTCAGGGTCCCCGCACGGGCTCCACTCCCCCCCCCCCCGGGGATTTAGGGTCCCTCGGTGGTTTCGGGGTCCCTGTGTAGGCTCCACTCCCCCCCCCACGCAGATTTAGGGTCCCTCGGTGGTTTCGGGGTCCCTCTATAAGTTCCACTCCCCCCCCATGCAGATTTAGGGTCCCTCGGTGGTTTCGGGGTCCCTGTGTAGGCTCCACTCCCCCCCCATGCAGATTCAGGGTCCCTCGGTGGTTTCGGGGTTCCTCTATAGGTTCCACTCCCCCCCACGTGGATTTAGGGTCCCTCTATAGGTTCCACTCCCCCCCATGTGGATTTAGGGTCCCTCTATAGGTTCCACTCCCCCCCCACGTGGATTTAGGGTCCCTCTATAGGTTCCACTCCCCCCCCATGCAGATTTAGGGTCCCTCGGTGGTTTCGGGGTCCCTCTATAAGTTCCACTCCCCCCCGCGTGGATTTAGGGTCCCTCTATAAGTTCCACTCCCCCCCCCCACGCAGATTTAGGGTCCCTCCGTGGTTTCGGGGTCCCTCTTTAAGTTCCACTCCCCCCCCCCATGCAGATTTAGGGTCCCTCGGTGGTTTTGGGGCCCCTGTGTAGGCTCCACTCCCCCCCACGTGGATTTAGGGTCCCTCTATAGGTTCCACTCCCCCCCCCACGTGGATTTAGGGTCCCTCTATAGGTTCCCCTCCCCCCCATGTGGATTTAGGGTCCCTCTATAAGTTCCACTCCCCCCCCATGCAGATTTAGGGTCCCTCGGCGGTTTCGGGGTCCCTCTATAAGTTCCACTCCCCCCCATGTGGATTTAGGGTCCCTCTATAAGTTCCACTCCCCCCCCCCACGCAGATTTAGGGTCCCCCGGCGGTTTCGGGGTCCCTCTGTAAGTTCCACTCCCCCCCCCCCCACGCAGATTTAGGGTCCCCGGGCGGTTTGGGGGTCCCCGCTCAGCCCCGCGCGGACGCACCGAGCACGGCGTGCTGGTCGTGCGACTCCTCGAGCTCCTTGAGGCACTCCCCCAGCATGTCCCACAGCTCGTCCAGGCTCAGCTGCTCGCTCAGCAGGGGCAGCTCCGGGGGCCGCTCGTCCCCGTCCCGCTCCCGCTCCCCGCCCTGCGCCGCCTCCGCGCCTGGGGGGGGCACGCTCAGGACCCCCCTGGGCCCACCCGGCCCCTCCCACACCCCCCAAACCAGTGGCACCCGCTGAGGGCGATACTGGGATGGCCCCACGCCGGCCTGGGGGAGTGGGGGATGGCGCCAGGGGTGGTACCGGGGGGTGATTGGGTGGTACTGGGGGGGTGATTGGGTGGTACTGGGGGGTACTGGGGGGTACTGGGGGTGACTGGGTGGTACTGGGGGGTGACTGGGTGGTACTGGGGGTGACTGGGTGGTACTGGAGGGGTGATTGGGTGGTACTGGGGGGTGACTGGGTGGCACTGGGGGGTGACTGGGCCATACTGGGGGCTGACCAGGCAGCACTGGGCCATACTGGAGGGTGACTGGGCCACATTGGGGGCTGACTGGGCGGTACTGGGCCGTACTGGAGGGTGACTGGGCCATACTAGGGGCTGACCAGGAAGCACTGAGCCGTACTGGGGGCTGACTGGGCCATACTGGGGGCTGACCGGGTGGCATTGGGCCGTACTGGGGGCTGACCAGGCCATACTGGGCCGTACTGGAGGGTAACTGGGCCACATTGGGGGATGACCGGGTGGCACTGGGCGGTAACTGGGCCGTACTGGGGGCTGACCAGGCAGCACTGGGCCATACTGGGGGCTGACTGGGCCATACTGGGGGCTGACTGGGCGGCACTGGGCCGTACTGGAGGGTGACTGGGCCATACTGGGGGCTGACCGGGCGGTACTGGGCGGTAACTGGGCCGTACTGGGGGCTGACCGGGCGGTACTGGGCGGTAACTGGGCCGTACTGGGGCTGACCGGGTGGCACTGGGCCATACTGGGGGCTGACCGGGCCACATTGGGGGCTGACCGGGCAGCACTGGGCCGTACTGGGGGGTAACTGGGCCATACTGGGGACTGACCAGGCCATACTGGGCCGTACTGGGCCGTACTGGGGGCTGACTGGGTGGTACTGGGCGGTAACTGGGCCGTACTGGTGGCTGACCGGGCGGCACTGGGCGGTAACTGGGCCGTATTGGGGGCTGACCGGGTGGCACTGGGCGGTAACTGGGCCGTATTGGGGGCTGAGCGGGCGGCGCTGGGCCGTACTGGAGGGTGACTGGGCCATACTGGGGCTGACCGGGTGGTACTGGGCCGTACTGGAGGGTGACTGGGCCATACTGGGGGCTGACCAGGCCGTACTGGGCTGTACTGGGGGCTGACCGGGTGGCACTGGGCGGTAACTGGGCCATACTGGGGGCTGACCAGGCCGTACTGGGCCATACTGGGCCGTACTGGGGGCTGACCGGGCAGTACTGGGCGGTAACTGGGCCGTACTGGGGGCTGACCGGGTGGCACTGGGCGGTAACTGGGCCGTACTGGGGGCTGACCAGGCAGCACTGGGCCATACTGGGGGCTGACTGGGCCACATTGGGGGCTGACCGGGCAGCACTGGGCCGTACTGGGGGGTAACTGGGCCATACTGGGGACTGACCAGGCCATACTGGGCGGTAACTGGGCCATACTGGGGGCTGACCGGGTGGCACTGGGCAGTAACTGGGCCGTACTGGGGGCTGACCGGGCCGTACTGGGCCGTACTGGGGGCTGACCGGGCCATACTGGGCCGTACTGGGCCGTACTGGGGGCTGACCGGGCCGTACTGGGCCGTACTGGGCCGCACTGGGGGATGACCGGGCGGCACTGGGCGGTAACTGGGCCGTACTGGGGGCTGACCGGGCCGTACTGGGCCGTACTGGGCCGTACTGGGGGCTGACCGGGCCGTACTGGGCCATACCGGGCCGTACTGGGGGCTGACCAGGCCGTACTGGGCCGTACTGGGCCGTACTGGGGGCTGACCGGGCCGTACTGGGGGCTGACCGGGCGGTACTGGGCCGTACTGGGCCGCACTGGGGGGGTTCTCACCCACGTCCTGCGGGGCGGGCGAGGGCTGGTCCACGTCCATGGGCGACTCCTCGCGCCGGGGGGCGGCGTCCGCGGGCCCGGCCTCCGACTGGGGGGGACGGGGCGGCTTTAGGGGGCCGGGACCCCCCCAGGGGATCCCCCAGCCCCTCCCCGGGCCCCCCTGGCCGGGCTGAGAGCCGGGGGGACCCCGAAACTGGGGGGGGGGCGGGGGGGAGGGGGCTGGGAGCCGCGGGGGGACGGGGGAGAAGCAGGAGGGGGATGGGGAGAGGGAGGGAGGAGGATGAGGATGATGACGAGGAAGGTGAGGATGATGGGGATGAGCAGGACGGGGAGGGAGGAAGGCTGGGGGGAGCGGGAGGAGGATGAGGAGGGGGGGTGGGAGGAAGAGGATGAGGAGGGGGCAGCACGAGGAGGGGCTGGGAGGATGAGGAGGGGGGGAGGAAGGGGCAGGATGAGGATGAGGGGCCTGAGGATGAGGATGGTGGGGATGACGAGGAGGGAGCAGGACAAGGAGGGGGTGGGAGGATGAGGAGGATGAGGAGGGTGAGGAGGGGGCAGGAGCAGGAGGAAGAGCAGGGGTGGAGGAAGGGGCAGGACGAGGGTGAGGAGCAGGGGATGGGAAGGGGATGAGGGTGAGGATGATGAGGAGGGACAGAAGCAGGAAGAAGAGGAAGAGCAGCGGGTAAGGAAGGGGCAGGATGAGGATGAGTGGCCTGAGGAGGGGGCTGAGGATGAGGACGATGAGGAGGGACAGGAGCAGGAGGAAGAGGAAGAGCAGCGGGTGGAGGAAGGGGCAGGATGAGGATGAGGGGCCTGAGGATGAGGATGGTGGGGATGACGAGGAGGGAGCAGGACAAGGAGGGGGTGGGAGGATGAGGAGGATGAGGAGGGTGAGGAGGGGGCAGGAGCAGGAGGAAGAGGAGGGATGGAGGAAGGGGCAGGATGAGGATGAGGGGCCTGAGGAGGGGGCGGCAGGGGGATGAGGATGAGGAGGGAGCAGGAGCAGGAGGAAGAGCAGGGGTGGAGGAAGGGGCAGGACGAGGGTAAGGAGCAGGGGATGGGAAGGGGATGAGGGTGAGGATGATGAGGAAGGACAGGAGAAAGAGGAAGAGCAGCAAGGGAGGAAGGGGCAGGACAAGGATGAGGAGCAGGGGATGAGAGGGGGCTGAGGACGAGGCTGATGAGGAAGGAAAGGAGCAGGAGGAAGAGGAAGAGCAGTGGGTGGAGGAAGGGGCAGGATGAGGATGAGCAGCCTGAGGAGGGGGCGGCAGGGGGATGGGGATGAGGATGAGGAGGGACAGGGGCAGGAGGAAGAGCAGGGGCGGAGGAAGGGGCAGGACGAGGGTGAGGAGCAGGGGATGGGAAGGGGATGAGGATGATGAGGAGGGACAGGAGCAGGAAGAAGAGGAAGAGCAGTGGGTAAGGAAGGGGCAGGATGAGGATGAGGGGCCTGAGGAGGGGGCTGAGGATGAGAATGAAGATGATGAAGAGGGACAGGAGGAAGAGGAAGAGCAGCAAGGGAGGAAGGGGCAGGACGAGGGTGAGGAGCAGGGGACAGGAAGGGGATGAGGATGAGGATGAGGAGGAGGGACAGGAATAGGAGGAAGAGGAAGAGCAGTGGGTGAGGAAGAGGCAGGATGAGGATGAGGAGCAGCGCATGGGATGGGGCTGAGGATGAGGATGATGAGGAAGGACAGGAGCAGGAGGAAGAGCAGGGGAGGAAGGGGCAGGACAAGGATGAGGAGCAGGGGACGGGACGGGGCTGAAGATGAGGATGATGAGGAGGGACAGGAGTAGGAGGAAGAGGAAGAGCAGTGGGTGAGGAAGGGGCAGGATGAGGATGAGGGGCCTGAGGAGGGGGCAGGAAGGGGATGAAGATGATGAAGAGGGACAGGAGGAAGAGGAAGAGCAGTGGGGGAGGAAGGAAGGGGCAGAACAAGGACGAGGAGCAGCGCATGGACGGGGCTGAGGATGAGGATGATGAGGAGGGACAGCAGCAGGAGGAAGAGGAAGAGCAGCCGGGGAGGAAGGGGCAGGATGAGGGTGAGGAGCAGGGGATGGGAGGGGGCTGAGGATGAGGATGAGGGACAGGAGGAAGAGCAGGCGAGGAAGAGGCAGGACAAGGATAAGGAGCAGGGGACGGGACGGGGCTGAGGATGATGAGGAGGGACAGCAGCAGGAGGAAGAGGAAGAGCAGGCGAGGAAGAGGCAGGACGAGGATGAGGAGCAGTGCACGGGAGGGGGCTGAGGATGAGGATGATGAGGAGGGACAGGAACAGGAGGAAGAGGAAGAGCAGTGGGTGGAGGAAGGGGCAGGATGAGGATGAGGGGCCTGAGGAGGGGGCAGGAGGGGGATGAAGATGATGAAGAGGGACAGGAAGAAGAGGAAGAGCAGCCGGGGAGGAAGGGGCAGGACAAGGATGAGGAGCAGAGGATGGGAGGGGGCTGAGGATGAGGATGAGGGACAGGAGGAAGAGCAGGCGAGGAAGAGGCAGGACAAGGATGAGGAGCAGGGGATGGGACGGGGCTGAGGATGAGGATGATGAGGAGGAACAGGAGCAGGAGGAAGAGGAAGAGCAGGCGAGGAAGAGGCAGGACGAGTATGAGGAGCAGCGCACGGGAGGGGGCTGAGGATGAGGATGAGGAGGAGGGACAGGAGGAAGAGCAGGCGAGGAAGAGGCAGGATGAGGATGAGGAGCAGCACACGGGAGGGGGCTGAGGATGAGGATGAGGAGGAAGAGAAGGAAGAGCAGGCGAGGAAGAGGCAGGACGAGTATGAGGAGCAGCGCACAGGAGGGGGCTGAGGATGAGGATGATGATGAGGAGGGACAGGAGGAAGAGCAGGCGAGGAGGAGGCAGGACGAGAATGAGGAGCAGCGCACGGGAGGAGGCTGAGGATGAGGATGATGAGGAGGAACAGGAGCAGGAGGAAGAGGAAGAGCAGGCGAGGAAGAGGCAGGACGAGGATGAGGAGCAGTGCACGGGAGGGGGCTGAGGATGAGGATGATGATGATGATGAGGAGGGACAGGAGGAAGAGCAGGCGAGGAAGAGGCAGGACGAGGATGAGGAGCAGCGCACAGGAGAGGGCTGAGGATGAGGATGATGATGATGAGGAGGGACAGGAGGAAGAGCAGGCGAGGAAGAGGCAGGACGAGAATGAGGAGCAGCGCACGGGAGGGGGCTGAGGATGAGGATGAGGAGGAGGGAGAGGAGGAAGAGCAGGCGAGGAAGAGGCAGGACGAGAATGAGGAGCAGAGCACGGGAGGGGGCTGAGGATGAGGACGATGATGACGAGGAGGGACAGGAGGAAGAGCAGGCGAGGAACAGGCAGCACGAGGACGAGGAGCAGCGCACGGAACGGAGCTGAGGAAGGGAGGATGAGGATGCTGAGGAAGGTCAGGAGCAGCAGCAGCAGGAGGACGAGGATGAGGACGATGAGGAGGAGGAGGAGCGGGGTGGAGGAAGGCGGCCGTGCTAACCGTGTCTCCCTGCTGCCGCCTCCGGGCCCTCTGGCCCTCACGTACCATTTGTATGATGGCGTCGGCCTCGGCCTCCAGCTGCCGGACGGCGGCCTGGATGCTGCCGGCCGCCCCCAGCCCCGCGGCGCCTGCGGGCACAGCGCGGTCAGGCGGGCACCGAGCGGCCAGCGGGCAGCACTGGGCGAGGGGGATGGTGGGGTGGCCGGGACGGCCCTTACCCAGCCGGCCGGGCTGCTTGGCCTTGCGGTGCGCCCGGCGCGTGTCGTCGCGCAGCTGGATGATGACCTGCAGCACGCGCAGGAAGAAGCGCTGCGTGGACGTCTTGGAGGTCAGCACGGACATGGAGGGCAGCTGCAGCTCCCGGCCGCCCAGCGCCCGCTTCTGCGACGCCACGATGACCACGCTCTCGGCCGTGTCGAAGCTGCGGGGGACGGAGGGAGAGGGGGGAAGGGGGGTGGTTGGGGGGGGAGGGGGGGGGGGGGGGACAGCGGTCAGTGAGGGGGGGGTGGGCAGTGGGCAGTGGGGGGGGATGGGGTGGGCAGTGGGCAGTGGAGGGGGGGGGATGGGGTGGGCAGTGGGCAGTGGGGGGGGATGGGGTGGGCAGTGGGCAGTGGAGGAGGGGGATGGGGTGGGCAGTGGGCAGTGGAGGGGGATGGGGTGGGCAGTGGGCAGTGGAGGGGGGGGATGGGGTGGGCAGTGGGCAGTGGGGGGGGATGGGGTGGGCAGTGGGCAGTAGGGGGAATGGGCAGTGATCAGCAGGGGGGGAAAGGGGAATGGGTAGTGGTCAGCAGGGGGGGATGGGCAGTGGTCAGCAGGGGGATGGGCAGTGGTCAGCAGGGGGGTACAAGGGGGATGGGCAGTGGTCAGTAGGGGAATGGGCAGTGGTCAGTGGGGGGCAAAGGGGGATGGGGGGACAGCGGTCAGCGGGGGGGCAAGGGGGATGGGCAGTGGTCAGCAGGGGGATGGGCAGTGGTCAGTAGGGGGGGATGGGCAGTGGTCAGCAAGGGAATGGGCAGTGGTCAGTAGGGGGGGATGGGCAGTGGTCAGCAAGGGAATGGGCAGTGGTCAGTAGGGGGGGATGGGCAGTGGTCAGCAAGGGAATGGGCAGTGGTCAGTAGGGGGGGATGGGCAGTGGTCAGCAAGGGAATGGGCAGTGGTCAGTAGGGGGGGATGGGCAGTGGTCAGCAAGGGAATGGGCAGTGGTCAGTAGGGGGGGATGGGCAGTGGTCAGCAAGGGAATGGGCAGTGGTCAGTAGGGGGGGATGGGCAGTGGTCAGCAAGGGGATGGGCAGTGGTCAGTGGGGGGGACGGGGGGACAATGGTCAGCAGGGGGGATGGGGTGGGCAGTGGTCAGTAGGGGGGAAGGGTGGGCAGTGGTCAGTAGGGGGGATGGGCAATGGTCAGCAAGGGGATGGGCAGTGGTCAGTAGGGGGCAAAGGGGGATGGGCAGTGGTCAGTGGGGGGAATGGGTGGGCAGTGGTCAGTAGGGGGAATGGGCAATGGTCAGTGGGGGGGGATGGGGTGGGCAGTGGTCAGTAGGGGGGGATGGGCAGTGGTCAGCAGCAGGGACAACGGGGAGTGGCAGGACAAGAGTTAACGTCAGGTAAGAGAATCGGGTCAGGGCCAGGAGGAGTCAGTGGTGCCCAGGAGGGGTCAGTGGTGCCCAGGAGGGGTCAGTGGTGCCCAGGACGGGGGACAGGAAGGGTCAGCGGTGCCCAGGACAGGGGTCAGCAGTGCCCAGGACAGGAACAGGAGGGGTCAGCGGTGCCCAGGAGGGGTCAGCAGTGCCCAGCACGGGGGACAGGAGGGGTCAGTGGTGCCCAGGAGGGGTCAGTGGTGCCCAGCACAGGGGACAGGAGGGGCCAGCGGTGCCCAGGAGGGGTCAGCGGTGCCCAGGAGGGGTCAGCGGTGCCCAGCACAGGGGACAGGAGGGGTCAGTGGTCCCCAGGAGGGGTCAGCGGTGCCCAGGAGGGGTCAGTGGTGCCCAGCACAGGGGACAGGAGGGGCCAGCGGTGCCCAGGAGGGGTCAGTGGTGCCCAGGAGGGGTCAGTGGTCCCCAGGAGGGGTCAGTGGTGCCCAGGAGGGGTCAGCGGTGCCCAGGAGGGGTCAGTGGTGCCCAGCACAGGGGACAGGAGGGGTCAGTGGTGCCCAGGAGGGGTCAGTGGTCCCCAGGAGGGGTCAGCGGTGCCCAGGAGGGGTCAGCGGTGCCCGGCCGCTCACCGGCTCTGCATTTTGCCCTTGAGTTTGGCGCTGGGGGGCTGCTCCTCGGGGAGCCCCTCGGGGGAGGGGGCCTCGAGCTGCGCCCGGCGCTGCTGCTCCAGGTTGTACTCGCGGAGCTCGGCCAGCAGCGTCCCTGGGGGGGGCAGGGGGGTCACCGGGGGCTGCGACCCCCCGCTGACCACAGGGCACCCCCGGCTTGTCCACCTGGGACCCCCCTCACCCATCGGGTGGCACAGGGCCCCCCCAGGAACCCCCCCCACCTCAGGACCCCCCCTCACCCATCGGGTGGCACAGGGCCCCCCCAGGAACCCCCCTCACCCATCCGGACCCCCCCCCCACCTCAGGACCCCCCCTCACCAATCTGATGGCACAGGGCCCCCCCCAGGAACCCCCCAGGACCCCCCCTCACCGATCTGGCGGCACAGGGCCCCCCCCAGGGACCCCCCCAGGACCCCCCCTCACCGATCTGATGGCACAGGGCCCCCCCCAGGACCCCCCCCTCACCGATCTGGCGGCACAGGGCCCCCCCCCAGGGCCCCCCCAGGAACCCCCCTCACTGATCTGGCAGCACAGGGCCCCCCCAGGACCCCACCAGGGACCCCCCCTCACCGATCTGGCGGCACAGGGCCCCCCCAGGAACCCCCCAGGACCCCCCCTCACCGATCTGATGGCACAGGGCCCCCCCAGGACCCCCCCATACCTATCAGGACCCCCCCCCAGGGACCCCCCCTCACCGATCTGGCGGCACAGGGCCCCCCCAGGACCCCCCCAGGACCCCCCCTCACCGATCTGATGGCACAGGGCCCCCCCAGGACCCCCCCATACCTATCAGGACCCCCCCCCAGGGACCCCCCCTCACCGATCTGGCAGCACCGGGCCCCCCCCCAGGGACCCCCCCTCACCGATCTGGCGGCACAGGGCCCCCCCAGAACCCCACCAGGGACCCCCCCTCACCGATCTGGCGGCACAGGGCCCCCCCCAGCTGCCGGGCCCCGCTGAGCAGCAGCCGCAGCACCGTGTCCCGCGTCCCCGCGTCGCCCCGCGACAGCTGCAGCAGCACGTTGGCCGCGTCCTCCAGCCCCTCCTCCGAGCACGAGTGCGACGTCAGCACCTGGGGGGGAGCACGGGGGGGTTGGGGACACCTGGGGATACCTGGGGATACCTGGGGACCCCCCCCCCGCCCGGCCCCGGCCCCCCCGGTACCTCCACGGAGAGCTGGAGCTGGCTCTCGGTCAGGCCCGTGGCCGCCAGCCGCGAGTCGGGGCCGCCCTCGGGGAGCTTGGCCGGCGACTTGGAGCTCTTGCCAGGGGCTGGGGACAGCGGGGACACGGCGGCGCTGGGGTGGTGGCAGTGCCCGGGGGGTGCCACTGAGGCCACGGCCCCCCCAGGCTGCTCCCTGCGCCCGTCGTGTGCCCTGCGCCTGTGTCCCTGCGTCCCCATCTCTGTCCCTCCGTCCCTCCCTGTCCCTCTGTCCCTCCATCCCCCCATCCCTCCATCCCTCCCTGTCCCCTCTGTCCCTCCATCCCCGTCCCTCCATCTCTCCCTGTCCCTCTGTCCCTCTCTGTCCCTCTTGTCCCTCCCTGTTCCTCTGTCCCTCCATCCCCCCGTCCCTCCCTGTCCCCTGTCCCCGTCCCTCCATCCCCGTCCCTCTGTCCCTCCCTGTCCCTCTGTCCCTCCCTGTCCCGTCCCTCTGTAACGTCTGTCCCCCCCCATCCCTCCCTGTCCCCTCTGTCCCACCCCGTCCCTCTGTCCCATCCCCTCTGTCCCTCCCTGTCCTCCCCATTCCCTCTATCCCCTCTGTCCCCCTGTCCTTCCCTGTCCCCTGTCCCTCTGTCCCTCCATCCCCGTCCCTCTGTCCCTCCCTGTCCCCTCTGTTGCTCCATCCCTCTGCCCCTCCCTGTCCCGTCCCTCGGTAACCTCTGTCCCCCTGTCCCTCCCTGTCCCCCCCATCCCTCCCTGTCCCCTCTGTCCCTCCCCGTCCCTCTGTCCCCATCCCCTCTGTCCCTCCCTGTCCCCCCCCCCCGTTCCCTCTATCCCCTCTGTCCCCCTGTCCCTCCTTGTCCCCTCCATACCCCCGTCCCTCCCTGTCCCCCACCGTCCCTCTGTCCCCCCATCTCCCGTCCCTCCGTCCCCTCTGTCCCTTCCCTGTCTCCTGTCTGTTCCCATCCTTCTGTTCCTCCCTGTCCCCTCTGCCCCTCCCTGTCCCTCTGTCCCCTCTGTCCCTCTGTCCATCCCCTCTGTCCCTCCCTGTCCCCTCCGACCCCTCTGCCCCTCCCTGTCCCTCTGTCCTCCCCCCGTCCCTCTGTCCCTCCCTGTTCCTCTGTCCCTCCATCCCCCCGTCCCTCCCTGTCCCTGTCCCCATCCCTCCATCCCTCCCTGTCCCTCTGTCCCTCCCTGTCCCCTCTGTCCCCCCATCCCTCCCTGTCCCTGTCCCCCTCTCCCCTCTGTCCCTCCCTGTCCCCCCCGTCCCCTCTATCCCCCTGACCCTCCTTGTCCCCTCCATACCCCCGTCCCTCCCTGTCCCTCTGTCCCCCCATCCCTCTGTCCATCCCCTCTGTCCCTCCCTGTCCCCTCCGACCCCCCTGCCCCTCCCTGTCCCTCTGTCCCCCCTGTCCCTCTGTCCATTCCCTCTGTCCCTCCCTGTCCCTCTGTCCCCCCATCCCTCTGTCCATCCCCTCTGTCCCTCCCTGTCCCCTCCGACCCCCCTGCCCCTCCCTGTCCCTCTGTCCCCCCTGTCCCTCTGTCCATTCCCTCTGTCCCTCCCTGTCCCTCTGTCCCCCCATCCCTCTGTCCATCCCCTCTGTCCCTCCCTGTCCCCTCCGACCCCCCTGCCCCTCCCTGTCCCTCTGTCCATTCCCTCTGTCCCTCCCTGTCCCTCTGTCCCCCCATCCCTCTGTCCATCCCCTCTGTCCCTCCCTGTCCCCTCCGACCCCCCTGCCCCTCCCTGTCCCTCTGTCCCCCCTGTCCCTCTGTCCATCCCCTCTGTCCCTCCCTGTCCCCTCTGTCCCTCCTTGTCCCTCTGTCCCCTCCATCCCTCCCTGTCCCCCTGTCCCCCCATCCCCTCCGCCCCCCTTTCCCCCCCATCCCCACACTCACCCGCGGTTCCTCCTCCTCCTCCTCCTCCCGTGGCCGCGCCGCCGCCGCCGCCGTTCCCTCCCTGTCCCGGGGGGCTCCCGGGCGCTGCCGCCGTCCCCGTCCCCGTCCCCGTCCCAGCCCCCGCAGCGGGCGGGGCGGGCGCGGGGGGGGCGGGGGCTCCGTTCTGGGGCGCTGCCCCCCCCTCGCCGGCCTTGCCCCCCTCGGGGAGGGCGATGGAGATGAGGGACAGGAGGCGCAGCAGCTTCTCGGTGAGGAGGGGGCTGCGGCGGATGACGCCGTGCGACAGCATGTTCATCAGCTGCCCCAGCGGCGACGCCTCCAGGCCCCCCCCGGCCGCCTCGGGCTCGGGACCCCCCCCGCCGCCCCCCGCCCGCGCCGAGCCCTTGCCCTTGCGGCTCACGTTCATGTTGTCCAGCTTGACCAGCAGGTCCCAGAAATCGGTGGACAGGCTGCCCGCCTGGGGGGGGGGCTGGGCGGGGGAAGGGGCGCCCGAAGGTGGGGGAGGGGGAGGGGGAGCCGGCGGGGTTTGGGGGGGTGGGGGAGGGCAAGGGCTGCCCCCGGATTTGGGGGGGCCGCGGTCGCGCTCCGGGTCGGTCGCGGGGTCTCGGCCTCGCTGTTGGGTGAAGTGGCTGGGGAAGACCTGGGGGGGGAAAAGGGGGGGGGAATTGGGGGAGGTGCTGGTGACCCCAAAATCACCCCCAGAGTCCCCTTCTTCCCCCCCACCCCACCCCCACGGGGAGGCCTCAGTCACCCCCCCCCCCCCCCCAGGCCCCACGCAGGTTTTGGGGACCCCCCCCCCCCTCCTCCAAGTGATGCTGCTGGGACCCCGAGCGTGGGGAGGGGTCCCCGGTTGTGCCCCCACAAAGCACCCCCAGGTGTGGGGGTCCCCCAGCCCCCCCATGGAATGTTCCAGTGACCCCCAGAGGTCCCAGCTCCACCAAGGAACCCCAAACTTAACCCTTAACCCGCCCTGGCGCACCCCAACGCGTCCCAGTGCCCCCCAAAATCCTCAAGGAACCTCCCAGGAACCCAAGAGTGCTCTCTAGTGTTTCCCAGTTCCCCCAAAGCACCCCAAACCCCCCAAAAACGCACTCCAGCGCCTCCCAAACCCCCCCAGTTCCCACCAAAGACCCCCAAACCCCCCAATAACGCACTCCAGTGCCTCCCAAACCCCCCCAGTTCCCACCAAAGACCCCCAACCCCCCCAAAAATGCACTCCAGTGCCTCCCAAACCCCCCAGTTCCCACCAAAGACCCCCAAACCCCCCCAAAATGCACTCCAGCACCTCCCAAACCCCCCCAGCTCCCCCCAAACCCCCCCAAAAACACACTCCAGCGCCTCCCAAACCCCCCCAGCTCCCCCCAAAGACCCCCAAACCCCCCAAAAACACACTCCAGTGCCTCTCAGCTCCCCCCAAACCCCCCCATAACGCACTCCAGCGCCTCCCAAACCCCCCAGTTCCCACCAAAGACCCCCAAACCCCTCCAAAATGCACTCCAGCACCTCCCAACCCCTCCAGCTCCCCCCAAACCCCCCCAAAACCACACTCCAGCGCCTCCCAAACCCCCCCAGCTCCCCCCAAAGACCCCCAAACCCCCCAAAAACACACTCCAGTGCCTCTCAGCTCCCCCCAAACCCCCCAAAAACGCACTCCAGCGCCTCCCAAACCCCCCCAGTTCCCCCAAAGACCCCCAAGCCCCCCCATAATGCACTCCAGTGCCTCCCAGCTCCCCCCAAACCCCCCAAAAATGCATTCCAGCGCCTCCCAAACCCCCCAAAAACACACTCCAGTGCCTCCCAGCTCCCCCCAAACCTCCCCAAAATGCACTCCAGCGCCTCCCAAACCCCCCCAGTTCCCACCAAAGACCCCCAAGCCCCCCCAAAACACACTCCAGTGCCTCCCAAACCCCCCCAGTTCCCACCAAAGACCCCCAAACCCCCCCAAAATGCACTCCAGCACCTCCCAAACCCCCCCAGCTCCCCCCAAACCCCCCCAAAACACACTCCAGCGCCTCCCAAACCCCCCCAGCTCCCCCCAAAGACCCCCAAAAACACACTCCAGTGCCTCCCAGCTCCCCCCAAACCCCCCCATAACGCACTCCACCGCCTCCCAAAGACCCCCAGTTCGCACCAAAGACCCCCAACCCCCCCCAAAAACACACTCCAGCGCCTCCCAAACCCCCCAGTCCCCCCAAACCCCCCCAAAACCACACTCCAGCGCCTCCCAAACCCCCCCAGCTCCCCCCAAACCCCCCAAAACCACACTCCAGCGCCTCCCAAACCCCCCCAGCTCCCCCCAAACCCCCCCAAAACCACACTCCAGCACCTCCCAAACCCCCCCCCATCTCCCCCAAAGACCCCCCCAAACCTTGGCCAGCTGGATGAGCGTGTCCAGGACGTGCCGGCACACCACGGGGGCGGCCTGGGGGTGGATGTGGACGGCGGAGCCGGCGGCCGCCCCGTGCTTCTCGGTGTGCTTGCGGCCGGGCACGCGCTGGATCTGGAAGATGTTGGTGCGGCAGCCCAGGGCGGCGTCCATGGACACGGAGAGCCAGGACAGCTGCCCCGAGCTCCGGGACTCCACGCGGTGCAGCAGGTCCAGCCCGCGCGGCTCCGCGGCCGAGCCGGGCCCGGCGCGAGCTCCCCCCCGGCCGCCCCTCGGCCGCTCCTCGGCGCCCGGGCCGGGGGTCCCGCGGGGGGTCTCGAGGCAGAGCTCGCTCTCGCTGCTGCGCTGCAGGATGGACAGCAGGCTCCGCACCACCCAGCCCCGCGTGGGCGCGTGGTAGCACAGGTTGCGCAGGACGCGGTGCAGCCGGCTCGTGTTCAGCTTGGGCTCGTCCACGAAGAGCAGCACCAGCAGGCACGAGAGCGCCTCGTGGTCCAGCAGCAGCCGCCCGCGCAGCCGCAGCAGGCTGTCCACGCTGCTGCCCGCCGGCCTGGGGGGAGAGATGGGGTTAGCCCAAACTGAGCCCAAACTGAGCCCAAACTGAGCCCAAACCAAACCCAAACCGACCCCAAACTGCCCTGTCCACGCTGCTGCCCGCCGGCCTGGGGGGGAGAGCTGGGGTTAACCCAAACTGAGCCCAAACTGAGCCCAAACTGAGCCCAAACCAAACCCAAACCGACCCCAAACTGCCCTGTCCACGCTGCTGCCCGCCGGCCTGGGGGGAGAGCTGGGGTTAACCCAAACTGAGCCCAAACTGAGCCCAAATTGACCCCAAACTGCCCTGTCCACGCTGCTGCCCGCCGGCCTGGGGGGGAGAGCTTGGGTTAACCCAAACTGAGCCCAAACTGAGCCCAAACTGAGCCCAAACTGAGCCCAAACTGAGCCCAAACCAACCCCAAACTGCCCTGTCCACGCTGCTGCCCGCCGGCCTGGGGGGGAGAGCTGGGGTTAACCCAAACTGAGCCCAAACTGAGCCCAAACTGAGCCCAAACTGAGCCCAAATTGACCCCAAACTGAGCCCAAACTGAGCCCAAACTGAGCCCAAATTGACCCCAAACTGAGCCCAAACTGAGCCCAAACTGCCCTGTCCACGCTGCTGCCTGCCGGCCTGGGAGGGAGAGCTGGGGTTAACCCAAACTGAGCCCAAACTGAGCCCAAACTGAGCCCAAACCAAACCCAAACCGACCCCAAACTGCCCCGTCCACGCTGCTGCCCGCCGGCCTGGGGGGGAGAGCTTGGGTTAACCCAAACTGAGCCCAAACTGAGCCCAAACTGAGCCCAAACCAAACCCAAACCAACCCCAAACTGCCCTGTCCACGCTGCTGCCCGCCGGCCTGGGGGGGAGAGCTGGGGTTAACCCAAACTGAGCCCAAACTGAGCCCAAACTGAGCCCAAACCAACCCCAAACTGCCCTGTCCACGCTGCTGCCCGCCGGCCTGGGGGGAGAGCTGGGGTTAACCCAAACTGAGCCCAAACTGAGCCCAAACTGAGCCCAAACCAAACCCAAACCAACCCCAAACTGCCCTGTCCACGCTGCTGCCCGCCGGCCTGGGGGGGAGAGCTGGGGTTAACCCAAACTGAGCCCAAATTGAGCCCAAACTGAGCCCAAACTGAGCCCAAATTGACCCCAAACTGAGCCCAAACCAAACCCAAACTGAGCCCAAACCAAACCCAAACCAACCCCAAACTGCCCTGTCCACGCTGCTGCCCGCCGGCCTGGGGGGGAGAGCTGGGGTTAACCCAAACTGAGCCCAAACTGAGCCCAAACTGAGCCCAAACCAAACCCAAACCGACCCCAAACTGCCCCGTCCACGCTGCTGCCCGCTGGCCTGGGGGGAGAGCTGGGGTTAACCCAAACTGAGCCCAAACTGAGCCCAAACCAACCCCAAACTGAGCCCAAACTGAGCCCAAACTGAGCCCAAACTGAGCCCAAACCAACCCCAAACTGCCCTGTCCACGCTGCTGCCCACCGGCCTGGGGGGAGAGCTGGGGTTAACCCAAACTGAGCCCAAACTGAGCCCAAACTGAGCCCAAACTGAGCCCAAACTGAGCCCAAATTGAACCCAAACTGAGCCCAAACTGAGACCAAACTGAGCCCAAATTGAACCCAAACTGAGCCCAAACTGAGCCCAAACTGAGCCCAAACCAAACCCAAACTGAGCCCAAACTGCCCTGTCCACGCTGCTGCCCGCCGGCCTGGGGGGAGAGCTGGGGTTAACCCAAACTGAGCCCAAACTGAGCCCAAACCAACCCCAAACTGAGCCCAAACTGAGCCCAAACTGCCCTGTCCACGCTGCTGCCCGCTGGCCTGGGAGGGAGAGCTGGGGTTAACCCAAACTGAGCCCAAACTGAGCCCAAACTGAGCCCAAACCGACCCCAAATTGACCCCAAACTGCCCTGTCCACGCTGCTGCCCGCTGGCCTGGGGGGAGAGCTTGGACTGAGCCCAAACTGAGCCCAAACTGAGCCCAAACTGAGCCCAAACTGTCCACGCTGCTGCCCGCTGCCCTGGGGGGAGAGCCTGGATTAACCCAAACTGAGCCCAAACTGGCCAGAAACCAACCCCAAACTGACCCTAAACCAGTCCCAAACTGGCCACAAACTGACCATAAACTGACCTCAAACTGGCCCCAAACCGACCCCAGCCTGACCCTGAACTGCCCTGTCCGTGCTGCTGCCCACCGGCCTGGGGGGCAGGACTGTATCCCAAACTGACCCCAAAGTGAGCCCAAACACAGACACCCCCCTGTGCCCTCAACCCCACAGTGACCTCCCAGCCCCACTGACCTGCAGTGACCCCATCCCTGCCCCACTGACCTGCAGTGACCCCATCCCTGCCCCACTGACCTGCAGTGACCTCCACCCCACTGACCCGCAGTGACCCCCTGCCCCACTGACCCGCAGTGACCCCATCCCTGCCCCACTGACCCGCAGTGACCCCATCCCTGCCCCACTGACCTGCAGTGACCTCCACCCCACTGACCCACAGTGACCCCCTGCCCCACTGACCTGCACTGGCCCCCTGCCCCACTGACCTGCAGTGACCCCCTGCCCCACTGAACCCCCACCCCATTGACCCGCTGTGACCCCCCCACCCCACTGACCCACAGTGACCCCCTGCCCCACTGACCTGCAGTGACCTCCACCCCACTGACCCGCAGTGACCCCCAGCCCCACTGACCTGCAGTGACCTCCACCCCACTGACCCGCAGTGACCCCTGCCCCACTGACCCGCAGTGACCCCCTGCCCCACTGACCTGCAGTGACCCCCAGCCCCACTGACCCGCAGTGACCCCATCCCTGCCCCACTGACCCGCAGTGACCCCCAGCCCCACTCACCCGCAGTGACCCCATCCCTGCCCCACTGACCCGCAGTGACCCCCAGCCCCACTGACCCACAGTGACCCCATCCCTGCCCCACTGACCCACAGTGACCCCCACCCCACTGACCTGCAGTGACCCCATCCCTGCCCCACTGACCTGCAGTGACCCCCTGCCCCACTGACCCGCAGTGACCCCATCCCTGCCCCACTGACCCACAGTGACCCCCTGCCCCACTGACCCCCCGCCCCACTGACCTGCAGTGACCCCCCGCCCCACTGACCCGCAGTGACCCCATCCCTGCCCCACTGACCCACAGTGACCCCCTGCCCCACTGACCCCCCGCCCCACTGACCTGCAGTGACCCCCAGCCCCCCTGACCCACAGTGACCTCCTGCCCCACTGACCCGCAGTGACCCCATCCCAGCCCCCCTGACCCACAGTGACCTCCTGCCCCACTGACCCACAGTGACCCCCACCCCACTGACCCACAGTGACCTCCTGCCCCACTGACCCGCAGTGACCCCATCCCTGCCCCACTGACCCGCAGTGACCCCCTGCCCCACTGATCCCCCAGCCTCACTGACCTGCAGTGACCCCCTGCCCCACTGACCCCCCACCCCACTGACCCGCTGTGACCCCCCCACCCCACTGACTCGCAGTGACCCCATCCCTGCCCCACTGACCTGCAGTGACCCCATCCCTGCCCCACTGACCCGCAGTGACCCCCACCCCACTGACCTGCAGTGACCCCCAGCCCCACTGACCCGCAGTGACCCCATCCCTGCCCCACTGACCTGCAGTGACCCCATCCCTGCCCCACTGACCCACAGTGACCTCCTGCCCCACTGACCCGCAGTGACCCCATCCCTGCCCCACTGACCCACAGTGACCCCCAGCCCCACTGACCCGCAGTGACCCCCTGCCCCACTGATCCCCCAGCCTCACTGACCTGCAGTGACCCCCTGCCCCACTGACCCCCCACCCCACTGACCCGCTGTGACCCCCCCACCCCACTGACCCGCAGTGACCCCCTGCCCCACTGACTCGCAGTGACCCCCAGCCCCACTGACCTGCTGTGGGTGCCGGTGCCCCCCATGTGGAAGGTGCCCCCCCTCTGCACCGCCAGCCGCGTGTACTGAACGCCCCGGTTCCCGCTGAGCCGGCTCGTGAATGCTGCAGGGACAAGGACGTGTCACAGCGGGGACAGCGGGGACGTGTCACACACTGGGGACGTGTCACACACCGGGGACACCGGGGACGTGTCACACACTGGGGTTGTGTCACACACCGGGGACACTGGGGTTGTGTCACACACTGGGGACGTGTCACACACCGGGGATGTGTCACACACTGGGGACACTGGGGACGTGTCACACACTGGGGACGTGTCACACACCGGGGATGTGTCACACACTGGGGATGTGTCACACACTGGGGACACTGGGGACGTGTCACACACCGGGGACACCAGGGATGTGTCACACACCGGGGACACCAGGGATGTGTCACACACCGGGGACATGTCACACACTGCTGACGTGTCACACACCGGGGACGTGTCACACACCGGGGACATGTCACACACTGGGGTTGTGTCACACACCGGGGACGTGTCACACACCGGGGACGTGTCACACACTGGGGACAGCGGGGATGTGTCACACACTGGGGACACCGGGGTTGTGTCACACACTGGGGATGTGTCACACACCGGGGACAACGGGGACGTGTCACACTGGGGACACCAGGGATGTGTCACACACTGGGGACACTGGGGACGTGTCACACACCGGGGACATATCACACACTGGGGACACTGGGGACGTGTCACGCATTGGTGATGTGTCACACACTGGGGACACTGGGGATGTGTCACACACCAGGGACGTGTCACACACCAGGGACACCGGGGTTGTGTCACACACCGGGGACGTGTCACACATTGGGGACGCGTCACACATTGGGGACACCAGGGATGTGTCACACACTGGGGACACCGAGGACGTGTCACACATTGGTGATGTGTCACACACCGGGGTTGTGTCACACACTGGGGACACCGGGGATGTGTCACACGCTGGGGACAGCGGGGTTGTGTCACACACCGGGGACGTGTCACACACCGGGGACGTGTCACACACTGGGGACACCAGGGACGTGTCACACACCAGGGACGTGTCACACACCGGGGACACCAGGGACATGTCACACACCAGGGACGTGTCACACACTGGGGACACCAGGGACATGTCACACACCAGGGACGTGTCACACACCGGGGACACCAGGGACATGTCACACACCAGGGACGTGTCACACACCAGGGACGTGTCACACACCGGGGACACCAGGGACATGTCACACACCAGGGACGTGTCACACACTGGGGACACCAGGGACATGTCACACGCCAGGGACGTGTCACACACCGGGGACACCGGGGATGTGTCACACACTGGGGACACTGGGGTTGTGTCACACACTGGGGTTGTGTGACACACCGGGGATGTGTCACACACTGGGGACGTGTCACACACCGGGGACACCGGGGACATGTCACACACTGGGGACACTGGGGTTGTGTCACACACCGGGGACGTGTCACACACCGGGGACATGTCACACACTGGGGACACTGGGGTTGTGTCACACACCGGGGACGTGTCACACACTGGGGATGTGTCACACACCGGGGATGTGTCACACACTGGGGTTGTGTCACACACCGGGGACGTGTCACACACTGGGGTTGTGTCACACACCGGGGACGTGTCACACACTGGGGATGTGTCACACACCGGGGATGTGTCACACACTGGGGATGTGTCACACACTGGGGACACCGGGGACGTGTCACACACCGGGGACAGCACCAGGGAAGGTGCCACGTGTCAGGGACACGTCACACGATGGGGTTGGGGGGGCTGAGGGAATCGGGGTGGGGGCACAGGGGATGGGGGAGGAGGGGAACTGGGGGGTCTGAGGGAATGGGGGGCAGAGGGAAGCAGGGGGGCCACGGAGGGAACTGGGGGGACACGGAGGGAACTGGGGGGGATGCAGAGTGAACTGGGGGGGACATGAAGGGAACTAGGGGGGATGCGGAGTGAACTGGGGGGACATGGAGGGAACTGGGGGGGACATGAAGGGAACTGGGGGGGCCACAGAGGGAACTGGGGGGGATGCGGAGGGAACTGGGGGGACATGGAGGGAACTGGGGGGGACACGGAGGGAACTGGGGGGACATGAAGGGAACTAGGGGGGATGCAGAGTGAACTGGGGGGACATGGAGGGAACTGGGGGGGACATGGAGGGAACTGGGGGGACGTGGAGGGAACTGGGGGGACGTGGAGGGAACTGCGGGGGACACAGAAGGAACTGGGGGCTCTGAGGGAACTGGGGGGCCACGGAGGGAGCTGGGGGGACATGGAGGGAACTGGGAGATCTGAGGGAACTGGGGGAGCCATGGAGGGAACTGGGGGGACATGGAGGGAACTGGGGGGGACAGGGAGAGAACTGGGGGGGAGCATGGAGGGAACTGGGGGGGGCACAGAGGAAACTGGGGGCTCTGAGGGAACTGGGAGATCTGAGGGAACTGGGGGGCCCACGGAGGAAACTGGGGGGACATAGAGGGAACTCAGGGGGGGGAATGGAGGGAACTGGGGGGACATAGAGGGAACTGGGGAGGACGTGGAGAGAATTGGGGGGGACACAGAGTGAACTGGGGGATCTGAGGGAACCGGGGGCCGGCAGGGCAGGGCGGGGCGGGGCGGGGCGGGGCCGCGCTCACCGGGGCTGCGCAGGATGGCCGAGAGCGCCGAGGTGCTGGAGTGGCCGAAGAGGCGCTCGTGCATCAGCTGCCGCTGCCGCGCCTCCTGCTCGCGCCGCAGCGCCTGCGCCTCGGCCGCGATGTCCGGCGGCATCACGGCCAGCACCGAGTCCTCCATGTCCTCCAGCACCGAGCGCCGCAGCTCGGACGGCAGCGTCTGGATGAACGTCACCGGGTCCATGGGCGCGTCCGAGCCCGTGGCCTGCGCCAGCTCCCGCCGCTGCTGCTCTGCCCGCTGCTGCGCCAGCACCTGCGGGGGGACAGCGCTGGGACGCGGCCACGCCACGCCCGGGGGAGGCCACGGCCCCAGGGACATGCCCGGAAAAGGCCACGCCCCCACGGGACACACACGGAGGACACGCCCCCAGGGACACGCCCGGGGAGGCCACGCCCCCAGGGACACGCCCAGAAAAGGCCACGCCCCCACGGGACACACACGGAGGACACGCCCCCAGGGACACGCCCCAAAAAGGCCACGCCCCCAGGGCCACGCCCAGACAAGGGCACGCCCCCAGGGACACACATGGAAAAGGCCAAACCCCCAGGGAAACGCCCGGAAAAGGCCACGCCCCCAGGGACACGTCCTGGAAAAGCCACGCCCTAAAAGGCCACGCCCCCAAATGGACACACCCCAAAAGGGACACACCCCAAAGCAATCACATCCAAAAAGGCCCTTCCCCCACATGGACACGCCCCAAGAGGCCACACCCTAGCGTGGACCCGCCCAGAAGAGGCCACACCCCTAACTGGACACACCCTAAGGTGGGCACACCCTGAAGATGCCACACCCCCAAAGCAATCGCATCCCAAAAGGCCACGTCCCCACGTGGGCACGCCCGAAGAGGCCACACCCCCATGGGGACACACCCCCAACTGGACATGCCCCAAAGCGGCCACACCCCGATGGGGACACGCCCCAAAGAGGCCACACCCCAAAGCAATCACATCCACAAAGACCATACCCCACAAAGGCCACGCCCCCCCATAGCACCGCACCCATACATGGACACGCCCCCAAAAGGCCACGCCCCCCCAAAGGCCACGCCCCCATGTGGACACACCCCAAGAGGCCACAATCCCAAAGCAATCACATCCCAAAAGGCCGCGCCCCACCCGGACCACACCCACCCTTAGCCCCACCCAGACCACACCCACCCTTAGCCCCACCCAGACCACACCCACCCTTAGCCCCACCCAGACCACACCCACCCTTAGCCCCACCCAAAACCACACCCACCCTTAGCCCCACGCAGACCACACCCACCCTTAGCCCCACCCAGACCACACCCACCCTTAGCCCCACCCAGACCACACCCACCCTTAGCCCCACCCAAAACCACACCCACCCTTAGCCCCACCCAAACCACACCCACCCTGAGCCCCACCCAAACCACACCCACCCTTAGCCCCGCCCAGGGCCACACCCACCCTTAGCCCTGCCCAGGGCCACACCCACCCTTAGCCCCACCCAGGGCCACACCCACCCTTAGCCCCACCCAAAACCACACCCGCCCTTAGCCCCGCCCAGGGCCACACCCACCCTTAGCCCCACACCCACCCTTAGCCCCACGCAGACCACACCCACCCTTAGCCCCACCCAAACCACACCCACCCTGAGCCCCACCCAAACCACACCCACCCTTAGCCCCACCCAAACCACACCCACCCTTAGCCCCACCCAAACCACACCCACCCCTCAGCCCCACCCAAACCACACCCACCCTTAGCCCCACCCAGGGCCACACCCACCCTTAGCCCCGCCCAGACCACACCCACCCTTAGCCCCACCCAAGACCACACCCACCCCTAGCCCCAACCCTTCACCCCACCCAGACCACACCCACCCTTAGCCCTGCCCAGACCACACCCACCCTTAGCCCCACCCCAGACCACACCCACCCTTAGCCCCACCCCTTCACCCCCCCCAAGACCACACCCACCATAGAGCCCCGCCCCTCAGCCCCACCCCAGGACCACGCCCAGCCCGTGGCCACGCCCACCTCCTCCTGGATGGCCGGGGGCAGCGCCGCCAGGAACTCGGGGCTGACCTCGGTCAGGCCGGGCGTGGCCACCACGGGCGGGGCGGGGCTGGCGGCGGGCGGGGCCCGCGCGGGCGGGCGGATGCCCAGCTGGTTCTGCAGCACCTCGCGCCGGATGTCGTCGGGCAGCGCCGCCAGGAAGGACGGGTCCACGCCCTCGGGGAGGCTGATCCCTGCGGACGCCGCGGGGACGCGTCGGGGACGGCCCCGGGGACAGCCCGGAACCAACGGGGACAGCCCGAGATCCCCCGGGAACCGCCCGAGACCACCCGGGAACCGCCTGAGACCACCCGGGAACCGCCTGAGACCACCCGGGAACTGCCTGAGACCACCCGGGAACCGCCTGAGACCACCCGGGGACAGCCCGAGATCACCCGGGAACCGCCCGAGACCACCCAGGAACTGCCTGAGACCACCCGGGGACAGCCCGGAACCAACGGGGACAGCTCGAGATCCCCCGGGAACCGCCCGAGACCACCCGGGAACTGCCTGAGACCACCCAGGGACAGCCCGGAACCAATGGGGACAGCCCGAGATCCCCCGGGAACCGCCCGAGACCACCCGGGGACAGCCCGAGATCCCCCGGGAACCGCCCGAGACCACCCGGGAACCGCCCGAGATCCCCCAGGAACTGCCCAAGACCACCCGGGGACAGCCCGAGACCACCTGGGAACCGCCCGAGACCACCCAGGAACCACCCGAGACCACCCGGGGACAGCCCGGAACCAACGGGGACACCCTGGAACCAACGGGGACAGACCTAAAACCTCCCAGGGACAGCCTGGAACCACCAGGGACACCTCAAAATCTCCCAGGGACATCCCTAAAACCTCCCAGGGACACCCCAAAATCATCAGGGACACCCTAGAACCAACAGGGACACCCCAGAATCTCCCAGGGACACCCTGGAACCAACAGGGACATCTCTAAAAACTCCCAGGGACACCCCAAAACCACCAGGGGACACCCTAAAACCTCCCAAGGACACCCTGGAACCATCAGGGACACCTTAAAACCCCAGGGACAGCCTGGAACCAACAGGGATATCCCTAAAAACTTTCAGGGACCCCCCAAAATCTCCCAGGGACACCCTGGAACCAACGGGGACACCCTAAACCCTCCCAGGGACACCCCAAAACCATCAGGGCCATCCCTAAAAACCCCAGGGACACCCTGAAACCTCCCAGGGACACCCTGGAACCAACAAGGACCTCCCTAAAAACCTTCAGGGACACCCCAAAAATCTCCCAGGGACACCCTGGAACCACCAGGAACACCCTAAAATCCTCCAGGGATATCCCTAAAAACCTTTGGGGACACCCCGAAACCCCCAGGGACCCCTCAAAAACACCCCAAGGATCCCAAGGGGACACAGGGGGGGTCAGGGGGGTCACTGACCTGCCAGGGGGGGTCAGGGGGGTCACTGACCAGTCAGAGGGGGTCGGGGGGTCACTGACCGGTCAGGGGGGTCACTGACCAGTCAGAGGGGGTCAGGGGGGTCACTGACCGGTCAGGGGGGTCACTGACCAGTCAGAGGGGGTCAGGGGGGTCACTGACTGGTCAGGGGGGTCACTGACCAGCCAAAGGGACACGGGGGGGGTCGGGGGGGCCACTGACCAGTCAGGAGGGGACACAGGGGGGTTGGGGAGTCACTGACTGGTCGGGGGGGACACAGAGGGGGTCGGGGGGTCACTGGCTAGCCAGGGGGGACACAGGGGGGGTCAGGGGGGACACAGGGGGGGTTGGGGGGGTTACTGACCAGCCGGGGGGGGTCAGAGGGGGTCACTGACCGGCCGGGGAGGAGGGACACAGATGGGGTCACTGACCGGCTGGGGGGGGTCACTGACCGGCCAGGGCGGGTCGCAGGGGGGTCACTGACTGGTCAGGGGGGACACCGGGGGGGTCGGGGGGGTCACTGACCGGCCAGGAGGGGACACAGGGGGGGGTCACTGACCAGCCGGGGTGGGTTGAGGGGGGGGTGACTGACCGGCCAGGGGGGGTCGGGGGGGTCACTGACCAGTCAGGAGGGGACACGGGGGGGGTCGGGGGGGTCACTGACCGGTCAGGGGGGACACCGGGGGGGTCAGGGGGGGTCACTGACCAGCCAGGGGGGACACCGGGGGGGTCAGGGGGGGTCACTGACCAGTCAGGGGGGACACCGGGGGGGTCAGGGGGGGTCACTGACCAGTCAGGGGGGACACCGGGGGGGTCAGGGGGGGTCACTGACCAGTCAGGGGGGACACCGGGGGGGTCAGGGGGGGTCACTGACCAGTCAGGGGGGACACCAGGGGGGTCAGGGGGGGTCACTGACCAGTCAGGGGGGACACCGGGGGGGTCAGGGGGGGTCACTGACCAGTCAGGGGGGACACCGGGGGGGTCAGGGGGGGTCACTGACCGGTCAGGGGGGACACAGAGGGGGTTGGGGGGTCACTGACGGGTCAGGGGGGACACAGGGGGGGTTGGGGGGGTCACTGACCGGTCAGGGGGGACACCGGGGGGGTCAGGGGGGGTCACTGACGGGTCAGGGGGGACACAGGGGGGGTTGGGGGGTCACTGACGGGTCAGGGGGGACACAGGGGGGGTCAGGGGGGTCACTGACGGGTCAGGGGGGACACAGGGGGGGGTTGGGGGGTCACTGACGGGTCAGGGGGGACACAGGGGGGGTTGGGGGGTCACTGACTGGTCAGGAGGGGACACCGGGGGGGTCAGGGGGGTCACTGACTGGCTGGGGGGACACAGAGGGGGTTGGGGGGTCACTGACTGGCTGGGGGGACACGGGGGGGGGGTCACTGACCGGTCAGGGGATCGGGGGCGTCACTGACCGACCAAAGGGACACAGGAGAGGTCACTGACCGGTCGGGGGGGGACACGGGGGGGGGGGGTCACTGACTGGCCAAAGGGACACAGGGGGGGTCGGGGTGGTCACTGACCAGCCAGGGGGGGGTCAGGGGGGGTCACTGACCAGTCAGGTGGGGTCAGGAGGGGTCACTAACTGGCCAGGGGGGACACAGGGGGGGTCAGGGGGATCACTGACTGGCCGGGGGGGAGGGACACAGATGGGGTCACTGACCATCCAGGGGGAGGTCAGGGGGGGTCACTGACCAGTCAGGGGGGACACCAGGGGGGTCAGGGGGGGTCACTGACCGGCCAGGGGGGACACCGGGGGGGTCAGGGGGGGGTCACTGACCGGTCAGGGGGACACCGGGGGGGTCAGGGGGGGGTCACTGACCGGTCAGGGGGGACACCGGGGGGGTCAGGGGGGGGTCACTGACCGGTCAGGGGGGACACCGGGGGGGTCAGGGGGGGTCACTGACCGGTCAGGGGGGACACCGGGGGGGTCAGGGGGGGTCACTGACCGGCCAGGGGGGACACCGGGGGGGTCAGGGGGGGTCACTGACCGGCCAGGGGGGACACCGGGGGGTCAGGGGGGGTCACTGACCGGTCAGGAGGGGACACGGGGGGGGTCAGGGGGGACACCGGGGGGGTCAGGGGGGGTCACTGACCGGCCAGCGGATCCTCCTCCTCGCTGCTGGTGGACGGCAGCGGCTCCTCCAGGATCCCGCGCGAGTCGGCCCCGGAGATGGCCCGGCCGAGTCCCGCGTGGACGAACTCTCCGAGGACGAGGCGGGGGGGGAGCTGGGGGGGGGAAGGAAGGGAAGGGGGGACATCCCCCGAGCTGTGACATCACCGGGAGGGGGAGGGGGACACCCCAAAACCACACACACACACCCCCCTCCCCCACGGTGGGGAAAAAAGGAGGGGGGAGGGGTCGGGTCTCACCTATCGTCCGGCGGCTGAGCGGCGTCGGGAGGGGCCGGAGGGGGTCCTTGGGGGGTCCCGGGGGGGTTTTGTGGGGCGGTGGGGGCGGGGGGAGCCCCCCCTGACTCCTCCAAGGTGCAGGAGGCCAAGCTGGAGGTGTCCATGGGGGATCCCTCCAGCTGGCTGCTCACGGCCGTCAGCGCGTCCGAGTCCTCCGCCCGCTCCGGGGACAGCGACGCTGCGGGGAGGGGGAGGGGACACGGCACTGCAGAGTCCCCCCCACCACCCACGGATTTGGGGAGACACCCCCAGAGGCTGAAAAAGCCCTAAAGCCCTAAAACTCCCCCAAAACGTGGCACTTACTGATGGTGGGGGGCGGGCGACAGCTCCATCTGAGTGGCCTCGGCGTCTTGGGGGGGTCGGCCGGGCCCCCCCTCTTCGTGTTCGGGGGGTTGGGGGGGGCGAGCGGGGAGTTGGAGGGGTCCCGAGGGGGGGTCTGGGGGGGTCGGGATGGGTTCCAGCATCACCAGGGTCCGGTGGGAGCCGGGAGGGGGGGTCTCTCCCGCCGCCGTCCCGCTGTGTTCTGGGACACACGTGGGGGGATCAGTATTGGGGGGGGGTCCAGAGATCTGGGAGCCTCCCCCCAACCCCCCCACTCGCACCCCAAAATATCCCCTGTGCCCCGTTTTTGGGGAATCCCCGACCCCCAGCTGTGGTGTAAAATGAGGAGGGGTCCCCAGTGGAGATAGGGGAGAGTTTGGGGAGGGGGGCATCCCACCCCTCAAATTATATCGAAGCCCTCCAAACCCCCTAGAACCCCTAAATCCCATCAAATGCCTCCCCAAAAATCCCCAAACCCCTTTTAACCCCTCAAGCACCCCCTAAAACCCCTCATTAACCCCAAAAAAAACCCCTAAGACCCCCCACTGACCCCAAAAAAACCCCTAAACCCCCTCATTAACCCCCAAAAAAAATCCCTAAGACCCCCCATTAACCCCCCAAAAAAACCCTAAAACCCCCCCATTAACCCCAAAAAAAAGCCTAAAACCCCCCTAAACCCCACCAAACCCCTCCCCAAAAACCCCTCCAAATCCCCTAAAATGCCCCATAACCACATAAAACCCCTCCCCATGTACCCCAAAACCCCTTTTAACCCCTCAAGCACCCCCCAAAACCCCCCATTAACCCCTCCAAAGCCCCCTAGAACCCCCTAAACCCCATCAAACCCCTCCCCATGTACCCCAAAACCCCTTTTAACCCTACAACCACCCCCCAAAACCCCCCATTAACCCCTCCAAACCCCCTAAAAGCCCCCTAAACCCCATCAAACCCCTCCCCAAAAACCCCAAAACGCTTTTCAGCACCCAAACCACCCCCTAAACCCCATTAAACCCCTCCCCATGTACCCCAAAAACCCCAAAACCCCTCCAAACCACCCCCTAAACCCCATTAAACCCCTCCCCATGTACCCCAAAAACCCCAAAACCCCTCCAAACCACCCCCTAAAACCCCCCATTAAACCCTCCAAGCCCCCTCAAACCCCCCATAACCACATCAAACCCCTCCCCAAAAACCCCAAAACCCCTCCAAGCCCCCCAAGCACCCCTTAAACCGCCCCCCTTCCCCCCTTTTAACCCCTTCCAGCCCCCTCCACCCCATCCAGCTGTGCCCTAAAATGAGGAGAGGTCCCCCCCACTGGGGGTAGGGGGGAGTTTGGGGGGCAGGAGACAACTCAGGGGGGGCCCATCCCACCCCTAAAGCTAAAATCACCCCCTGAGCCACATCGAGCTCCTCCAAAGCCCCTGAAACTCCCCATAAGCCATCCCCAAAAACCCCAAAACGCCTTTCAGCACCCCAACCACCCCCGAAACCCCATCAAACCCCTCCAAACCCTTCCCCACGTACCCCAAAAGACCCCAAACCCCTCCAAACCCCCCGAGCACCCCCCATAACCGCATCAAACCCCTCCCCACGCACCCTGAAAACCCCCAAATCCCCCATAACCCCCAAGCACCTCCTAAAACCCCCCCAAAACCCTTCCAAACCCCCTAAACCCCCCCATAACCACATCAAACCACCCCCCCATAACCACATCAAACCCCTCCCCAAAACCCCTCCAAACTCCCCAAGCACCCCCTAAACCCCATTAAACCCCTCCGAACCCCTCCCCACGTACCCTAAAAACCCCTTTCAACACCCCAAACCCCCTTCAAAACCCCTCCAACCCCCCCAAACTCTGTTAAACCCCACCAAAACCCTCCCCATGTACCCCAAAAATCCCCCAACCCCTCTAAACTCCCCAAGCACTCCCTAAAACCCCCCATTAACCCCTCTAAACCCCCAAAAACCCCCATAACCACATCAAACCCCTCCCCACGCACCCCAAAAACCCCTCCAAACCCCCCAAACCCCCTAATAACCCCTCCAAACCCCCCAATCACCCCCAAAAACCCCCCAAGCACCCCCTAAAACCCCCAATAACCCCTCCAAACCCCCCAAGCACCCCATTAACCCCCCTAAAACCCCCTAAAGCCCCCATAACCCCCCATTAACTCCTCCAAACCCCCCAAATACCCCCATAACCCCCCAATAACCCCTCCAAACCCCGCAAACACCCCCTAAACTCCCCCAAGCACCCCCTAAAACCGCCCAAACACCCCCTAAAACCCCCCAAGCACCCTCTAAAACCCCACATTAACCCCTCCAAACCCCCCCAAAACCCCCCAAGCACCCCCTAAAACCCCCCATTAACCCCTCCAAACCCCCCAAACACACCCTAAAACCCCCCAAAAACCCCCTAAAACCCCCCAATAACCCCACATTAACCCCTCCAAACCCCCCAAGCACCCCCTAAAATCCCCCAAACCCAAGCACCCCCTAAAACCCTCCATTAACCCCTCCAAACCCCCCAAACACACCCTAAAACCCCCCTAAAACCCCCCATTAACCCCTCCAAATCCCCCAAGCACCCCCTAAAACCCCCCAAACACCCCCCTAAAACCCCCCATTAACCCCTCCAAACGCCCCTAAAACCCCCATAACCCCCCAAGCACCCCCTAAAAGCCCCCATTAACCCCTCCAAGCCCCCCAAGCACCCCCTAAAACTCCCCCAAAAACCCCCCTAAAACCCCCCATTAACCCCTCCAAACCCAAGCACCCCCTAAAACCCCCCTAAAACCCCCATAACCCCTCCAAACCCCCCAACCCCCCCCCTAAAACCCCCATTAACCCCTCCAAACCCCCCAACCCCCCCCTAAAACCCCCATAACCCCTCCAAACCCCCCAACCCCCCCCAAAACCCCCATTAACCCCTCCAAACACCCCTAAAACCCCCATAACCCCCCAAGCACCCCCTAAAACCCCCCATTAACCCCTCCAAACCCCCCAAACATCCCCTAAAACCCCCCAAAAACCCCCCTAAAACCCCCCATTAACCCCTCCAAACCCAAGCACCTCCTCAAACCCCCCATTAACCCCCCATAAACCCCCCAATAACCCCTCCAAACCCCCCAACCCCCCCCTAAAACCCCCATTAACCCCTCCAAACCCCCTAAAACCCCCATTAACCCCTCCAAACCCCCCATAACCCCCCATTAACCCCTCCAAACCCCCCAACCCCCCCCTAAAACCCCCATTAACCCCTCCAACCCCCCCCTAAAACCCCCATTAACCCCTCCAAACCCCCCAACCCCCCCCTAAAACCCCCATTAACCCCTCCAAACACCCCCTAAAACCCCCCCCCCACAAACACCCCCATAACCCCCCCAACCCCCCCCGCCCTCCCCTCAACCACCCCCCATTTAACCCCTTCCCACCCCCGCCCCACCTAATACTGCTGCTGCCCCTCCCAACCCCTCCTCCCCATTTTAACCCTTTCCACTCCACTCCATCCCTTCCCCCGGGTGTTTTGTGGGATGTAGGGGGGGGTGTGGGGTGGGGGGGCTCTGCAGCCCCCCCAAAGGGCCCCCCAGGACCCCGAGCCCGTGTCCGGCGGCGCGCGCCGCGCGAGGAAGACAGTAGAATGTATAGTTATCTCCGAGACGGGGGTGTGACCCTCCAACTATACAATCTACTACCTCAGCCCGCGCGGTGCCAGCTCCAGGGGGGCACTCGGGGCGATTTTGGGGGGGGGGGGGGGGTTCCAGGCGTGCTGGGGTTTGGGGAAGAGAACCAACCCCCACCACCCCCCCGCCCGAGGGTGTGGGGAAGGAGCCGGGGGGATTTACCTGGGGGGGGTGACGTCGGCCGAGGTGGGGCCGGCTTTGGGAGCAGCGTCCTGTGGGAGAGAGGAGGGGGGGGGGGGGGGGGTCAGGGAGGTGGGGAATTGGGGGGTTTGGGGGGGTTTGGGGGGTGTGGGATTCAGTGGGATGGGGAGCAGAGGGGTCTGGGGGTGTGTGGGATCCCTGGGATGGGGAGCAGAGGGGTCTGGGGGTGTGTGGGATCCTTGGGATGGGCAGTAGAGGGGTCTGGGGGACTCCCAGGATGGGCAGCAGAGAGGTCTGGGGGTGTGTGGGACCCCCGGGATGGGCAGCAGAGAGATCTGTGGGACCCCCAGGATGGGCAGCAGAGGGATCTGGGGGTGTGTGGGACCCCCGGGATGGGCAGCAGAGAGATCTGTGGGACCCCCAGGATGGGCACCAGAGAGGTCTGGGGGTGTGTGGGACCCCCAGGATGGGCACCAGAGAGGTCTGGGGGTGTGAGGGACCCCTGGGATGGGCACCAGGGGGGTCTGGGGGTGTGTGGGACCCCTGGGATGGGCAGCAGAGGGGTCTGGGGGACTCCCAGGATGGGCAGCAGAGAAGTCAGGGGACCCCCGGGATGGGCACCAGGGGGGTCTGGGGGTGTGATGGACCCCCAGGATGGGCAGCAGGGCAGTCAGGGGGTGTGTGGGACCCCCAGGATGGGCAGCAGAGGGGTCTGGGGGTGTGTGGGACCCCCGGGATGGGCAGCAGAGAGGTCTGGGGGTGTGAGGGACCCCCAGGATGGGCACCAGGGAGGTCTGGGGGTGTGTGGGATCCCCGGGATGGGCACCAGGGAGGTCTGGGGGTGTGTGGGATCCCTGGGATGGGCAGCAGGGAGGTCTGGGGGTGTGTGGGATCCCTGGGATGGGCAGCAGAGAAGTCAGGGTACCCCCGGGATGGGCACCAGGGGGGTCTAAGGGTGTGTGGGACCCCCGGGATGGGCACCAGGGGGGTCTAAGGGTGTGATGGACCCCCAGGACGGGCAGCAGAGAGGTCTGGGGGTGTGTGGGACCCCCAGGATGGGCACCAGAGAGGTCTGGAGGACCCCCAGGATGGGCACTCAGGGAGGTCTGGGGATGTGTGGGACCCCCGGGATGGGCAGTAGAGGGGTCTGGGGGACTCCCAGGATGGGCAGCAGAGAAGTCAGGGGACCCCCAGGATGGGCACCAGGGGGGTCTGGGGGTGTGTGGGACCCCCAGGATGGGCAGCAGAGAGATCTGGGGGACCCCCAGGATGGGCACCAGGGAGGTCTGGGGGTGTGTGGGACCCCCGAGATGGGCAGCAGGGAGGTCTGGGGGTGTGTGGGATCCCCGGGATGGGCACCAAGGAGGTCTGGGGGACCCCTGGGATGGGCACCAGGGGGGTCTAAGGGTGTGATGGACCCCCAGGACGGGCAGCAGAGAGGTCTGGGGGTGTGTGGGACCCCCAGGATGGGCAGCAGAGAGGTCTGGGGGTGTGTGGGACCCCCGGGATGGGCACCAGAAGGGTCTGGGGGTGTGTGGGACCCCCGGGATGGGCAGCAGGGAGGTTTGGGGGGAATTTTTGGGGGTCTCTCACCTGGGCCTCGGGCCCGTCCTTGTCCTCGGGGCCGCGCTCGGCGCCTTTGGCCTCGTCCTCGGCCGCCTGGCGCCGGCGCTTCTCGCGCCGCTCGTCCAGCTCCTCGTCCCGCAGCGCCTCCAGCCGTGCCAGGATGGGCACCTTGACCACTGCGGGGGCAGGGGGGGACATTGGGGGTGTGGGACCCCCAGGATGGGCACCCTGACCACTTATGGGGGGAGATTGGGGGGTTTGGGACCCCGAGGATGAGCACTCTGACCACTTAGGAGGGGAAACTGGGGGGTTTGGCACCACCAGGATGGGCACCTTGACCACTGCGGGGGCGGGGGGGGACATTGGGGGGGTTGGGACCCCCAGGATGGGCACCCTGACCACTGCGGGGGCAGGGGGGACACTGGGGGTGTGGGACCCCCAGGATGGGCACCCTGACCACTGCGGGGGCAGGGGGGGACATTGGGGGTGTGGGACCCCCAGGATGGGCACCCTGACCACTGCGGGGGCAGGGGGGGGCATTGGGGGGGGTGGGACCCCCAGGATGGGCACCCTGACCACTGCGGGGGCAGGGGGGGGCATTGGGGGGGGTGGGACCCCCAGGATGGGCACCCTGACCACTTATGGGGGGAGTAGGGGGGTTTAGGACCTTGACCCCTGCGGGGGCAGGGGGGGACATTGGGGGGTTTGGGACCCCCAGGATGGGCACCCTGACCACTGCGGAGGCAGGGGGGACATTGGGGGTGTGGGACCCCCAGGATGGGCATCCTGACCACTTAGGAGGGGAAACTGGGGGGTTTGGGACCCCCAAGATGGGCACCCTGACAACTGAGGAGAAGATGGGAGGGTTTAGGACCCCCAGGATGGGCACCCGGACCACTGTGGGGAGAAAATGGGGGGGTTTGGGGCTGCGTAGGACCCCCCAGGATGGGCACCCTGAGCACTGGGGGGGAGACTGGGGGGGTTTGGGGCTGTGTAGGACCCCCCAGGATGGGCACCCTGAGCACTGGGGGGGAGATTGGGGGGGTTTGGGGCTGTGTAGGACCCCCCAGGATGGGCACCCTGAGCACTGGGGGGGACACTGGGGGGTTTGGGGGTCTGGGGGGGCTCTCACCGGACACGCAGTCGTGCATGCTCTCGGCGTCCAGGACCTTGCACTCCTCGGTCCAGCGGGTCAGGGCCGTGGGGATGCTGGACAGGGTCCCTGGGGGGGGGCACGGGAGCTTTGGAGGCTGCAGAGGCCACGCCCACCGCCGGGGCCACGCCCCCTTTGCGGGAGACCACGCCCACCGCCATGTCAGCCCCGTCTGTCAATCAACCAAGCCCCGCCCTCCATGGCCCCGCCCCTTCCATTTCAGGTCCCCCACCCCAGAGCTGTCAATCAACCAAGCCCCGCCCTCAGTGGCCACGCCCCTTCCATTTCAGCCCCGGCTGTCAATCAACCAAGCCCCGCCCTCCACGACCCCACCCCTTCCATTTCAGCTCCCCGGCTGTCAATCAGCCAAGCCCCGCCCTCCGTGGCCTCGCCCCTCCCATTTCTGCTCCCCGGCTGTCAATCATCCAAGCCCCGCCCTCCATGGCCCTGCCCCTTCCATTTCGGCTCCCCCACCCCAGGGCTGTCAATCAGCCCCGCCCCGCCCCCATGGCCCCACCCCTCCCATTTCAGCTCCCCACCCCAGAGCTGTCAATCAGCCAAGCCCCGCCCCCCATGGCCACGCCCCTTCCATTTTGGCTCCCCGGCTGTCAATCATCCAAGCCCCGCCCTCCATGGCCACGCCCCTTCCATTTCAGCCCTCGGCTGTCAATCAACCAAGCCCCGCCCCCATGACCCCACCCCTTCCATTTCAGCTCCCCGGCTGTCAATCAGCCAAGCCCCGCCCTCCGTGGCCCCGCCCCTCCCATTTCTGCTCCCCAGCTGTCAATCAGCCAAGCCCCGCCCTCAATGGCCCCGCCCCTTCCATTTCAGCTCCCCACCCCAGGGCTGTCAATCAACCAAGCCCCGCCCTCAGTGGCCACGCCCCTTCCATTTCAGCCCCGGCTGTCAATCATCCAAGCCCCGCCCTCCATGGCCACGCCCCTTCCATTTCAGCCCTCGGCTGTCAATCAACCAAGCCCCGCCCCCATGGCCCCGCCCCTCCCATTTCAGCCCCCCCGGGCTGTCAATCAACCAAGCCCCGCCCTCCATGGCCACGCCCCTTCCATTTCAGCTCCCCCACCCCAGAGCTGTCAATCAACCAAGCCCCGCCCTCCATGGCCCCGCCCCTTCCATTTCAGCTCCCCCACCCCAGAGCTGTCAATCAACCAAGCCCCGCCTCCATGGCCCCGCCCCTTCCATTTCAGCTCCCCACCCCAGAGCTGTCAATCATCCAAGCCCCGCCCTCCACGGCCCCGCCCCTTCCATTTTTGCTCCCCCACCCCAGGGCTGTCAATCAGCCAAGCCCCGCCCTCCACGGCCACGCCCCTTCCACAGACCCCTCCCCCCTTTAGCCCCACCCAAAAGTAATATGGGGGCGTGGCTTCGCCCCCCACAGGCCCCACCCCTTTTCACATAGGCCACGCCCCCTTGGGACCACACCCATTTAGGCCCCGCCTCCTGCTGCCAGCCCGGTTTCTCTGAACCCCCAAACCCCTGAATGGGGGGGGGGGGGGGGGGGTTGTACCCCCTTTCCCCAGACCCCACCCCATAAACCCCACCCCCTCCCCAGGCCCCACCCCCTTAAGCCCCACCCCCTTTCAGGCCCCGCCCCCATCCCCCTGTGCTGTGTCCCCCCGTGTCCCCCCCACTTCTCTGTGTCCCTGCCCGGGGTGTTCCCCCTGTCCCCCCCAACCATGTCCCCCCTGCCCCCCCTCTCCTGCCCGGCTGGGGGGGGTCTCTCCCCATGTCCCCCCTGTGTCCCCCTGGGGGTCTCTCCCTGTTCCCCCCGTCCCCACTCGCCTGCCCGGCAGGGGGGTCCCCGCTGTGTCCCCCTGGGTGTCCCCCCTGCCCCCCCCGTCCCCCCTCGCCTGCCCGGCTGGAGGGTCTCTCCCCGTGTCCCCCCTGTGTCCCCCTGGGGGGTCTCTCCCCACATCCCCCTCGTCCCCACTCTCCTGCCCGGCTGGGGGGTCTCTCCCTGTGTTCCCCCCATCCCCCCTCTCCTGCCTGGCTGGGGGGTCTCTCCCCGTGTCCTCCCTGTGTCCCCCTGGGGGGTCTCTCCCCACATCCCCCTCGTCCCCACTCGCCTGCCTGGCAGGGGGGTCCCCCCTGTGTCCCCCTGGGTGTCCCCCCTGTCCCCCCCCATCCCCACTCTCCTGCCCGGCTGGGGGGTCTCTCCCCGTGTCCCCCCTGTGTCCCCCTGGGGGGTCTCTCCCCGTGTCCCCCTTGTCCCCCCTCTCCTGCCTGGCTGGGGGGTCTCTCCCCGTGTCCCCCCCGTCCCCCCTCTCCTGCCCAGCTCGGGGGTCTCTCCCCGTGTCCCCCCCGTCCCCACTCTCCTGCCCAGCTCGGGGGTCTCTCCCCGTGTCCCCCCCGTCCCCACTCTCCTGCCCAGCTCGGGGGTCTCTCCCCGTGTCCCCCCCATCCCCACTCTCCTGCCCAGCTGGAGGGTCTCTCCCCATGTCCCCCCTGTGTCCCCCTGGGGGGGTCTCTCCCCACATCCCCCTCGTCCCCACTCGCCTGCCTGGCAGGGGGGTCCCCCCTGTGTCCCCCTGGGTGTCCCCCCTGTCCCCCCCCATCCCCACTCTCCTGCCCGGCTGGGGGGTCTCTCCCCGTGTCTCCCCTGTGTCCCCCTGGGGGGTCTCTCCCCGTGTCCCCCTTGTCCCCCCTCTCCTGCCTGGCTGGGGGGTCTCTCCCCGTGTCCCCCCCCGTCCCCCCTCTCCTGCCCAGCTCGGGGGTCTCTCCCCGTGTCCCCCCCGTCCCCACTCTCCTGCCCAGCTCGGGGGTCTCTCCCCGTGTCCCCCCCATCCCCACTCTCCTGCCCAGCTGGAGGGTCTCTCCCCATGTCCCCCCTGTGTCCCCCTGGGGGGGTCTCTCCCCACATCCCCCTCGTCCCCACTCGCCTGCCCGGCTGGGGGGTCCCCGCTGTGTCCCCCTGGGTGTCCTCCCTGTCCCCCCCCATCCCCACTCTCCTGCCTGGCTGGGGGGTCTATCCCCATGTCCCCCCCCATCCCCACTCTCCTGCCTGGCTGGGGGGTCTCTCCCCATGTCCCCCCTGTGTCCCCCTGGGGAGTCTCTCCCCGTGTCCCCCCCGGGGGTCTCTCCCCGTGTCCCCCCCATCCCCACTCTCCTGCCCAGCTGGGGGGTCTCTCCCCGTGTCCCCCTGGGGGGGTCTCTCCCCATGTCCCCCCCTGTGTCCCCCCGGGGGTCTCTCCCCGTGTCCCCCCCGTCCCCACTCTCCTGCCCGGCTGGGGGGTCTCTCCCCATGTCCCCCTGGGGGGGTCTCTCCCCGTGTCCCCCCCGTCCCCACTCTCCTGCCCGGCTGGGGGGTCTCTCCCTGTGTCCCCCTGGGGGGTCTCTCCCCGTGTCCCCCCGGGGGTCTCTCCCCGTGTCCCCCCCGTCCCCACTCGCCTGCCTGGCTGGGGGGTCTCTCCCCGTGTCCCCCCCGTCCCCACTCGCCTGCCTGGCTGCCGGCGCTGCCCTGCTCGTGGAAGAAGTCGTCCAGCAGCTCGTCGTCCGAGCGGGCGATGATGTGAACGTCCTCGTTGCCCACCAGCAGCCGCGCCCGGCCCCGGCTCTGCAGCGGGAGGCTGCTGCTCAGCTGCAGGATGTCCGCGGCCGCCGAGGGGCCCAGGAGCCTGGGGAGGGGTCGGGGGGGGTTAACGGGGGTTTGGGGGGGGTTAAGGGGGGCTGTGGGACCCCCGGTTGGGGGACACACCCCGGCTGCGGCTCAGCTGGGCTCCCAACGGGGTTTGGATGATCCCAAGGAGGTTTGGATGATCCCAAGGGGGTTGGGATGATCCCAAGGGGGTTGGGATGACCCCAAGGAGCTCTGGATGACCCCAAGGGGCTCTGGATGACCCCAAGGAGCTCTGGACGACCCCAAGGAGCTCTGGATGACCCCAAGGAGCTCTAGATGACCCCAAGGAGCTCCGGCCCCTGGCGGGAGCGGTCACTCACTGCTGCAGGATGAGGGGGGGTTGGATGACCCCAAGGGGGGTTTGGATGACCCCAAGGAGCTCTGGATGACCCCAAGGGGGGGTTGGATGACCCCAAGGAGGGTTGGATGACCCCAAGGGGCTCTGGATGACCCCAAGGGGCTCTGGATGACCCCAAGGAGCCCCGACCCCTGGCGGGAGCGGTCACTCACCGCTGCAGGATGAGGGGGGGGTTGGGCTGCCGTGCCCCCGGGTAGTGCACGTGGATGGTGTGGCCGGCGTTGGCCGTGAGCTGCCGCAGCGTCCGCTGGCTCCGGCCGAGCCCCTGGGCCAGGCGGGTGCCCCCCGGGCCGGTGCCCAGCCCCAGCCCCCCGTGCTCGGCGTGGCGCACCAGCAGCGGGTGGCTGGCCGGGATGTTCCCGGGGGACGGCGGGATGTCGGCTGCAACGGGAAACGGGGGTCAGGGCAGGGGGAAAATGGGGTGTGAGAGCCCCAAAAACCACAGGGAGGGGGGGGGATGGGGGGGAATGGGGTGTGAGAGCCCCAAAAAACCACAGGGAGGGGGGGAAATGGGGGGGAATGGGGTGTGAGAGCCCCAAAAACCACAGGGAGAGGGGGGATGGGGAAATGAGGGGGGACAGGGTATGAGAGCCCCAAAAACCATGGGGGGGAGGGGACGGGGACTGAGAGCCCCAAAAACCACAGGGGGGGGGGGACAGGGTCTGAGAACCCCAAAAACCACAGGGAGGGGGGGAAATGAGGGGGAATGGGGTGTGAGAGCCCCAAAAACCACAGGGAGGGGGGGAATGGGGTGTGAGAGCCCCAAAAACCACAGGGAGGGAGGGGAATGGGGGGGAATGGGGTGTGAGAGCCCCAAAAACCACAGGGAGGGAGGGGAATGGGGGGGAATGGGGTGTGAGAACCCCAAAAACCACAGGGAGGGGGGGGATGGGGGGGGACGGGGTGTGAGAGCCCCAAAAACCACAGGGAGGGGGGGGAATGGGGACTGAGAGCCCCAAAAACCACAGGGGGGGGGGGAATGGGGGGGAATGGGGTGTGAGAGCCCCAAAAACCACAGGGAGGGGGGGGATGGGGGGGAATGGGGTGTGAGAGCCCCAAAAACCACAGGGAGGGGGGAATGGGGTCTGAGCACCCCAAAAACCACGGGGAGGGGGGAATGGGGTGTGAGAGCCCCAAAAACCACGGGGGGGGGGGGAACGGGGACTGAGCACCCCAAAAACCACAGGGAGGGGGGGAATGGGGTGTGAGAGCCCCAAAAACCACAGGGGGGAGGGGAATGGGGTATGAGAGCCCCAAAAAACCACAGGGAGGGGGGAATTGGTGGGGTCGGGGGGGGGAACGGGGCCTGAGCACCCCAAAAACCACGGGGAGGGGGGAAACGGGGCCTGAGCGCCTCAAAAACCACGGGGGGGAGGGGAGGGAACGGGGTCTGAGCACCCCAAAAACCACAGGGAGGGGGGGGAACGGGGTCTGAGAGCCCCAAAAACCAAGGGGGGGGGGAGGAATGGGACCTGAGCACCCCAAAACCACGGGGGGTGTGGGGGAACGGGGCCTGAGCACCCCAAAAACCACAGGGAGGGGAGGGGAACTGGAGGGTCGGGGGGGAAACAGGGCCTGAGCACCCCAAAAACCACAGGGGGGGGGGGATGGGGCCTGAGCACCCCAAAAACCACAGGGGGGGGGGGGATGGGGCCTGAGCACCCCAAAAACCACAGGGAGGGGAGGAATTTGGGGCTCAGGGGGTGACCCCATCCTGACCCCCCCCAAATCCACAGGGACACAAAAGCGGGGTGCTGGGGGGGGGGGGGAGCTGTGAGCCCTTCCTGACCCCCAGTCCCCCCCAGTGCCCTCCAGTCCCTCCCAGTGCCCCCCAATCCCCTCCCAGTCCCTCCCAGTCCCCTCCAGTCCCCCCAGTCACTCCCAGTGCCCCCCAATCCCCTCCCAGTCCCTCTCAGTGCCCCTCAGTCCCCCCCAGTGCCTCCCAGTACCCCCCCAGTCACTCCCAGTGCCCCCCAGTGTCCCCCAGTCCCTCCCCAGTGCCCTCCTAATGCCCACCAGACCCTCCCAGTGCCTCCCAGTCCCTCTCAGTGCCCCCCTGTTCCCTCCCAGTCCATCCTAATCCGCTCCCAGTCCCTCCCAGTCTCCCCCAATCAGCCCCAGTTCCTCCCAGTGCATCCTAATCCCCTCCCAGTCCCTCCCACTGCCCTCCCAATCCCCTCCCAGTCCCTTCCAGTCTCCCCCAATCCCCCCCCAGTTCCTCCCAGTCCCTCCCAGTCCATCCTAATCCCCTCCCAGTCCATCCTAATCCCCTCCCAGTCCCTCCCAGTTCCCCCCCAGTCCCTCCCAGTTCCCTCCCAATCCCCTCCCAGTGCCCCCCAGTCCCCTCCCAGTGCCCCCCCAGTTCCTCCCAGTCCCTCCCAATCCATCCTAATCCCCTCCCAGTCCCTCCCAGTCCATCCTAATCCCCTCCCAGCCCCCCCCAGTTCCCTCCCAGTCCATCCTAATCCCCTCCCAGTGCCTCCCAGTCCCCTCCCAGTCCGTCCTAATCCCCTCCCCGTCCCTCCCAATCGCCTCCCAGTGCCCCCAGTCCCCTCCTAGTGCCCCCCCAGTTCCTCCCTGTCCCTCCCAGTCCATCCTAATCCCCTCCCAGTCCCTCCCAGCCCCCCCCCCAGTTCCCTCCCAGTGCCTCCCAGTCCCTCCCAGTCCATCCTAATCCCCTCCCAGTGCCTCCCAGTCCCTCCCAGTCCATCCTAATCCCCTCCCAGTCCCTCCCAATCCCCTCCCAGTGCCCCCAGTCCCCTCCTAGTGCCCCCCCAGTTCCTCCCTGTCCCTCCCAGTCCCTCCCAGCCCCCCCCAGTTCCCTCCCAATCCATCCTAATCCCCTCCCAGTCCCTCCCAATCCCCTCCCAGTTCCCTCCCAGTGCCTCCCAGTCCATCCTAATCCCCTCCCAGTCCCTCCCAATCCCCTCCCAGTTCCCTCCCAGTGCCTCCCAGTCCATCCTAATCCCCTCCCAGTCTCTCCCAGCCCCCCCCCAGTTCCCTCCCAGTCCCTCCCAGTCCATCCTAATCCCCTCCCAGTCCCTCCCAGTCCATCCTAATCCCCTCCCAGTCCCTCCCAGTCCATCCTAATCCCCTCCCAGCCCCCCCCAGTTCCCTCCCAGTCCCTCCCAGCCCCTCCCAGTTCCCTCCCAGTCCATCCTAATCCCCTCCCAGCCCCCCCCCAGTCCCTCCCAGCCCCCCCCAGTTCCCTCCCAGTGCCTCCCAGTGCCGTACTGGGGCTGGAGAACATGTTGTCGAACTCGATGATGAGGTCGTCGTCGCGGTCGAAGCGCTCGAAGCGCACGAGGGGCGACGCGTTCATGTCGGGATAATCCTCGTCCAGCTCCATCTCGGAGCCGTCGTCGTCATCCTCCTCCTCCTCGCCTTCCTCGCCCTCCTCATCGTCCTGGGCACGGCGGGCACGGCGGGCACGGCGTCAGCGGGCAGCGCCCCACCCCAAACCGGCCAGGTTTGGCCCCAAAAGAGCAAGGCCTGGCCCCAAATGGCACCCGGGGGGCCCTAACATGGGGGGACCCTGACCCAAAATGGGGGCGTTTGGCCCCAAAATGGCACCCCCTGACACAGAATGGGGGCACCCTGACCCCAAATGGCACCCCCTGACCCAAAATGGGGGTGTTTTGCCCCAAAATAGCACCCCCTGACCCAGAACGCGGGCGTTTTGCCCCAAAATGGCACTCCTTGACACAGAATGGGGACATTATGCCCCAAAATAGCACCCCCTGACCCAAAATTGGGGGTACCTAGACCCAAAATGGGGGCACCCTGACCCCAAATGGCACCTCCTGACCCAGAACGGGGGCATTTTGCCCCAAAATAGCACCCCCTGTCTCAAAATGGGGGTGTTTTGCCCCAAAATGGCACCCCCTGACCCAAAACGGGGACATTATGCCCCAAAATAGCACCCCCTGACCCAAAATTGGGGGTACCTAGACCCAAAATGAGGGCATTTTGCCCCAAAATGGCACCCCCTGACCCAAAACTGGGGCACCCTGACCCCAAATGGCACCCCCTGATCCAAAATGGGGGCATTTTTCCCCAAAATGGCACCCCCTGACCCAGAATGGGTGCGTTTTGCCCCAAAATGGTACCCCCTGTCTCAAAACGGGGGCGTTTTGCCCCAAAATGGCACCCCCTGACCCAAACTGGGGGCACCCTGACCCCAAATGGCACCTCCTGACCCAAAATGGGGGTGTTTGGCCCCAAAATAGCACCCCCTGACACAGAATGGGGGTGTTTTGCCCCAAAATAGCACCCCCTGACACAGAACGGGGGCACCCTGACCCCAAATGGCACCCCTGGACCCAGAACGGGGGCATTTTGCCCCAAAATAGCACCCCCTGTCAAAACGGGGGTGTTTTGCCCCAAAATGGCACCCCCTGACCCAAAACGGGGACGTTATGCCCCAAAATAGCACCCCTGACACAGAATGGGGGCACCCTGACCCCAAATGGCACCCCCTGACCCAGAACGGGGGCGTTTTGCCCCAAAATGGCACCCCCTGACCCAAAATTGGGGGTACCTAGACCCAAAACAAGGGCATTTTGCCCCAAAATAGCACCCCCAGACCCAAAACAGGGGCACCCTGACCCCAAATGGCACCCCCTGACCCAGAACGGGGGCATTTTGCCCCAAAATAGCACCCCCTGTCTCAAAATGGGGGTGTTTTGCCCTAAAATGGCACCCCCTGACCCAAAACGGGGACATTATGCCCCAAAATAGCACCCCCCGACCCAAAATTGGGGGTACCTAGACCCAAAACAAGGGCATTTTGCCCCAAAATGGCACCCCCTGTCTCAAAATGGGGGTGTTTTGCCCCAAAATGGCACCCCCTGACACAGAATGGGGGCACCCTGACCCCAAATGGCATCCCCTGACCCAGAATTGGGGGTACCATGACCCAAAACAGGGGCATTTTGCCCCAAAATGGCACCCCTGACTCAAAATTAGGGGTACCTAGACCCAAAATGAGGGCATTTTGCCCCAAAATGGCACCCTGTGACCCAAAATTGGGGCACCCTGACCCCAAATAGCACCCCCTGACCCAAAACTGGGGACACCCTGACCCCAAAGAGCACCCCCTGACCCAAAACTGGGGACACCCTGACCCCAAAGAGCACCCCCTGACCCAAAACAGGGCACCCTGACCCCAAACTAGGGACACCCTGACCCCAAATAGCACCCCTTGACCCAAACTGGGGGCACCCTGACCCCAAACTGGGGCACCCTGACCCAAAATTGGGGCACCCTGACCCAAACTGGGGGTACCCTGACCCCAAATGACACCCCCTGACCCAAAACAGGGCACCCTGACCCCAAACTGGAGGCACCCTGACCCCAAATAGCACCCCCTGACCCAAACTGGGGGCACCCTGACCCCAAACTGGGGCACCCCGACCCAAACTAGGCACCCTGACCCCAAAATTGGGGCACCCCAACCCAAACTAGGCACCCTGACCCAAACTGGGGGCACCCTGACCCCAAAATAGCACCCCCTGACCCAAACTGGGGGCACCCTGACCCCAAAATTGGGGCACCCCAACCCAAACTAGGCACCCTGACCCAAACTGGGGGCACCCTGACCCCAAAATAGCACCCCCTGACCCAAACTGGGGGCACCCTGACCCCAAAATTGGGGCACCCCAACCCAAACTAGGCACCCTGACCCAAACTGGGGGCACCCTGACCCCAAATAGCACCCCCTGACCCCAAACTGGGGGCACCCTGACCCCAAACTGGGAGCACCCCGACCCCAAACAGCCTCGCCTGACCCCAACAGACACCCCCAAACCAGGGGCAGAGCTCCAGTGAGGACCCCACTGTGGAAGGGGGTGGGGGGAACAACACCCCCCCCCCTCCCCCATTGTCCCCCCCCATTTGGGGGGAACCCCGATATTTGGGGGGGACCCCGTTATTTGGGGGGACCCCGTTATTTGGGGGGGACCCCGATATTTGGGGGGGACCCCGTTATTGGGGGGACCCCGTTATTTGGGGGGAACCCCGTTATTTGGGGGGAACCCTGATATTTGGGTGGGACCCCGTTATTGGGGGGACCCCGTTATTTGGGGGGAACCCCGTTATTTGGGGGGAACCCTGATATTTGGGGGGGACCTCGTTATTTGGGGGGGACCCCGATATTTGGGGGGAACCCGTTATTTGGGGGGACCCCGATATTTGGGGGGGACCCCGATATTTGGGGGGACCCCGTTATTTGGGGGGGACCCCGATATTTGGGGGGAACCCGTTATTTGGGGGGAACCCCGATATTTGGGGGGAACCCGTTATTTGGGGGGGACCCCGATATTTGGGGGGAACCCCGATATTTGGGGGGGACCCCGTTATTTGGGGGGACCCCGTTATTTGGGGGGGACCCCGATATTTGGGGGGAACCCGTTATTTGGGGGGAACCCCGATATTTGGGAGGGACCCCGATATTTGGGGGAAACCCCGATATTTGGGGGGGACCCCGATATTTGCGGGGGACCCCGATATTTGGGGGGACCCCGTTATTTGGGGGGGACCCCGATATTTGGGGGGAACCCTGATATTTGGAGGGGACCCCGATATTTGGGGGGAACCCCGATATTTGGGGGGGACCCCGTTATTTGGGGGGACCCCGTTATTTGGGGGGAACCCCGATATTTGGGGGGAACCCCGTTATTTGGGGGGAACCCCGATATTTGGGGGGGACCCCGATATTTGGGGGGAACCCCGATATTTGGGGGGGACCCCGTTATTTGGGGGGACCCCGTTATTTGGGGGGGACCCCGATATTTGGGGGGAACCCGTTATTTGGGGGGAACACCGATATTTGGGAGGGACCCCGATATTTGGGGGAAACCCCGATATTTGGGGGGGACCCCGATATTTGCGGGGGACCCCGATATTTGGGGGGACCCCGTTATTTGGGGGGGACCCCGATATTTGGGGGGGACCCTGATATTTGGGGGGGACCCCGATATTTGGGGGGACCCCGTTATTTGGGGGGGACCCCGATATTTGGGGGGAACCCTGATATTTGGGGGGGACCCCGATATTTGGGGGGAACCCGTTATTTGGGGGGGACCCCGATATTTGGGGGGAACCCCGATATTTGGGGGGGACCCCGTTATTTGGGGGGACCCCGTTATTTGGGGGGAACCCCGATATTTGGGGGGACTCCGTTATTTGGGGGGGACCCCGTTATTTGGGGGGAACCCCGATATTTGGGGGGACCCCGATATTTGGGGGGGACCTCGATATTTGGGGGGGACCCCGATATTTGGGGGGGACTTCGATATGTGGGGGGGACCCCGTTATTTGGGGGGACCCCCGATATTTGGGGGGAACCCCAATATTTGGGGGGAACCCGTTATTTGGGGGGAACCCCAATATTTGGGGGGGACCCCGATATTTGGGGGGGACCCCGATATTGGGGGGAACCCCGATATTTGGGGGGGACCCCGATATTTGGGGGGGACCCCGTTATTTGGGGGGGGACCCCGTTATTTGGGGGGGACCCCGATATTTGGGGGGAACCCCGTTATTTGGGGGTCCTCAGCGCCTCCCCCCCCCTCCCCCACCCACCTGATCATCCTCATCTTCCTCCTCCTCCTCCTCCTCCTCGTCCTGGCTGTCGTCCTCGTCCTCGTTGCTGCCGCTGCTGTCCTCCTCCTGCGTGTGCTCCTCCTCATCCTCGGGGTCCAGGATGTTCATGGAGTCTTTGGGGAGGGGCACAGGGGGGTGGGGGGGGTCTGTAGGAACCGGGCACCCCCCCGAGCCCCCCAATTTTCCCCCTCCCCCCCGAGGCCGGGACGGCCCCGAAGCGCGGCCCCACCTTCGCGGTTGGCCTGGAGCGTGGAGGCCTGGCTGAGGTTGGACGGAGCCTCGTCCATCAGGACGTCCTCCTGCGACTCGTCCTCGCCCGAGCGGCTCACTGGGGACGGGGGGGGGATGGGGTGGGGGTCAGAGCCCGATGGTTTGGGGTCAGACTGAGGGTTTGGGGGTCAGACTGATGGTTTGGGGTCAGCCTGATGGTTTGGGGTCAGACTGATGGCCGGGGGTCAGACTGATGGTTTGGGGGTCAGCCTGATGGTTTGGGGGTCAGACTGAGGGTTTGGGGTCAGACTGATGGTCTGGGGTCAGCTCGATGGTTTGGGGTCAGCCTGATGGTTTGGGGGTCAGACTGATGGTTTGGGGTCAGCTCGATGGTCTGGGGTCAGCCTGATGGTTTGGGGTCAGACTGATGGCCAGGGGGTCAGCCTGATGGTTTGGGGTCAGACTGATGGTCTGGGGTCAGACTGATGGTTTGGGGGTCAGACTGATGGTTTGGGGTCAGACTGATGGTTTGGGGTCAGACCAATGGTTTGGGGGTCAGACTGATGGTTTGGGGGTCAGCCTGATGGTTTGGGGGTCAGACTGAGGGTTTGGGGTCAGACTGATGGTCTGGGGTCAGCTCGATGGTTTGGGGTCAGCCTGATGGTTTGGGGGTCAGACTGATGGTTTGGGGTCAGCTCGATGGTTTGGGGGTCAGACTGATGGTCTGGGGTCAGCTCGATGGTTTGGGGTCAGACTGAGGGTTTGGGGGTCAGACTGATGGTTTGGGGTCAGCTCGATGGTTTGGGGGTCAGACTGATGGTCTGGGGTCCGACCGATGGCCAGGGGGTCAGACTGATGGTTTGGGGTCAGACTGAGGGTTTGGGGTCAGCTCGATGGTCTGGGGTCAGCCTGATGGTTTGGGGTCAGATTGATGGCCAGGGGGTCACCCCGATGGTCTGGGGTCAGACCAATGGTTTGGGGGTCAGACTGATGGTTTGGGGTCAGACTGAGGGTTTGGGGTCAGCTTGATGGTTTGGGGTCAGCCTGATGGCCGGGGGGTCAGACTGATGGTTTGGGGTCACCCCGATGGTTTGGGGCCAGCCTGATGGTTTGGGGGTCCGACCGATGGCCAGGGGGTCAGACTGATGGTTTGGGGTCAGCCTGATGGCCAGAGGGTCAGACTGATGGCCAGGGGTCACCCCAATGGCTGGGGGTCACCCCGATGGTCTGGGGTCACTCCATTGTCCAGGGATCACCCCGACGGCCGGGGGTCACCCGGATGGTCTGGGGTCAGACCAATGGTTTGGGGGTCAGCCTGATGGCCGGGGGTCACCCCATTGTCCAGGAGTCAACCTGATGGCCTGGGGGTCACCCTGATGGCCGGGGGTCAGCCCAATGGCCAGGGGGTCACCCCGATGGCCAGGGGGTCACTCCGATGGTCTGGGGTCACCCCGATGGTCTGGGATCACCCCAATGGCTGGGGAGGTCACCCCATTGTCCAGGGGTCACCCCGATGGCCGGGGGTCACCCCAATGGCTGGGGAGGTCACCCCATTGTCCAGGGGTCACTCCGATGGCCGGGGGGTCACTCTGATGTCCAGGGCTCAACCCCAGTGTTGGGGGATCACCCTGACATCCAGTGGCCATCCCTGTGCCCGGTGGTCACCCCGGTGGTCACCCCAGTGGTCACCCCAGTGGTCACCCCGCTGCCTGGTGGTCACCCCTCTGCCCGGTGGTCACCCCGGTGGTCCCCCTGTGCCCAGTGGTCACCCCGGTGATCCCCCCGTTGCCCGGTGGTCACCCTGGTGGTCACCCTGGCGGTCACCCCAGCGGTCATCCCTGTGCCCGGTGGTCACCCCTGTGCCCGGTGGTCATCCCAGCGGTTATCCCTGTGCCCAGCGGTCCCCCCTGTGCCCGGTGTCACCCCGGTGGTCACTCCTGTGCCCCATGGTCACCCCGGCGACCACCCCAGCAGTCCCCCTGTGCCCGGTGGTCACCCTGGCGGTCTCCCCTGTGCCCGGTGTCACCCCGGCGGCCACCCCAGCAGTCCCCCTCTGCCCAGTGGTCACCCCGGTAGTCACCCCAGTCGTCACCCCTGTGCCCAGTGGTCACCCCGGCGGTGCCTGGTGCCCGGCGATCACCCCTGTGCCCGGTGGTCACCCCAGCGGTCACCCCTGTGCCTGGCGATCCCCCCCTGTGCCTGGTGGTCACCCCAGCGGTCCCCCTGCGCCCCGTGGTCACCCCAGTCGTCACCCCTGTGCCTGGCAGTCCCCCTGTGCCCAGTGGTCACCCTGGCGGTCACCCTGTGCCCCATGGTCACCCCGGTGGTCACCCCAGTGGTCACCCCTGTGCCCGGTGGTCACCCCAGTGGTCACCCCAGTCGTCACCCCTGTGCCTGGCAGTCCCCCTGTGCCCCATGGTCACCCTGGTGGTGCTTGGTGCCCGGTGGTCACCCCGGTGGTCACCCCGGCGGTGCCTGGTGCCCGGCGATCACCCCCATGCCTGGTGGTCACCCCGGCAGTGCCTGGTGCCCAGTGGTCACCCCGGTGGTCACCCCTGTGCCTGGCAGTCCCCCTGTGCCCAGTGGTCACCCCGGCGGTGCCCGGTGCCCAGCGATCACCCCTGTGCCCAGTGGTCACCCCCGTGGTCACCCCGGCGGTGCCTGGTGCCCGGCGATCACCCCTGTGCCCCGTGGTCACCCCGGTGGTCACCCCTGTGCCCGGCAGTCCCCCTGTGCCCAGTGGTCACCCCGGCAGTGCCTGGTGCCCGGTGGTCACCCCGGTGGTCACCCCGTGCCCAGTGGTCACCCCGGTGGTGCCTGGTGCCCGGTGGTCACCCCGGTGGTCACCCCCGTGGTCACCCCTGTGCCTGGCAGTCCCCCTGTGCCCAGTGGTCACCCCGGTGGTGCCCGGTGCCCAGCGATCACCCCTGTGCCCGGTAGTCACCCCGGTGGTGCCCAGTGCCCGGTGGTCACCCCTGTGCCCGGTGGTCACCCCGGTGGTCACCCCTGTGCCCGGTGGTCACCCCGCTGGTCACCCCGCTGGTCACCCCGGCGGGTCCCTCACCGATGATGGCGCTGTTGCCGTCGGCGCCGTCGCGCTCCAGGAGTTCGTCAATGAGATCCTCCAGCTCGTTCTCCACCTGCCGCACCGGGGGGGGAATTTGGGGTGCCGGGGGGAGTTTTTGGGGTGCCAGGGGGAGTTTTTGGGGTGCCGGAAGGAGTTTGGGGTGCTATGGGGGGTGTTTGGGGTGCTGGGTGCCACAGGGGGGGGTTTGGGGTGCCAGTAGAGGTTTGGGTGCCAGGGGGAGTTTGGGGTGCTAAGGGGGGGATTTGGGGTGCTGAGGGGAGGTTTTTGGGGTGCTGGGGAGGGTGTTTGGGGTGCTGACAGGGGCTCTGGGGTGCTGGAGGGGTTTTGGGGTGCTGGGTTGGGTTTTGGGGTGCTGGGGGGGTTTTGGGTGCCAGGGGGGGTTTTGGGGTGCTGGGTTGGGTTTTGGGGTGCTGGGGGGGGTTTTGGGGTGCTGGGAGTTGTTTTGGGGTGCTGGGTTGGGTTTTGGGGTGCTGGGGGGGGTTTAGGGGTGCTGGGTTGGGTTTTGGGGTGCTGGGAGTTGTTTTGGGGTGCTGGGGAGGTTTTGGGGTGCTGGGGGGGTGTTTAGGGGTGCTGGGTTGGGTTTTGGGGTGCTGGGAGTTGTTTTGGGGTGCTGGGGAGGTTTTGGGGTGCTGGGGGGGTTTAGGGGTGCTGGGTTGGGTTTTGGGGTGCTGGGAGTTGTTTTAGGGTGCTGGCGGGGTTTTGGGGTGCTGGGTTGGGTTTTGGGGCGCTGGAGAGGTTTTGGGGTGCTGGGAGTTGTTTTGGGGTGCCGGAGAGGTTTTGGGGTGCTGGGGGGAGTTTCGTGTGCTGGGGGGAGTTTTGGGGGTACCGGGAGAGGGGGGGGGGAGTTTTGGGGTCTCAGGGAGTCGGGGGTCCCTGACCTGCATCTCCTGGGTGCTGAGCCCCTCGGGCTGCCCCGCCAGCACCACCGTGTCCCCCTCGGCCTCGCCGTCCATGTCCCCGTCGGTGACCTCGGCCTGCGCCGCCTCCGCGTCCTCCTCGGGGGGCTCGGGGTCCCCGGGGTCCCCTGGGGGGGCAACAGGGTGGGGGGGGTCACGGGAGGTGTGTGTGGGGGGGAGGGATTTGGGGGGGGACACAGGGGAGATTTGGGGTGCTGGAGGGACACAGAGGGGACATAGGGAAAATGGGGGGGGGCTCATATGGGAAATGTGGGGGGGACACGGGGGACAGGAGAGGCTGGGGGGGCACAGAGGAAATGGGGGTGACCTGGGGGGGCTGGGGGGTGATGCTGGGGGGTCCAGGGTTAGGACCTCAGGGGGGCTGTGGGGTGCCCAGGGGTGACCCTGGGGGGGGCTGTGGGTGACCAAGGGTGCCCAGGGGTGACCCTGGGGGGGGCTGTGGGGTGCCCAGGGGTGACCCTGGGGGGGCTGTGGGGTGCCCAGGGGTGACCCTGGGGGGGCTGTGGGTGACCAAGGGTGCCCAGGGGTGACCCTGGGGGTGTCTGTCAGTGACCAAGGGTGACCCTGGGGGGGGCTGTGGGTGACCAAGGGTGACCCTGGGGGTGTCTGTGGGTGACCAAGGGTGACCAGGGGTGACCCTGGGGGGGCTGTGGGTGACCAGGGGTGACCCTGGGGGTGTCTGTGGGTGACCAAGGGTGACCCTGGGGGGGGCTGTGGGTGACCAAGGGTGACCAGGGGTGACCCTGGGGGGGCTGTGGGTGACCAGGGGTGACCCTGGGGGTGTCTGTGGGTGACCAAGGGTGACCCTGGGGGGGGCTGTGGGTGACCAAGGGTGACCAGGGGTGACCCTGGGGGGGCTGTGGGTGACCAAGGGTGACCAGGGGTGACCCTGGGGGTGTCTGTCAGTGACCAAGGGTGACCCTGAGGGGGGCTGTGGGTGACCAAGGGTGACCAGGGGTGACCCTGGGGGGGCTGTGGGTGACCAAGGGTGACCCTGAGGGGGGCTGTGGGTGACCAAGGGTGACCCTGGGGGTGTTTGTGGGTGTCTGTGGGCGACCAGGGGTGACCCTGGGGGGGGCTGTGGGTGACCAAGGGTGACCAGGGGGGCTGTGGGGTGCCCCTGGGGGTGACTCAGGGGCCTGTGGGATGACCCTGGGGGTGCCCCTGGGGGTGTCTGTGGGTGACCAGGGGGTCCCAGGGTGCCCCTGGGGGTGTCTGTGGGTGACCAGGGGGGCTGTGGGGTGACCATGGGGGTGTGGGGGTGTCTGTAGGTGACCAGGGGGGCTGTGGGTGCCCCTGGGGGTGTCTGTGGATGCCCTGGGGGGCTGTGGGTGCCCTGGGGAACTGGGGGTGACCAGGGGGGTGTCTGTGGGTACCCTGGGGGTGTCTGTGGGTGCCCCTGGGGGTGTCTGTGGATGCCCTGGGGGGCTGTGGGATGCCCCTGGGGGTGTCTGTGGGTGCCCTGGGGGTGTCTGTGGGTGCCCTGGGGGGCTGTGGGATGCCCCTGGGGGTGTCTGTGGATGCCCTGGGGGTGTCTGTGGGTGCCCTGGGGAACTGGGGGTGACCAGGGGGGTGTCTGTGGGTACCCTGGGGGTGTCTGTGGGTGCCCTGGGGGTGTCTGTGGGTGCCCCTGGGGGTGTCTGTGGGTGACATGGGGGTGTCTGTGGGTGCCCTGGGGAACTGGGGGTGACCAGGGGGGTGTCTGTGGGTACCCTGGGGGTGTCTGTGGGTGCCCCTGGGGGGCTGTGGGTGCCCTGGGGGTGTCTGTGGGTACCCTGGGGGTGTCTGTGGGTGCCCCGGGGGTGTCTGTGGGTACCCTGGGGGTGTCTGTGGGTGCCCCTGGGGGTGTCTGTGGGTGCCCTGGGGAACTGGGGGTGACCAGGGGGGTGTCTGTGGGTGCCCTGGGGGTGTCTGTGGATGCCCTGGGGGGCTGTGGGTGCCCCTGGGGGTGTCTGTGGGTGCCCCGGGGGTGTCTGTGGGTGCCCGGGGGTGTCTGTGGGTACCCTGGGGGTGTCTGTGGGTGCCCCTGGGGGTGTCTGTGGGTGACATGGGGGGTGTCTGTGGGTGCCCTGGGGGTGTCTGTGGGTGCCCTGGGGGTGTCTGTGGGTACCCTGGGGTGTCTGTGGGTGCCCCTGGGGGTGTCTGTGGGTGACATGGGGGGTGTCTGTGGGTACCCCTGGGGGTGTCTGTGGGTGCCCTGGGGGTGTCTGTGGGTACCCTGGGGGGCTGTGGATGCCCTGGGGGTGTCTGTGGGTGACATGGGGGGTGTCTGTGGGTGCCCCTGGGGGTGTCAGGGGTCCCTGGACGGGGTGGGGGAGGGGCTACCTCCGTCGGGGGGTGCGGCCCCCGCCTCGCGGGCCCCCCCGGCGCCCTCGGCCTTGCTCTTGCTGGAGGAGCCCTTGGCCCCGAAGAGGCCGCTGGGCTGGTTCACGATGCGCGACAGCGTCTCCAGGGGCTTCAGCGCCGCGTTCACCGTGTTGGCCATGTTGGGGCTGGGCGACGGCGGGCACGGCGCTGGCACCGGCCGGGGACACCCCCCGGGCACCCCAGACCCAACACGGCTCCACCGAGACCCCTCAAAACCCAGCAGGGCTTCTCAAGTGCCTCCCAACGCAACACGCGGCCCCTCAAAATGCCCCAAAACCCCTGGAAACGCCTCAAGACCCCCCCGGATCCCCTCAAGGCCCCAAGGAAGCTCCCCCAAAACCCCCTCAAGACGCCAATGAAGCTCCCCCAAAGACCCCAGAAAACCCCTCAAGACCCCAACAAAGCCCCTCAAGACTCCCCAAACCCCCTCAAGACTCCAACGAAGCTCCCCCAAAGACCCCAGAAAACCCCTCAAGACCCCAACAAAGCCACTCAAGACCCCCCAAAGCCCCTCAAGATGCCCCAAAACTCCTCAAGACTCCAACAAAGCCCCTCAAAGACCCCAGAAAACCCCTCAAGACCCCAACAAAGTCACTCAAGACCCCCCAAACCCCCTCAAGACTCCAATGAAGCTCCTCAAGACCCCAGAAAACCCCTCAAGACCCCGACAAAGCCCCTCAAGACCCCCCAAAACTCCTCAAGACCCCAACAAAGCCCCTCAAGACCCCCCAAAACTCCTCAAGACCCCAACAAAGCCCCTCAAAGACCCCAGAAAACCCCTCAAGACCCCAACGAAGCTCCTCAAGACCCCAGAAAACCCCTCAAGACCCCGACAAAGCCCCTCAAGACTCCCTCAAGACCCCCCAAAACACCCTCAAGACCCCGACAAATCCCCTCAAGACTCCCTCAAGACCCCAGTGAAGCCCCTCAAGACCCCCCAAACCCCCTCAAGACTCCAACAAAGCCCCCCAAAGACCCCAGAAAACCCCTCCAGACCCCAACAAAGCCCCTCAAGACCCCCCAAAACACCCTCAAGACCCCAACAAAGCCCCCCCAAAGAGCCCTGGAAGCCCCCCCCGGGGTGCCACCTGGACAGGTCGAGGCTGTGGGGCACGCGTGCCAGGTCGTTGACCAGCCCCTTCTTGAGGAACAGGCGGATGATGTTGTTCATGCCGTTGTGCGGCGGCTTGGCCGCGCTGCTGTAGAAGCTCGAGGTGGACGGGCACGACTCCATGATGGTGCTGATGATGCACATGACGGCCTGCAGCCTGCGGGGGCACGGCAGCGAGCGGTCACTCCGGGCACAGCGGGCACTCTGGGGGCAGCGGGTACTCCAGGGGACAGTGGGTACTCCAGGGGACAGTGGGTACTCCCTGGGGACAGCGGGCACTCTGGGGGCAGCGGGCACGCTGGGGGCAGGGGACACTCTGGGGGCAGGGGACACTCCCTGGGGCAGCGGGCACGCTGGGGGCAGCGGGCACTCTGGGGGCAGGGGGCACTCTGGGGGCAGTGGGTACTCCAGGGGACAGCGGGCACTCTGGGGACAGCGGGCACTCTGGGGGCAGGGGACACTCTGGGGGCAGGGGACACTCCCTGGGGCAGCGGGCACGCTGGGGGCAGCAGGCACTCTGGGGACAGTGGGCACTCTGGGGGCAGGGGACACTCTGGGGGCAGCGGGCACTCTGGGGGCAGTGGGCACTCTGGGGGCAGTGGGTACTCCAGGGGACAGCGGGCACTCTGGGGGCAGTGGGCATGCTGGGGGCACTGGTCACTCTGGGGGCAGTCGGCACTCTGGGGGCAGCGGGCACGCTGAGGGCAGTGGGCACACTGGGGACAGGGGACACTCCAGAGGGACAAGGGACACCGGTCATCCCGAGAGGGCAGGGGACAGCGGTTACATCATTCCGGAGCATCCCCAGTGCTGTCCCTGGGCTGTCCCTGGGCTGTCCCCAGCTGTCCCCAGTGCTGTCCCCAGTGCTGTCCCCAGCTGTCCCCAGTGCTGTCCCTGTACTGTCCCCAGTGCTGTCCCTGTGGTGTCCCAGTGCTGTCCCTGTGCTGTCCCCAGTGCTGTCCCCAGTGCTGTCCCTGTGCTGTCCCTGTGCTGTCCCTGTGCTGTCCCCAGTGGTGCCCCTGTGCTGTCCCCAGCTGTCCCCAGTGCTGTCCCCAGTGCTGTCCCTGTGCTGTCCCCAGCTGTCCCCAGCTGTCCCCAGCTGTCCCCAGTGCTGTCCCCAGCTGTCCCCAGTGCTGTCCCTGGGCTGTCCCTGGGCTGTCCCTGGGCTGTCCCCAGCTGTCCCCTGTGCTGTCCCAGTGCTGTCCCCAGTGCTGTCCCCAGTGCTGTCCCCAGTGCTGTCCCTGGGCTGTCCCTGTGCTGTCCCCAGCTGTCCCTGTGCTGTCCCCAGTGCTGTCCCCAGTGCTGTCCCTGTGCTGTCCCTGGGCTGTCCCCAGTGCTGTCCCTGTGCTCTCCCCAGCTGTCCCCAGCTGTCCCCAGTGCTGTCCCCAGTGCTGTCCCTGGGCTGTCCCCAGTGCTGTCCCCAGTGCTGTCCCTGTGCTGTCCCCAGCTGTCCCCAGTGCTGTCCCTGTGCTGTCCCTGGGCTGTCCCTGGGCTGTCCCCAGTGCTGTCCCCAGTGCTGTCCCTGTGCTGTCCCCAGCTGTCCCCAGTGCTGTCCCTGGGCTGTCCCCAGCTGTCCCCAGTGCTGTCCCTGTGCTGTCCCCAGTGCTGTCCCAGGGCTGTCCCCAGTGCTGTCCCAGGGCTGTCCCTGTGCTGTCCCTGTGCTGTCCCCAGCTGTCCCTGTGCTGTCCCCAGCTGTCCCCTGTACTGTCCCCAGCTGTCCCCAGTGCTGTCCCTGGGCTGTCCCCAGCTGTTCCCAGTGCTGTCCCAGTGCTGTCCCCAGCTGTCCCCAGTGCTGTCCCCAGTGCTGTCCCCAGCTGTCCCCAGCTGTCCCCAGTGCTGTCCCCAGCTGTCCCCACACCACCCCCACGCTGTCCCCCCCCCCATCCCCACACCTGGCGTGTTTCTCGGTGCTCTCGGCCATGGCCAGGGCGCGGCCGAGCGCGGCTTTGACCTCGTTGACCAGGGCCACCTGGGCGTCGGTGCCGCTGCCGGCCGCGGCCAGGCTGGCCAGGAAGAGCCGCGCCAGCGCCGGCGTGTCCTTGTCCTCGGCGTTCTGCTGGTGCGGCAGCAGGTGGTCCAGGACAAAGGCCAGCACGCTGCAGTCCTGGGGGGACACGGGGGTCACAGCCAGCCGGGGACAGAGGGGGCCTGGGGGCACCGCCAGGGGAGGGGGATGGGGACCCCGGGCACAGGGGACCCGAGTGAGGTGTCTCTGGGGGGACAGGGGACCCCAATCAGAGGGGTGACAGGGGACCTGGCGGGGGGACAGGGGACCCCAGGCACAGGGGACAGGACTGAGGTGACTCTGGGGGGACAGGGGACCCCCGGCAGTGGGGTGAGAGGGGACCCCCATCAGAGGGGTGACAGGGACTCCCATCAGAGGGGTGACAGGAGACCCCCATCAGAGGGGTGGCAGGGACCCCAATCAGAGGGGTGACAGGGACCCCAATCAGAGGGGTGACAGGGGACCCCAATCAGAGGGGTGACAGAGGACCCCAATCAGAGGGGTGACAGGGGACCCCCATCAGAGGGGTGACAGGGGACCCCCATCAGTGGGTGACAGGGGACCCCCATCAGTGGGTGACAGGGACCCCAATCAGAGGGGTAACAGGGACCCCAATCAGTGGGGTGACAGGGGACCTCCATCAGAGGGGTGACAGGGGACCCCCATCAGAGGGGTGACAGGGGACCCCCATCAGTGGGTGACAGGGACCCCAATCAGAGGGGTAACAGGGACCCCAATCAGTGGGGTGACAGGGGACCTCCATCAGAGGGGTGACAGGGGACCCTGAGCATGAGGGATGACAGGGGACCCCCATCAGTGGGGTGACAGGGGACCCCAATCAGAGGGGTGACAGGGGATCCCCATCAGTGGGGTGACAGGGGACCCCAATCAGAGGGGTGACAGGGGACCCCAATCAGTGGGGTGACAGGGGACCCCAATCAGAGGAGTGACAGGGGACCCCCATCAGAGGGGTGACAGGGACCCCGATCAGGGGGGTGACAGGGGACCCCCATCAGAGGGGTGACAGGGACCCCAATCAGAGGGGTGACAGGGGACCCCAATCAGTGGGTGACAGGGGACCCTGAGCATGAGGGATGACAGGGGACCCCCATCAGAGGGGTGACAGGGACCCCCATCAGTGGGGTGACAGAGGACCCCAATCAGAGGGGTGACAGGGGACCCCAATCAGAGGGGTGACAGAAGACCCCGATCAGAGAGGTGACAGAGGACCCCCATCAGAGGAGTGACAGGGACCCCAATCAGAGGAGTGACAGGGGATCCCCATCAGAGGGGTGACAGGGACCCCAATCAGAGGGGTGACAGGGACCCCAATCAGAGGAGTGACAGGGGACCCCAATCAGAGGAGTGACAGGGGACCCTGAGCATGAGGGGTGACAGGACCCAAGTGTCTGGAGGTGCAGAACTGCTATGGGGCAGGACAGGGCACCCCAATAAGGTCAGGGAACCCCCAAGCACGAGGGGACAGGACAGAGGTGTCTGGGGAACAGGGGACCCCCATCAGAGGGGTGACAGGGGACCCCAATCAGAGGGGTGACAGGGGACCCCAATCAGTGGGGTGACAGGGGACCCCAATCAGAGGGGTGACAGGAGACCCCCAATCAGAGGGGTGACAGGGGACCCCAATCAGAGGGGTGACAGGGACTCCCATCAGAGGGGTGACAGGAGACCCCCATCAGTGGGTGACAGGGACCCCAATCAGAGGGGTAACAGGGACCCCAATCAGTGGGGTGACAGGGGACGCCCATCAGAGGGGTGACAGGGACCCCAATCAGAGGGGTGACAGGGACCCCAATCAGAGGGGTGACAGGGGACCCCAATCAGTGAGTGACAGGGGACCCTGAGCATGAGGGATGACAGGGGACCCCCATCAGAGGGGTGACAAGGGACCCCAATCAGAGGGGTGACAGGGACCCCAATCAGAGGGGTGACAGAGGACCCCAATCAGTGAGTGACAGGGGACCCCAATCAGAGGGGTGACAGGGACCCCCATCAGAGGGGTGACAGGGGACCCCGAGCACGGGGGGGTGGCAGTGAGGTGTCCTGGGGGTACAAGGGGAACAGGGAACCCCAATAAGCAAGGTGGCAAGTGACTCCCCTGCACGAGGTGCCAGCAGACCCCAAAGCACGGCCGGGTGGCCGAAGCCCTCCCCGCGCACCCCGGCAGGGACGCGGCTGCCCGCTGGTGCCAGCGGCCGGCCCGGCCCTGGCCCCGTCCCCCCGCCCCGGTGGCAACCCCGGCGGTGGCCCTGTCCCCGTGTCACCTCCTTGATGAGCTCGGACTGGCCCACGCTGTAGCTGTAGTTGGCGATGAGCGCGGCGATGCCCACGTAGGAGCGCACCAGCTCGGCCAGCAGCCGCAGGATGGTCGAGGTGGGCATCAGCGGCTTGGAGCCCCGCGCCCGGCCCCGCTCCTCGCCCCGCTCGCCCTCCTTCTCCTTGCGCCCCTCGCGGCCCTCCTCGGGGCTGGACGCTGCGGGGACACGGCGACGGCGTCAGGGGACGCGGGGGGCACCGGCAGGGGACGCGGGTGGCACCGGCAGGGGACACGGGACATCGTCAGGGGACGCGGGTGGCACCGGCAGGGGACGCGGGTGGCACCGGCAGGGGACACGGGACATCGTCAGGGGACGCGGGTGGCACCGGCAGGGGACACAGATGGCACCGGCAGGGGACACGGGACATCGTCAGGGGACGCGGGTGGCACCGGCAGGGGACGCAGGTGGCACCGGCAGGGAATATGGGGATGGTGTCAGGGGACACGGGTGGCACCATCAGAAGACATCATCAGGGGACATGGTGGGTGCAGGGGGGCAGAGGGTGGCACCATCAGGGGACACGGGGATGGCGTCAGAGGACACGGGTGGCACCGGCAGGGGACACGAGACATCGTCAGGGGACATGGTGGGTGCAGGGGGGCACAGGGTGGCACCATCAGGGGACACGGGACATCGTCAGGGGACGCGGGTGGCACCGGCAGGGGACATGGGACATCGTCAGGGGACACGGGTGGCACCGGTAGGGGACACAGGTGGCACCGGCAGGGGACATGGGACATCGTCAGGGGACGCGGGTGGCACCGGCAGGGGACATGGGACATCGTCAGGGGACACAGGTGGCACCGGCAGGGGACACAGATGGCACCGGCAGGGGACACGGGACATCGTCAGGGGATGCGGGTGGCACCAGCAGGGGACACGGGACATCGTCAGGGGATGCGGGTGGCACCAGCAGGGGACATGGGTGGCACCGGCAAGGGACACGGGTGGCACCGTCAGGGAATATGGGGATGGTGTCAGGGGACACGGGTGGCACCATCAGGGGACACGGGGATGGCGTCAGGGGACACGGGTGGCACCGGCAGGGGACACGGGACATCGTCAAGGGACATGGTGGGTGCAGGGGGGCACAGGGTGGCACCATCAGGGGACACGGCGATGGCGTCAGGGGACACGGGTGGCACCGGCAGGGAACACGAGACATCGTCAGGGGACACGGGTGGCACCGGCAAGGGACACGGGACATCGTCAGGGGACGCGGGTGGCACCGGCAGGGGACATGGGTGGCACCGGCAGGGGACATGGGTCATCATCAGGGGACACGGGTGGCACCATCAGGGAACATGGGACATTGTCAGGGGACATGGTGGGTGCAGGGGGGCACAGGGTGGCACCGTCAGGGGACATGGGTGGCACCGGCAGGGAATATGGGGATGGTGTCAGGGGACACAGGTGGCACCATCAGAGGACATGGTGGGTGCAGGGGGGCACAGGGTGGCACCATCAGGGGACACGGCGATGGCGTCAGGGGACATGGGTGGCACCGGCAGGGGACACGGGACATTGTCAGGGGACACGGGGACGGCGTCAGGGGACAGGGGGATGGCATCAGGGGACACGGGTGGCACCGTCAGGGGACAAGGGGACGGTGTCAGGGGACACGGGTGGCACCGTCAGGGGACATGGGGATGGCAGCAGGGGACAGGGGGATGGCATCAGGGGACACAGGTGGCACCGTTAGGGGACACAGGACATCGTCAGGGAACACGGGTGGCACCATCAGGGGACATGGGGATGGCATCAGGGGACACAGGTGGCACCGTCAGGGGACAAGGGGACGGTGTCAGGGGACACGGGTGGCACCATTAGGGGACACAGGACATCGTTAGGGGACATGGGTGGCACCGTCAGGGGACACAGGGACAGCGTCATGGGACGTGGGTGGCACCGTTAGGGGACATGGGGACAGCGTCATGGGACGCGGGTGGCACCGTTAGGGGACACGGGCCATCGTCGGGGTACATGGGTGGCACCGTCAGGGGACACAGGGATGGTGTGAGGGGACACGGGTGGCACCGTCAGGGGACACGGTGGGTGCAGGGGGGCACAGGGTGGCACCGTCAGGGAAGATGGGAATGGCGTGATGGGACACGGGGGGCACAGGGACACGGGGGGGCATTGGGGGGCACAGGGACATGGGGGGGGCACAGGGATACGGGGGGGTGGGGGCACAGGGACATGGGGGGGCATCGGGGGGCACAGGGACATGGGGGGGTGGGGGCACAGGGACACGGGGGGCATCGGGGGGCACAGGGACATGGGGGGGGGTGGGGGCACAGGGACACGGGGGGCATCGGGGGGCACAGAGACACGGGGGGCATCGGGGGGCACAGGGACATGGGGGGGTGGGGGCACAGGGACACGGGGGGGCATCGGGGGGCACAGGGACATGGGGGGGGTGGGGGCACAGGGACACGGGGGGCATCGGGGGGCACAGGGACACGGGGGGCATTGGGGGGAGCATTGGGGGGCACAGGGACACGGGGGGGCATCGGGGGGCACAGGGACACGGGGGGCATTGGGGGGCACAGGGACACGGGGGGCACTGGGGGGAGCATTGGGGGGCACAGGGACACAGGGGGGCATTGGGGGGCACAGGGACACGGGGGGGCATCGGGGGGCACAGGGACACGGGGGGTGGGGGGCACCTTCTCCCTGGGGGGTTCCCGAGGGCGGTGTCTCGGCAGCGGCTCCGTCAGCCCCGAAAACCTGGGCCTGGAGGGTGGGGGGGTGAATGAGAGCCTGGGGGGGCCCCCAAAACCCCCGAGCCCCCCGAAACCCCAGAGCCCCCCAGTGACACCCCCAGAGCGCCCAGTGACACCCCCAGAGCCCCCCAAAACCCCAGAGCCCCCAGCGACACCCCCAGAGCGCCCAGTGACACCCCCAGAGCCCCCCGAAACCCCAGAGCCCCCAGTGACACCCCCAGAGCCCCCAGTGACACCCCCAGAGCCCCCCGAAACCCCAGAGCCCCCAGTGACACCCCCAGAGCCCCCAGCGACACCCCCAGAGCCCCCCAAAACTCCAGAGCCCCCAGTGACACCCCCAGAGCCCCCCAAAACCCCAGAGCCCCCAGTGACACCCCCAGAGCCCCCCGAAACCCCCAGAGCGCCCAGTGACACCCCCAGAGCCCCCGGAAACCCCCAGAGCCCCCCGAAACCCCAGAGCCCCCAGCGACACCCCCAGAGCCCCCCGAAACCCCCAGAGCCCCCAGTGACACCCCCAGAGCCCCCCGAAACCCCAGAGCCCCCAGCGACACCCCCAGAGCCCCCGAAACCCCCAGAGCCCCCCGAAACCCCCGAGCCCCTCCTTCCCCCCCCCCCACCCTCGCACCTCAGTGGCCCTGGGAGCACTGAGCCCCCCCAAACCGCCCCTCCGCCCCCCAGCAGCCCCCCTAAACCGCCCCTCAGCCCCCTCAATTCCCTCCCAGCCCCCCCAAACCGCCCCTCAGCCCCCTCAAACCAATCCCAGTCCCCCCCAAACTGCCCCCAGCCCCACCAATTCCCTCCCAGCCCCCCCAGAGTGCCCCTGGGCCCCCCAGCAGCACCCCCTAACCAATCCCAGCCCCCCCAATTCCTTTCCAGCCCCCTTAAACCACCCCTCAGCCCCCCCAGAACTTCCCCAGCAGCCCCCCAGCCCCCCCAGAGTCCCCCTGGCCCCCCAGGCAGCCCCCTCAAACTGCCCCCCAACCCCCCCAGAGCGCCCCTGGGTCCCCCAGCAGCCCCCCCAAACCAATCCCAGCCCCCCCAGTTCCCTTCCAGCCCCCCCAAACCACCCCTCAGCCCCCCTCAATTCCCACCCAGCCCCCCCAGAGCCTCCCTGGCCCCCCAGCAGCCCCCTCAAACCACCCCTCAGCCCCCCCAGAGAGTCCTTGGCCCTCCCAGCAGCCCCCCCGGCCCCCCTTAAGAGTCCCCCTGGGCCCCCAGCAGCCCCCCCAAACCAATCACAGCCCCCCCCCAACTCCCCTTCAGCCCCCCTGGAGACCCCTGGCCCCCTCCCCCGGCCCTCCCCAGCCCCCCAGCCCCTCCCCCAGCCAACCCCAGCCCCCCCGGCCCCTCCCTCGGCCCTCCCCAGCCCCCCTGGCCCCCTCCCCCAGCCACCCCCAGCCCCCCTGGCCCCTCCCTCGGCCCTCCCCCACCCCCCCTGGCCCCCCTCCCCTGGCTCTCCCCACCCCCCTGGCCCCTCCCCCGGCCCTCCCAGCCCCTCCCCCGGCCACCCCCAGCCCCCCTGGTCCCCCTCCCTCGGCCCTCCCCACCCCCCCAAGCCCCTCCCCCGGCCCTCCCCACCCCCCTGGCCCCTCCCCCGGCCCTCCCCAGCCCCTCCCCCGGCCACCCCCCAGCCCCCCGGGCCCCTCCCCCGGCCCCCCGGAGCCCCCCTGGCCCCCTCCCCCGGCCCTCCCCAGCCCCTCCCCCGGCCACCCCCAGCCCCCTGGCCCCCTCCCCCGGCCCTCCCCAGCCCCCCTAGCCCCCTCCCCCGGCCCCCCCCAACCCCCCTGGCCCCCTCCCCCGGCCCTCCCCACCCGCCCAAGCCCCTCCCCCATCCCCTCCCCCACCCCCCCCCATCCCCTCCCCCGGCCCCCCCAGCCCCCCTGGCCCCTCCCCCGGCCCTCCCCACCCCCCTGGCCCCCTCCCTCGGCCCTCCCCACCCCCCCCAAGCCCCTCCCCCACCCCCCCCCATCCCCTCCCCCGGCCCCCCCAGCCCCGTACGTTGATGGCGAAGCCGGCGGGGGGGTCGAAGTCTCCGGGCGGGCGCGTCAGGCTGCGGTACTGCTGGTACATGTCATCGCCGATGTCCGACAGCAGCTGGCTCACCTCGCTGGGGCGCCGCGCTCTTGGGGTCCCCCTTGTCACCTGGGGGGGGGCACACGGCTGTGAGGGGACCCCCGCACCCCCCAAAAGGGGCTGGAGCACCTGGGGGACAGGGGAACCCTGAGTGTGCCCTAAAAGGGACAAACATCCCGATTCCAGCCTATATAGATGTCCCTGTTCGGCTCTGTAGGGGCGTCCTGATTCCAGTTTATAGGGGCACCCCGATTCCACCCTATAGGGACACCCCGATTGTCCCCTGAAGGGGCAAAACACTCCGATTCCACCCTATAGGGGCACCCCGATTCCAGCTTATAGGGGCACCCTGATTCCACCCTATAGGGGCACCCTGATTCCAGCTTATAGGGGCACCCCGATTCCAGCCTATAGGGACACCCCAATTCCACCCTATAGGGACACCCCAATTCCACCGTATAGGGGCACCCCCGATTGTCCCCTGAAGGGGCAAACACCCCGATTCCACCCTATAGGGGCACCCTGATTCCAGCCTATAGGGGCACCCCAATTCCACCCTATAGGGGCACCCCAATTGTCCCCTGAAGGGGCAAACACCCCGATTCCACCCTATAGGGGCACCCCGATTCCAGCCTAAATAAATGTCCCTGTTCGGCCCTATAGGGGCACCCCGATTCCACCCTATACAAACATCCCTGTTCAATCCTATAGGGGCACCCCAATTCCACCCTATAGGGGCACCCCAACTGTCCAGGGGCAAACACCCCGATTCCAGCCTATACAGATGTCCCTGTTTGGCCCTATAGGGGCACCCCGACTCCATCCTAAATAAACGTCCCTGTTCCACCCTATAGGGGCACCCTGATTCCCCCTATAGGGGCACCCCAATTCCACCCTATACAAACATCCCTGTTCAGCCCTATAGGGGCACCCCAATTCCACCCTATACAAACATCCCTGTTCAGCCCTATAGGGGCACCCCAATTCCACCCTATAGGGGCATCCCCGATTGTCCCCTGAAGGGGCAAACACCCCAATTCCAGCCTATATAAACATCCTCGTTCAGCCCTATAGGGGCACCCCGATTCCCCTAAAGGGGCACCCTGATTTTCCCCTATATGGACGCTCACTATCAGACATGGCACAGGACACCCCAACTCCAGCTCCACCTGCACCCCGCTCCTCCCTGAGCCCCCCAAACCTCCCTGGGGGTGTCTGACCCACAATGTGGGGGTCCCCGAGACCCCCAAACCCTCACCTGGGGCACAGTGAGCACCCAGGCCATGGCACAGAACACCCCAACTCCAGCTCCACCTGCACCCCACTCCTCCCTGTGCCCCCCAAACCTCCCTGGGAGTGTCTGCCCCACATCATGAGGGTCCCCCAAGACCCCCAAACCCTTCTCAGAGGTGTGGTGGGCACCCAGGGCATGGCACAGGACACCCCAACTCCAGCTCCACCTGCACCCCACTCCTGGCCCTGCATCCTCCTCCTCCTCAGTGCCCCCCAAACCTCCCTGGGGGTGTCTGCCCCACAATGTGGGGGTCCCCCAGCCCCCCGTACCCTCGTCGGGGGCACAGTGAGCACCCCGAGCTTGGCACAGGACACCCCAACTCCAGCTCCACCTGCATCCTGTTCTTCCCTATGCCCCCCAAACCTCCCTGGGGGTGTCTGCCCCCCAATGTGGGGGTCCCCCAGCCCCCCGTACCCTCGTCGGGGGCGTGGTAGGCCGCCAGGGCGTTGAGCATGTCGTAGATGACGTCGCGGATGGGCTCGGGGATGGGCGGCAGCGCGGCCGCCTTGGCCGGCGTGGTCTTCACCAGCTGCACCGCGTTGGGGCCCTTGATGCGCAGGTTCTCGAACTCATCGTCCGAGGCTGCCAAACGGGGGGCGGGGAGGGGGGAAAAGATGGGGGTCAGAGCTTTGGGGGGCTCCCCGGGGGTGGCCGGCTGGGGATGGGGTGTGGGGCCCACGCGGCGGCGGCGAGGATGGGATGGGAGCCCGGTTTTGGGGGGGGGGGGGGGGGGTTGCAGGGGGGCCCCTGAGGGCAGAGGGACCCCATAGATCTCTGTTTTGGGGGTAGAGGCAGCCCTGGGACCCCCGAGGGTAAAGGGATCTGTGGGACCCCAGTTTTGGGGGGTGGAGGCAGAGCTGGGACCCCCGTTCTGGGGGTAAAGGGACCCCGGGACCCCTTTTTCTGGGGGTAGAGGCACCTCTGGGATCCCCTCCAGGAGCTCTCCCAGGACCCCATTACGGATGCCAGGGACCCCCCAGGAGCCTGCCCTGTCCCCGTGCCCCCTCCAGGACCCCGTGCCCCCGTACCCCCCCCTCCAGGACCCCCCTGTGCCCCCGTACCCCCCCTCCAGGACCCCCCGTGTCCCCTCCTCCCCTCCAGGACCCTCCCTGTGCCCCGTCCAGGACCCCCTCATGTCCCCATGCCCCCTCCAGGACCCTCCCTGTGCCCCCATACCCTCTCCAGGACCCTCCCTGTGTCCCTTTCTCCCCTCTAGGACCCCCCTGTGTCCCCTCCAGGCCCCCCTGCGTCCCCATGGCCCCTCCAGGACCCCCCTGTGTTCCTTTCTCCCCTCCAGGCCCCTCCCCATGCCCCTGTGCCCCCTCCCCGTGTCCCTTTCTCCCCTCCAGGACCCTCCCTGTGCCCCCTCCAGGCCCCCCCCGTGTCCCTTTCTCCCCTCCAGGACCTTCCCCATGCCCCTGTGCCCCCTCCCCGTGTCCCTTTCTCCCCTCCAGGACCCTCCCCATGCCCCTGTGCCCCCTCCCCGTGTCCCTTTCTCCCCTCCAGGACCCTCCCCATGCCCCTGTGCCCCCTCCCCGTGTCCCTTTCTCCCCTCCAGGACCCTCCCCATGCCCAGGTGCCCCCTCCCCGTGTCCCTTTCTCCCCTCCAGGCCCCTCCCCACGCCCCCGTACCCCCTCCCGGCCCTTCCCCGTGCCCCCTCACCGGTGCCGGAGCCGCGCGGCGCGGGCAGGGCGATGCGGATGCAGCCGGTGGCCACCTCGGTGAAGACGTGGGGGCTGCGGCAGGCGGCGGGGCCCAGCACCCGCAGGATGTAATTCACCTCGCGGGAGCCCAGGCTGCCCGACACCACGCCGGACGTGGTGCTGCCCGCGCCGCTCGTGGCCGCCGAGCGCACCACCTGCGCGTGGGGACAGCGCGGGCACGGCGTGGGCACGCTGCGGGCACGCTGCGGGCACGCGCCCGGCGGGGCGAGCCCGGGCCGGCGCTGCCCGCGGGAACCTCCCCGTGGCAGCGCGGAGCCCCCGGAGGCACGGAGCCCCCGTCCCCCGTGTGCCCTGAACCCCCAAATCCCTGACCTCCCCATCCCGTGTCCCCTGCACCCCCAAATCCCCGATCCCCTTGTTCCCAGTGTCCCCTGCACCCCCAAATCCCCAATCCCCTCATCCCGTGTCTCCTGCACCCCCAAATCCCCGATCCCCTTGTTCCCAGTGTCCCCTGCACCCCCAAATCCCCAATCCCCTCATCCTGTGTCCCCTGCACCCCCAAATCCCCGATCCCCTCATCCCCTGTGTCCCCCGTGTCCCCTGCACCCCCAATTCCCTGATCCCTTCATCCCCTGTGTCCCCCATGTCCTCTGCACCCCCAATTCCCCGATCCCCTCACCCCCAGCCCCCCGTCCCTTTACCCCCAGGCCCTCAACTCCCCTCTCCCTTTGCTCCCCTCTCCCGTCACCCCCAGCTCTCCTCTCCCCTCTCCCCAACCCTGCTCTCCCCTCACCCCCATCCCCCGACCCCTCTCCTATCACCCCCAGCTCCCCTCACCCCCAGCCCCCTGTCCCGTCACCCCCAGCTCCCCTCACCCCCAGCCCCCTGTCCCTTTACCTCCAGCCCCCCAACTCCCCTCTCTCTTTGCTCCCCTCTCCCTTTGCTCCCCCTCTCCCATCACCCCCAACCCCCTGTCCTTTTACCTCCAGCCCCCCAACTCCTCTCTCCCTTTGCTCCCCTCTCCCTTTGCTCCCCTCTCCCCTCACCCCCAACTCCCTTCTCCCGTCACCCCCAGCCCTCTCTCCCTTTACCTCCAGCCCCGCAACTCCCCTCTCTCTTTGCTCCCCTCTCTCTTTGCTCCCCTCTCTCTTTGCTCCCCTCTCTCATCACCCCCAGCCCCGTCCCTTTACCTCCAGCCCCCCAACTCCCCTCTCCCTTTGCTCCCCTCTCCCGTTACCCAAAGCCCCATCCCTTTACCTCCAGCCCCCCAACTCCCCTCTCTCTTTGCTCCCCTCTCCCCTCACCCCCAACTCCTCTCTCCCGTTACCCCCAGCCCCCTCTCCCTTTACCCCCAGCCCCCCAACTCCTCTCTCCCTTTGCTCCCCTCTCTCTTTGCTCCCCTCACCCCCAACTCCCCTCTCCTGTTACCCCAGCCCCGTCCCTTTACCTCCAGTCCCCAACTCCCCTCTCCCTTTGCTCCCCTCTCCTGTTACCCGAAGCCCCATCCCTTTACCCCCAGCCCCCCAACTCCCCTCTCCCTTTTCCCCTCACCCCCAGCCCCCTGTCCTTTTACCTTCAGCCCCCAACTCCCCTCTCCCTTTGCTCCCCTCTCCTGTTACCCCCAGCCCCCTGTCCTTTTACCTTCAGCCCCCAACTCCCCTCTCCCTTTGCTCCCCTCTCCCTTTGCTCCCCTCTCCCTTTACCCCCAAGCCCCCCACCCCCCCTCACCCCCACCTTCTCCATGGTGTGCCGCAGCGTGCAGGGGTCCTCGATGATGTGCCGGAAGAGGAGGGTGACGAGCGGCGTGAAGCCGGTGAAGCCGGAGCTCTGCGTGAGCGCCAGGATGGTGCGGGTGGAGCGCAGCTCGGCGAACAGCAGCGCGTGCTTGTGCTGCCGCGTCAGGCGCAGGCAGAGGCGCAGCGTGGCGTGCAGCGTGTCGGGGTCCACGGGCACCCCCAGCATGCTGACGCACGCCCGCAGCACGGCCGGCACCGCCTCCTCCGCCAGGCCCCGCACCGGCGCCTCGCCGTCCGCGGCGCCGGGCTCCTCGGTGCCCGCGGCCGGCGGGGACGGGCACGGGGCGGTGGCGGTGCTGGGAGCGGCGGTGCTGGTGCTGCTGGTGGTGCTGCTGCTGGTGGTGGTGGTGGTGGTGGAGGAGGGGGGGGGGTCTTCGTCTGTGCAGGGGGGGTCTGAGGCTGTGAGGAGAGGGGGGGTCAGAAGGGGAGGTTGTGGGGGGGGGGGGGGGGTTGAGCAGACCGGTGGCTGCTGTGACCTCCATCCCCCCCCGTGGCTGCTGTGACCCCCATGACCCACCCATGGGCTCTCTGACCTCCCCATGGCCCCTTTGACCACCCCCCCCATGGCCACTATGACCCCCCCCCCCCCGTGGCTGCTGTGACCCCCATGACCCCCCCATGGGCTCTCTGACCCCCTCCCCGTGGCCACTGTGACCCCCATGACCCGCCCCATGGGCTCCCTGACGCCCCTCGTGGGCCCTTTGACCCCCTTCCCCCCCCCCATGGCCACTATGATCCCCCCTCCCCCCAAGGCTGCTGTGACCCCCATGACCCCCCCCCCCGTGGCCCCCTTGACCCCCTCCGTGGTCACTGTGCCTCCCCCCATGGGCTCTCTGATGCCCTTCGTGGCCCCTTTGACCCCCCCCGTGGCCACTGTGACCCCCATGACCCCCCCCCCGTGGTCTCTATGACCCCCCCATGGCCACTATGACTCCCCCGTGGCCCCTTTGACCCCCCCCAAGTGACCACTCTGATCCTCTGTGACCATTCTGACCCCCCCAGTGACCTCTCAGACCCCCCAAAACCCCTCAGTCCCCCCCCAACACTCCTCAGACCCCCCCAAAACCCCTCAGACCCCCCAAAAACCCCTCAGTCCCCCCCCCATGACCCCTCAGAGCCCACCCAAAACCCCTCAGACCCCCCCAAAATCTCTCAGTCCCCCCCCCAAAACCCCTCAGACCCCCCCAAAAACCTCTCAGTCCCCCGCCATGACCCCTCAGAGCCCACCCAAAACCCCTCAGACCCCCCCCAAAACCCCTCAGTCCCCCCCCAAAGCCCCTCAGACCCCCCCCAAAACCCCTCAGACCCCCCCCCCACGTACCGGGGGTCTCGTCCTTGCCCTTCCCCTCGGGGTCCTCGGCCCCCCCCTCGTCCCGGCCCTTCCCGGCGCGGGGGGGTCTCAGCAGGGTCAGCATCACCGGGCGCCGGTTCCCGGTCTCCTCGTTCACCTGGGCACAGCGGGGGCACACGGGGGGGTCACACGGGGGGCACACGGGGGCACACGGGGGGTACATGGGGGGCACACAGGGGGTACACGGGGGGCACACGGGGGGGGTCACACAGGGGGTACACGGGGGGCACACAGGGGGCACACGGGGGGGTCACACAGGGGGTACACGGGGGGCACACAGGGGGGTCACAGGGGGGTCACACAGGGGGCACACGGGGGGGTCACACGGGGGGTACACAGGGGGGTCACACAGGGGGTACACGGGGGGCACACAGGGGGGTCACAGGGGGGTCACACAGGGGGTACACGGGGGGCACACGGGGGGCACACGGGGGGGTCACACGGGGGGTACATGGGGGGCACACGGGGGGTACACGGGGGGCACACGGGGGGTACATGGGGGGCACACAGGGGGGGGGTCACACAGGGGGTACACGGGGGGCACACGGGGGGGTCACACGGGGGGGTCACACGGGGGGCACACGGGGGGGTCACACAGGGGGTACACGGGGGGCACACGGGGGGCACACGGGGGGGTCACACAGGGGGTACACGGGGGGCACACGGGGGGGTCACACAGGGGGTACACGGGGGGCACACGGGGGGCACACGGGGGGCACACGGGGGGTACACGGGGGGTACACGGGGGGGTCACACAGGGGGTACATGGGGGGCACACGGGGGGCACACGGGGGGCACACAGGGGGTACACGGGGCACACGGGGGGGGTCACACGGGGGGGTCACACGGGGGGTACATGGGGGGCACACAGGGGGCACACAGGGGGGTCACACAGGGGGTACACGGGGGGTACACGGGGGGCACACGGGGCACACGGGGGGCTCACAGGGGGCACACGGGGGGCACACGGGGGGCAGGGCTGGCATTGGGGACCCTCCCCATGGGTGACACTGGGGGGCCATGGGTGGCACTGGGGACCCTCCCCATGGGTGACACTGGGGGGCCATGGGTGACACTGGGGACCCCTCCCATGGGTGACACTGGGGGGCCATGGGTGACACTGGGGACCCCCCCCATGGGTGACACAGGGGGGCCATGGGTGACAGTGGGGACCCTCTCCATGGGTGTCACTGGGGGGTAGGGGTGGCACCAGGGACTCTCCCCACAGGTGACACTGGGGGGCCACAGGTGACACTGGGGACCCTCCCTGTGGGTGACACTGGGGGGCCATGGGTGGCACTGGGGAACCCCCCCCATGGGTGACACAGGGGGGCCATGGGTGGCACTGGGGACCCCCCCCCATGGGTGACACAGGGGGCAGGGGTGGCACTGGGGACGCTCCCCATGGGTGACACTGGGGGGCCATGGGTGACACTGGGGACGCTCCCCATGGGTGACACAGGGGGGCAGGGGTGGCACCAGGGATCCTCCCCATGGGTGACACCAGGGGGCCACAGGTGACACTGGGGGGCCATGGGTGGCACTGGGGGACCATGGGTGACACTGGGGACCCTCCCCATGGGTGACACTGGGGGGCCATGGGTGGCACTGGGGAACCCCCCCCATGGGTGACACAGGGGGGCCATGGGTGGCACTGGGGACCCTCCCCATGGGTGACACTGGGGGGCCATGGGTGACGCTGGGGACCCTCCCCATGGGTGACACAGGGGGGCCATGGGTGGCACTGGGGACCCCCCCCATGGGTGACACAGGGGGGCCATGGGTGGCACTGGAGACCCTCCCCCATGGGTGACACAGGGGGGCCATGGGTGGCACTGGGGACCCTCCCCATGGGTGACACTGGGGGCCATGGGTGACAGTGGGGACCCTCTCCATGGCTGTCACTGGGGGGTAGGGGTGGCACCAGGGACTCTCCCCACAGGGTGACACTGGGGGGCCACAGGTGCCACTGGGGACCCTCCCCGTGGGTGACACAGGGGGGCCATGGGTGACACTGGGGACCCTCCCCATGGGTGACACTGGGGGGCCATGGGTGACACTGGGGACCCTCCCCATGGGTGACACTGGGGGGCCATGGGCGGCACAGGGGACCCCCTCCCACAGGGTGACGGGGGGGCGTCCCCCTGTGCTGGGTGGCCCCAGGGCTGTGTCCCCCACCCTTAGGGTCGTGTCCCCCTTCACTGGGGCCGTGTCCCCGTGCCCTGGCTGCCCCCAGGCCGTGTCCCTGTGCCCTGGGGCTGTGTCCCTGTGCCGTGGCTGCCCCCAGGCCGTGTCCCTGTGCCCTGGGGCTGTGTCCCTGTGCCGTGGCTGACCCCTGAGCTGTGTCCCTGTGCCCTGGGGCTGTGTCTCTGTGCCCTCGCTGACCCTGGGGCCGTGTCCCTATGCCCCAGCTGACCCCAGGCCGTGCCCTCTATGCCCCGGCTGACCCCTGAGCTGTGTCCTTGTGCCCCTGGGGCCGTGTCCCTGTGCTCTGGGGCTGTGTCTCTGTGCCCTGGCTGCCCCCAGGCCATGTCCCTGTGCCCTGGGCCGTGTCCCTGTGCCCTGGCTGCCCCCAGGCCGTGTCCCCATGCCCTGGGGCTGTGTCCCTGTGCCCTGGCTGCCCCCAGGCCATGTCCCTGTGCCCCCAGGCTGTGTCCCTGTGCCCCAGGGGCCGTGTCCCTGTGCCCCCAGGGCTGTGTCTCTGTGTCCCTGGGTCCATGTCCCTGTGCCCCCAGGTTGTATCTCTGTACCCCAGCTGCCCCCAAGCCGTGTCCCCGTGCCCTGGGGCTGTGTCCCTGTGCCCCCAGGGCTGTGTCTCTGTGTCCCTGGGTCCACGTCCCTGTGCCCTGAGGCTGTATCTCTGTACCCCAGCTGCCCCCAGGCCGTGCCCTCGTGCCCCGGCTGCCCCCAGGCCGTGTCCCCATGCCCTGGCTGCCCCCAGGCCGTGTCCCTGTACCCCGGCTGCCCCCAGGCCGTGCCCCTGTGCCGTGCCCAGCGCGGTACCTGCACCATGGTGGTGAACTGCACGGTGTAGCGGCGCCGGCCGGCCGTGAAGCGCACGCTGGGCTCTCCGGCCCTCCAGGCCGCGTCGATGGTGCTGTTGTTGCTGGCGCTGTAGCTGCACCAGCGGCCCGAGCGGTCGTCGAACCAGCGCCAGTTGTTGCCGCTCGCCTGCAGGTACTGGGGGGAAAGGGGGGGGTCAGCGGCCTGGAGCCCCCCCTGTGCCCCCCGACCCCGCTCGGGGCATCGCTGAGAGCGGCGCTGGGTCGTGGCGGGGTGGGCACGGTCAGACTGTCCCCTCCCAGGGACACGCTGTGTGCCCAGCACCCCAAAGCCCCTCCCCAGGACTCTGTGTGTCACTCCAATGTCACCCCAGGACCCCGTGTGTCACCCCTGTGTCACCCCAGCACCCCGTGTGTCACTCCTGTGTCACCCCAGGACCCCGTGTGTCACCCCTGTGTCCCCCCCAGCACCCCCTGTGTCACCCCTGTGTCACCCCAGCACCCCCTGTGTCACCCCTGTGTCACCCCAGCACCCCCTGTGTCACCCCTGTGTCCTCAGTACCCCTGTGTCACCCCTGTGTCCCCAAGGCTCTGTCACCCCGTGTGTCTCCCCCAGCACCCCCTGTGTCACCCCAGCACCCCGTGTGTCACCCCGGTGTCCCCTGAGACCCCCCTGTGTCACCCCTGTGTCCCCAGACCCCGTGTGTCACCCCTGTGTCACCCCAGTACCTCCTGTGTCACCCCTGTGTCCCCCCCCAGCACCCCCTGTGTCACCCCTGTGTCACCCCAGTACCCTGTGTCACCCCAGCACCCTGTGTCACCCCCTGTGTCCCCTCAGACCCCCTGTGTCACCCCTGTGTCCCCAAGGCTCTGGCACCCCTGTGTCCCCTCATACCCCATGTGTCACCCCTGTGTCACCCCAGGACCCCCTGTGTCACCCCTGTGTCACCCCTGTGTCCCCAGCACCCCGTGTCACCCCTGTGTCCCCCCCAGCACCCTGTGTCACCCCTATGTCACCCCAGCACCCCCCGTGTCACCCCTGTGTCCCCCCCAGCACCCTGTGTCACCCCTATGTCACCCCAGCACCCCCTGTGTCACCCCTGTGTCCCCCCCAGCACCCTGTGTCACCCCTATGTCACCCCAGCACCCCCCGTGTCACCCCTGTGTCCCCCCCAGCACCCTGTGTCACCCCTATGTCACCCCAGCACCCCCTGTGTCACCCCTGTGTCCCCCCCAGCACCCTGTGTCACCCCTATGTCACCCCAGCACCCTGTGTCACCCCTGTGTCACCCCAGGACCCTGTGTCACCCCTGTGTCCCCCCAGCACCCTCTGTGTCCCCCCTGCGTCCCCTCAGACCCCCCTGTGTCACCCTCTGTGTCCCCCCAGCACCCCGTGTGTCCCCCCTGCATCCCCTCAGACCCCCCTGTGACCCCTCACCCCAAGGACCCCGTGTCCCTCACACGTCCCCACCCCAGGACCCTGCATCTCCCAGAAACGTCCCCCCAGGACCCCCCCCACAACACTGTGTCCCCCCCCTCCCCCATCCCGGACCCCAAAACCCCCCCACCCCACCCCACCCCACCCCACCCCAGCCCCCCTCAGGACCCTCTCCCCCCCCACGATCCCAAATCTCCCCTCCACAAATCCCAAACTCCCCGTGGCTGCTCCCCCCCCATCCCAGACCCACCGTGAGTCCCCAGGAGCCCCCTGTGTCCCCTCCCAGCCCCCCCAAACTCCCCCAGGAGCCCCCAAAACCCCCCCAGGACCCCCCAAAACCCCCCCCACCTTGTTCATCTGCGCGCGGCGCTTGGAGGACACGGCCGTCTTCTCGTAGAAGTCGATCAGCAGCAGCACGGGGGTGATCCACCTGGTGGTGGAGAGGGGAAAAAGGGCTGTGAGAGCATCTGGGGAGGGGTTTTGGGGTGTCTGGGGGGGGGTCCAGGAGGAGGTGGGGTCACCCCGATCTCCTTACTTGGGGGTCTGCACCTCCTTGTGCTCCTTGGCCGCCTGCAGGCACGGCTGCACCACCTCCAGCAGCTTGATCAGCACGTCCAGCACGCAGCTGGACTCCACCACGCGGGCACAGGGCAGCTTCAGCTCCTGGGGGGGGTCAGGGGTACCCCAAAAGCATCAGCACCCCCAAAAACCCACCGAAACAGCCCCAAAAACCCACCGAAACAGCCCCAAATATCCACCAAAACACCCCAAAACAGCCCCAAACCAGCACGCAGCTGGACTCCACCACGCGGGCACAGGGCAGCTTCAGCTCCTGGGGGGGGTCAGGGGTACCCCAAAAGCATCAGCACCCCCAAAAACCCACCGAAACAGCCCCAAAACCCACTGAAACAGCCCCAAATATCCACTGAAACAGCCCCAAATATCCACCAAAACACCCCAAAACAGCCCCAAACCAGCACGCAGCTGGACTCCACCACGCGGGCACAGGGCAGCTTCAGCTCCTGGGGGGGTCAGGGGTACCCCAAAAGCATCAGCACCCCCAAAAACCCACTGAAACAGCCCCAAAAACCCACCGAAACAGCCCCAAAAACCCACCGAAACAGCCCCAAAACCCACTGAAACAGCCCCAAATATCCACTGAAACAGCCCCAAATATCCACTGAAACAGCCCAAAAATCCACGGAAACAGCCCTGAAATAGCCCCAAACCAGTCCCAAATATCCACTGAAATACCCCAAAACAGCCCAAAATCCACCGAAACAGCCCCAAACACCCCAAACCAGCCCAAAATCCACTGAAACAGCCCCAAACACCCCAAAACAGCCACAAATACCCCAAAACAGCCCAAAATCCACCGAAACAGCCCGAAACACCCCAAACACCCCCAAACAGCCCCAAACATCCACTGAAACAGCCCCAAAACAGCCCCAAATATCCACTGAAACACCCCAAATATCCACCGAAATATCCAGCTTTAGGGGTGCCCCCCTCCCAGCTTTAGGGGTGCCTCCTCCCAGGTTTTGGGGTGCCCCCTCCCAATCTCTGGGGTGCCCCCCAGCCTTTGGGGTGCCCTCCCAGCTTTAGGGGTGCCCCCTCCCAGCTTTTGGGGTGCCCCTCAGCCTTTGGGGTGCCCCCTCCCAGGTTTAGAGGTGCCCTCCCAGATTTAGGGGTACCCCCCAGGTTTTGGGGTGCCCGCCAGCCTTTGGGGTGCCCCCTCCCAGCTTTAGGGGTGCCCCCCCAGGTTTTGGGGTGTCCTCCCAGGTTTTAGGGGTCCCCCCTCAGGTTCAGAGGTGCCCTCTCCCAGCTTTAGGGGTACCCCTAGGCTTTGGGATGCCCACCAGGCTTTGGGGTGTTCCCCCAGCTTTTGGGGTGCCCTCCAGGCTTTGGGGTGCCCCCTCCCAGCTTTAGGGGTACCCCCCAGGCTTTGGGGTGCCCTCCCAGCTTTAGGGGTGCCCTCCAGGTTTAGGGGTACCCCCCAGGTTTTGGGGTGCCCTCCCAGGTTTTGGGGTGCCCTCCCAGCTTTAGGGGTGCCCCATCCCAGCTTTAGGGGTGCCCCCCAGACTTAGGGATGCCCTCCAGGTTTAGGGGTACCCCCCAGGTTTTGGGGTGCCCTCCCAGGTTTTGGGGTGCCCTCCCAGCTTTAGGGGTGCCCCCTCCCAGCTTTAGGGGTGCCCCCCAGACTTAGGGGTGCCCTCCCAGCTTTAGGGGTGCCCCCCAGGTTTTGGGGTGCCCCCCCAGGTTTTGGGGTGCCCCCTCCCAGCTGCGGGTACCTCGAAGAGCAGCGTGAGCAGCAGGATGCGCGTGGCCAGGTTGGAGGCCTGGGGCAGCGTGGCCATCTGGCTGATCCACTCCGACACCGTCTTGGTGTCGCTGGTGGTCAGCGGCACGGCCGCCTTGATGAGCACATCGGCCGCCTCCCACACCTGCGGGTCAGGGGGTCAGGGGGGTCAGTGGGGTCAGGGGGGTTCAGGGGGGTCAGGGGGGTCAGTGGGGTCAGGGGGGTTCAGTGGGGTCAGGGGGGTCAGGGTGGTCAGTGGGGTGAGGGGGGTCAGAGGCACGGCCGCCTTGATGAGCACATCGGCCGCCTCCCACACCTGTGGGTCAGGGGGTCAGGGGGGTCAGGCGGGTCAGGGGGGTTCAGGGGGGTCAGGAGGGTTCAGGAGGGTTCAGGGGGGTCAGGGGGGTCAGGGGGGTTCAGTGGGGTCAGGGGGGTCAGGAGGGTTCAGGGGGGTTCAGGGGGGTCAGTGGGGTCAGGGGGGTTCAGTGGGGTCAGGGGGGTCAGGAGGGTTCAGGGGGGTTCAGGGGGGTCAGTGGGGTCAGGGGGGTTCAGGGGGGTCAGTGGGGTCAGGGGGGTCAGGGGGGTCAGCAGCACGGCCGCCTTGATGAGGACATCGGCCGCCTCCCACACCTGTGGGTCAGGGGGTCAGTGGGGTCAGGGGGGTTCAGGGTGGTCAGTGGGGTCAGTGGGGTCAGGGTGGTCAGTGGGGTGAGGGGGGTCAGCGGCACGGCCGCCTTGATGAGCACATCGGCCGCCTCCCACACCTGGGGGTCAGGGGGTCAGGGGGGTCAGAGGGGCACCTCCCACAGCTGGGGGTCAGTGGGGTCAGGGGGGTCAGTGGGGTCAGGGTGGTCAGGGGGGTTCAGGGTGGTCAGGGGGGTCAGCGGGGTCAGGGGGGTCAGGGGGGTTCAGGGTGGTCAGTGGGTCGGGGGGTCAGGGGGGCTCAGGAGGGTTCAGGGTGGTCAGGGTGGTCAGTGGGGTCAGGGTGGTCAGTGGGGTCAGTGGGGTCAGTGGCACGGCCGCCTTGATGAGCACATCGGCCACCTCCCACACCTGGGGGTCGGGGGGGTCAGGGGGGTCAGTGGGGTCAGGGGGGTTCAGGAGGGTCAGTGGGATCAGGGGCTCAGTGGGGTAAGTGGGGTCAGGGGAGTCAGGGGGGTTCAGGGGGGTCAGTGGGGTCAGGGGGATCAGGGGGGTCAGGGTGGTCAGTGGGGTCAGTGGGGCATGGCCGCCTTGATGAGGACATCGGCCGCCTCCCACACCTGGGGGTCAGTGGGTCAGGGGGGTTCAGGGTGGTCAGTGGGGTCAGGGGGTCAGTGGGGTAAGCAGGGTCAGGGTGGTCAGTGGGGTTCAGGGTGGTCAGTGGGGTCAGGGTGGTCAGTGGGGTCAGTGGGGCACGGCCGCCTTGATGAGCACATTGGCCGCCTCCCACACCTGGGGGTCAGGGTGGTCAGTGGGACGTGGTGGCCACATCCCACACCTGGGGGTCAGTGGGGGTCAGGGGGTCAATGGGGGTCAGTGTGGGTCAGTGGGGGCACCTCCCACACCTGGGGGTCAGGGGGTCAATGGGGGTCAGTGGGGGCACCTCCCACACCTGGGGGTCAGTGGTCAGTGGGACGTGGTGGCCGCCTCCCACACCTGGGGGTCAGGGGGTCTCTCTCGGGGCGGCTTTGGGGGGTCAGGGGGTCTCGGGGGGTTCAGGTACACGGGGCCATTGTACCCATGGCCCTCACGAGCACGTCAGGGGGCTCAGAGGGCCCAGAGGGTCTCAGGTGGGTTTAAGGGTCTCAGGGCAGTCTTAGGGCGGGTTTAGGCTGGGTTTAAGTGCTCTAAGCCCATCCCTACCTGCTGCACCACCTGCTCGAGCACCGAGTCGCGCTAGGCCGGGCCGTTGTGGCCCAGGGCTCTCACAGGGCTCAGGGGGCTCAGTGCAGGTTCAGGGATCTCAGGGAGGGTTTAGGGGATCTCAGGTGGGTTTAGGGCAGTTTTAGGGCAGATTTAAGCGCTCCAAGCCCATCCCTACCTGCTGCACCACCTGCTTGAGCACGCTGTCGCGCTAGGCCGGGCCGTTGTGGCACACAGCTCTCACAGGGCTCAGGGATCGCAGGGTGGGTTTAGGGGTCTCAGGGCAGTTTTAGGACAGTTTTAGGCTGGGTTTAAACACTCCAAGCCCATCCCTACCTGCTGCACCACCTGCTTGAGCACTGAGGCGCGCTAGGCCGGGCCGTTGCGGCGCACGGCTCTCACAGGGCTCAGGGATCTCAGGGTGGGTTTAGGGGTCTCAGGGCAGTTTTAGGACAGTTTTAGGCTGGGTTTAAACACTCCAAGCCCATCCCTACCTGCTGCACCACCTGCTTGAGCACTGAGTCGCGCTAGGCCGGGCCGTTGCGGCGCACGGCTCTCACAGGGCTCAGGGCAGGTTCAGGGGTCTCAGGGTGGGTTTAGGGGTCTCAGGTGGGTCTCAGGGCAGTTTTAGGGCAGATTTAGGCTGAGTTTAAGCACTCCAAGCCCATCCCTACCTGCTGCACCACCTGCTTGAGCACGCTGTCGCGCTAGGGCCGGGCCGTTGCGGCGCACGGCTCTCACAGGGCTCAGGGGGCTCAGGGCGGGTTCAGGGGTCTCAGGGTGGGTTTAGGGGTCTCAGGTGGGTCTCAGGGCAGTTTTAGGCTAGGTTTAAGCACTCCAAGCCCATCCCTACCTGCTGCACCACCTGCTTGAGCACCGAGTCGCGCTAGGCCGGGCCGTTGCGGCGCACGGCTCTCACAGGGCTCAGGGTGGGTTCAGGGGTTCTCAGGGTGGGTTCAGGGATCTCAGGGTGGGTTTAGGCGATCTCAGGGCAGTTTTAGGCTAGGTTTAAACACTCCAAGCCCATCCCTACCTGCTGCACCACCTGCTTGAGCACGCTGTCGCGCTAGGCCGGGCCGTCGCGGTGCACGGCTCTCACAGGGCTCAGGGGGCTCAGGGTGGATTTAGGGGTCTCAGGGTGGGTTTAGGGCAGATTTAGGGGATCTCAGGGCAGATTTAGGCTAGGTTTAAACACTCCAAGCCCATCCCTACCTGCTGCACCACCTGCTTGAGCACGCTGTCGCGGTAGGCCGGGCCGTTGCGGCGCACGGCCGTCATGAGCAGGTCGCAGACGCGGTACACGGTGTCGGGCAGCTCGTCCAGCAGCTGCGAGCAGCCGGGCAGCATGGCGTCCGTGAAGGCGCCCAGCTCGGCCGGCTCCAGCGGCTCGGCCCCCTCGAACTTCTCCAGGCACTTGGCCTCCTCCTCCTCCTGGCGCTCCCGCGCCCGCCGCTCCTCCTCCTCCTTGCGGCACGCGGCCTCCTGGGCAGGGGGGAGGGGGTGAGGGGAGAAAGAGGGGGGGGGTGGGGTTTGGGGGGGGGGGATGGGGGTTGGAGGGGGGGGAATGGGGGAATGGGGGGGAATGGGGTTTGGGGGGGGGGAAAATGGGGTTTTGGAGGGGGGGAAATGGGGGGAAATGGGGTTTGAAGGGGGGGAAATGGGGTTTGGAGGGGGAAAAATGGGGTTTGGGGGTAGGAAATGGGGGGGAATGGGGTTTGGAGGGGGGGAAATGGGGGTTGGAGGGGGGAAATGGGGGGGGAATAGGGGGGAAATGAGGGGGAAATGGGGGGAAATGGGGTTTGGAGGGCGGGTGGGGTTTGGAGGGGGAATGGGGGTTGGAGGGGGGAAATGGGGGGGAAATGGGGTTTGGGGGGTGGGAAATGGGGGGAATGGGGGTTGGAGGGGGGAAATGGGGGGGAAATGGGGGGAAATGGGGGAAATGGGGGATGGGATGGGAAATGGGGTTTAGGGGGTGGGAAATGGGGGGGGAATGGGGTTTGGGATGGGAATGGGGGAAATGGGGTTTGGAGGGTGGGAAATGGGGGGAAATGGGGTTTGGAGGGGGGAAATGGGGGGGAAATGGGGTTTGGAGGGGGGAAATGGGGTTTGGGATGGGAAATGGGGGTTTGGGGGGTGGGGAAATGGGGGGAAATGGGGTTTGGGATGGGAAATGGGGGTTTGGGGGGGGAAATGGGGGGAAATGGGGTTTGGAGGGGGGGAAATGGGGGGAAAGGGGGTTTGGGATGGGAAATTGGGTTTGGGGGGTGGGAAATGGGGGAAATGGGGTTTGGGATAGGAAAATGGGGGTTTGGGGGGGGAAATGGGGGGGAAATGGGGTTTGGGGGTGGGAAATGGGGGGAAATGGGGTTTGGAGGGGGGAAACGGGGGGAATAGGGTTTGAAGGGGGGAAATGGGGTTTGGGAGGGGGAAAATGGGGTTGGGGGTAGGAAATGGGTGGAATGGGGTTTGGAGAGGGGAAATGGGGGGTTGGAAGGGGAAAATGGGGTTTGGTGAGGGGAAATGGGGGTTTGGGGGGTGGGAAATGGGGGGGGAAATGGGGTTTGGAGAGGGAAAATGGGGGGAATGGGGGTTTGGGGGGTGGGAAATGGGGGAAATGGGGTTTGGAGGGGGGGAAATGGGGTTTGGAGGGGGGAAATGGGGGGAACTGGGGGGGAAATGGGGTTCTGGGGGGGTGGGAAATGGGGGGAAATGGAGTTTGGGGGGTGGGGAAATGGGGGAAATGGGGTTTGGGGGTGGGAAATGGGGGGAAATGGGGTTTGGAGGGGGACAAATGGGGGGAAATGGGGCTTTGGACGGGGGGGAAATGGGCGGGAATGGGGGAAATGGGGTTTGGGGGGTGGGAATGGGGGGGGAAATGGGGTTTGGGGGTGGGAAATGGGGGAATGGGGGGAAATGGAGGGGAAATGGGGGTTTGGGGGTGGGAATGGGGTTTGGAGGGGGGGAAATGGGGGTTTGGGGGTGGGAAATGGGGCTTTGGGGTGGGAAATGGGGATTTGGGGTGGGAATGGGGATTTGGCGGGTCCCCAGGCCGCTCCCACCTCCGGGGACTCGGCGCGCTGCTCCATGGGGATGTCCTGGCCCAGGGACATGGCGATGGCCCTCATCATCTGATCCTCCTCCGACATGCTCAGGTCCTGGGGCAGCACAGGGGCTGGGACCCCCAGAGCACCCCAAAACCCCCGAAACCACCCCAAAACCCCTGCCGGGATCCCCAAAAACCCCCCAGAGCACCCCAAAACCCCCGAAACCACCCCAAAACCCCCGCAAAACCCACTGGGACCCCATAAACCTCCCAAACCGCCCCAAAAACCCCTGAAACCACCCAAAACCCCCGCCAGGACCCCAAAAACCCCCCAGAGCACCCCAAAACCCCCACCGGGACCCCAAAAACCCCCTAGAGCACCCCAAAACCCCCACCGGGACCCCCAAAAACCCCCCAGAGCACCCCAAAATCCCCACCGGGACCCCCAAAAACCCCCGCAAAACCCACCTGGGACCCCCATAAACCTCCCCAAACCGCCCCAAAAACCCCTGAAACCACCCCAAATCCCCCGCCGGAACCCCCAAAAACCCCCCCAGAGCACCCCAAAACCCCTGAAACCACCCCAAAACCCCCGCCGGGACCCCCAAAACCTCCCAGAGCACCCCAAAACCACCCCCATGTTCCCACCCCCTTCCCCCTGACCCCCCCCCTCACCCTGGCCGAGCTCCCCCTGAACCCCCCACGCTCCCATCCCCCCCTCACCCTTCACCCCCCTGGCCCCCCTGTTCCCATCCCCCCTCACCCTGGCCAAGCCCCCCTGACCCCCCCATGTTCCCATCCCCCCTCACCCCCCCTGACCCCCCCATGTTCCATCCCCCCCTTACCCCCCTGACCCCCCCTTACCCCCCTGACCCCCCCCTCCCCCTGGCCGACCCCCCCTCACCCTGGCCGAGCCCCCAGCAGTGGGGGCGGGTGGGTCAGCAGGTACTCCGTCGCCTGCTCCATGGTGTTGGTGTTGAGCAGCGCCTCCATGGCGTGTTCCCGGGAGAAGCCCATGTCCATCAGCTGGGGGGCATGGGGGGCATGAGGGGGTCAGTGGGGCACGGGAGGGGTCAGCGGGGCACAGGGAGGGGTCAGCGGGGCACGGGCACCCCCAGAACCCCCCGTGCCCCCACTTTTTTCCCTCTAACTGCAGTTTCAAAGCCCCATTTCCATCCCAAAATCCATGTTTTCCCAGGAAAAGGCCGTGCCCATCAGCTGGGGGGGCACGGGGAGGGGTCAGCGGGCACGGGGAGGGGTCAGCGGGGCACAGGGAGGGGTCAGCGGGGCACGGGCACCCCGGAACCCCCCGTGCCCCCACTTTTTCACCCTCTAACCACGGTTTAAAAGCCCCATTCCCCCCCATTTCCCCCCCCATTTCCCATCCCCAAATCCCACATTTTCCCAGGAGAAGCCCGTGCCCATCAGCTGGGGGGTACAGGGGGCACAGGGAGGGGTCAGCGGGGCACGGGCACCCCCAGAACCCCCCGTGCCCCCACTTTTTTCCCTCTAACTGCAGTTTCAAAGCCCCATTTCCATCCCAAAATCCCATGTTTTCCCAGGAAAAGGCCGTGCCCATCAGCTGGGGGGCACGGGGGGCACGGGGAGGGGTCAGTGGGGCACAGGGAGGGGTCAGCGGGCACGGGGAGGGGTCAGGGGGGCACAGGGAGGGTCAGGGGGGCCACGGGGAGGGGTCAGCAGGCACGGGGAGGGTCAGGGGGGCACAGGGAGGGTCAGGGGCACAGGGAGGGGTCAGCGGGCACAGGGAGGGGTCAGCGGGCACAGGGAGGGGTCAGGGGGGCACAGGGAGGGGTCAGGGGGGCACAAGGAGGGGTCAGGGGGGCACGGGGAGGGGTCAGCAGGCACGGGGAGGGTCAGGGGGCACAGGGAGGGGTCAGGGGGCACAGGGAGGGGTCAGCGGGCACGGGGAGGGGTCAGGGGCACAGGGAGGGTTCAGCGGGCACAAGGAGGGGTCAGCGGGCACAAGGAGGGGTCAGGGGGGCACAGGAGGGGTCAGGGGGCACAGGGAGGGGTCAGCAGGCACGGGGAGGGGTCAGCAGGCACGGGGAGGGGTCAGGGGGCACAAGGAGGGGTCAGGGGGGCACAGGGAGGGGTCAGGGGGCTCGGGGCAGGGTTGAGGGGGTCCCAAAGATGAAGTTTGGGGTCCCAAGGCCGAATTTGGAGTCCCAAGGATGAGTCTGGGGGTCCCAGTGCCCAGTTTGGGCTCCCAGTGCCCAGTCTGGGCTCCCAGTACCCACTCTGGGCTCCCAGTGCTCTCTCAGCTCCCAGTTTCCTCTCCCAGTCTGCTCTCCCAGCTCCCAGTTTACTCTCCCAGTTTCCCCTCCCAGCTCCCAGTTTCCCCTCCCAGCTCCCAGTTCCCCAGTTCCCAGTTACTCCACCCATCTTCCAGTTTCCTCTCCCAGTCTACTCTCCCAGCTCCCAGTTTACTCTCCCAGTTTCCCCTCCCAGTTCCCCTCCCATCTCCCAGCTCCCAGTTTCCTTTCCCAGTCTGCTCTCCCAGTTCTCAGTTTCCCCTCCCAGTTCCCCATATCCAGTTTCCCCTCCCAGTTTGCTCTCCCAGCTCCCCATCTTCCAGTTCCCCCTCCCATCTCCCAGTTCCCCAGTTCTCAGTTTCCCCTTCCAGCTCCCCATCTCCCAGTTCCCAGTTCCCCATCTCCCACTCCCCCATCTCCACTCCCATCTCCCACTCCCCATCTCCCAGTTCCCCCTCCCATCTCCCAGTCCCCCATCTCCCCCTCCTCCATCTCCCAGTTCCCACTCCCCCATCTCCCATCTCCCACTCCCCCATCTCCCAGTTCCCAGTTCCCACTCCCCCATCTCCCATCTCCCCCATCTCCCATCTCCCCCTCCCCCATCTCCCAGTTCCCAGTTCCCACTCCCCCATCTCCCAGTTCCCACTCCCCCATCTCCCAGTTCCCCCTCCCATCTCCACTCCCCATCTCCATCTCCCCCTCCCCCATCTCCAGTTCCCACTCCCCCATCTCCAGTTCCCAGTTCCCCATCTCCCACTCCCCCATCTCCCACTCCCCCATCTCCCAGTTCCCAGTTCCCCATCTCCCATCTCCCCCATCTCCCCCTCCCCCATCTCCCACTCCCCCATCTCCCACTCCCCCATCTCCCACTCCCCCATCTCCCAGTTCCCCAGCTCCCAGTTTTCTCTCCCAGCTCCCAGTTTACTCTCCCAGTTTCCAGTTCCCCCATCTCCCACCTCCCCATCTCCCACTCCCCCATCTCCAGTTCCCCAGCTCCCAGTTTCCCCTCCCCAGCTCCAGTTTCCCCTCCCCAGCTCCCAGTTTCCCCTCCCATCTCCCAGTTCCCCATCTCCCAGTTCCAGTTCCCCATCTCCCAGTTCCCCCATCTCCCAGCTCCCCATCTCCCATCTCCCCCATCTCCAGTTCCCCAGCTCCCAGTTTTTCTCTCCCAGCTCCCAGTTTACTCTCCCAGTTTCCAGTTCCCCATCTCCCACCTCCCCATCTCCCACTCCCCCATCTCCCCTCCCCATCTCCCACTCCCCCATCTCCCAGTTCCCAGTTCCCCATCTCCCATTCCCCCATCTCCCACTCCCCCATCTCCCATCTCCCAGCTCCCCATCTCCATCTCCCCCTCCCCATCTCCCACTCCCCCATCTCCCCCTCCCCATCTCCCACTCCCCCATCTCCCAGTTCCCAGTTCCCCATCTCCCATCTCCCCCATCTCCCCCATCTCCCACTCCCCCATCTCCCCCTCCCCCATCTCCCAGTTCCCAGTTCCCATCTCCCATCTCCCCCATCTCCCACTCCCCCATCTCCCAGCTCCCCATCTCCCATCTCCCCCTCCCCCATCTCCCAGTTCCTAGTTCCCCATCTCCCACTCCCCATCTCCACTCCCCCCATCTCCCATCTCCCACTCCCCCAGCTCCCCAGTTCCCCAGCTCCCAGTTTTCTTCCCAGCTCCCAGTTTACTCTCCCAGTTTCCCCTCCCATCTCCCAGTTTCCCCTCCCATCTCCCACTCCCCATCTCCCAGTTCCCCTCCCCACCTCCCACTCCCCCATCTCCCATCTCCCAGTTCCCCCTCCCCCATCTCCCCCTCCCCGCGGTGCCCACCTGCTGCAGCTGCTGTTGGTTGACGTGTGGCTCCCGCCGGGGCCCCCCCTCGTCGCCGCCGGCCTCGTCGGCCGCGGGCCCCTCTCTCTCCCGGCCCAGGCGCTCGCGCAGCAGCGGCTCGGCGCGCAGGATGTGGCACAGGATGGCCAGCATGACTCGGCCATGCGCCCGCCGTACACCTTCAGCGGCCGCCGCTGCCACAGCTGCTTGATGCACGCGAACGCCGCCTGGGCACGGCGCCGGCGCGGTCACCGCGCTGCCAGGGCCACGGCGGCGCCGCAAAATGCACCCCACAAAGGGTCCCACAAAGGGTCCCACAAGGAGTCCCCAAAATGCACCCCACAAAGGGTCCCACAAAGGGTTCCACAAAGGGTTCCACAAAGGGCCACCCAAAGGGTCCCCAAAGTGCCACCCAAAATGCACCCCACAAAGGGTTCCACAAGAGTCCCAAAGTGCACCCCAAAGGGTCCCACAAAGGGTCCCCAAAGGGTCCCCAAAGTGCCACCCAAAATGCACCCCAAAGGGTCCTACAAAGGGTCCCCAAAGGGTCCCACAAAGGGTCCCCAAAGTGCCACCCAAAATGCACCCCAAAGGGTCCCACAAAGGGTTCCACAAAGGGTCCCCAAAGGGTCCCACAAGGAGTCCCCAAAGTGCACCCCAAAGGGTCCCACAAAGGGTTCCCCAAAGGGTCCCCAAAGGGCCACCCAAAATGCACCCCAAAGGGTCCCACAAAGTGCCCCCAAAGTGCCCCACAAACCGCCCCCAGCGGCTCCCAAAGCGCCACCCAAAGTGCCCCACAAAGGGCCCCCAAACTGCCACCCAAAATGCACCCCAAAGGGTCCCACAAGGAGTCCCCAAAGTGCCACCCAAAATGCACCCCAAAGGGTCCCACAAAGGGTCCCCAAAGTGCCACCCAAAATGCACCCCAAAGGGTCCCACAAAGGGTCCCCAAAGGGTCCCCAAAGTGCCACCCAAAATGCACCCCAAAGAGTCCCACAAAGGGTCCCACAAAGGGTTCCACAAAGGGTCCCCAAAGGGTCCCACAAAGGGTGCCCAAAGGGTCCCACAAGGAGTCCCCAAAATGCACCCCAAAGGGTCCCCCAAAGGGTCCCCAAAGTGCCACCCAAAATGCACCCCAAAGGGTCCCACAAAGGGTCCCCAAAGTGCCCCACAAACTGCCCCCAGCGGCTCCCAAAGTGCACCCCAAAGGGCCCCCAAAGTGTCACCCAAAATGCACCCCAAAGGGTCCCACAAAGGGTTCCCCAAAGGGTCCCCAAAGTGCCACCCAAAGGGTCCCCCAAAATGCACCCCAAAGGGGTCCCCAAAGGGTCCCCAAAGTGCCCCACAAAGGGCCCCCAAAGTGTCACCCAAAATGCACCCCAAAGGGTCCCACAAAGGGTTCCCCAAATGCCCCTCAAAGGGTCCCCCAAAGGTTCCCACAAAGGGTCCCACAAAGGGTTCCCCAAAGGGTCCCCAAAGTTCCACCCAAAGGGTCCCCCAAAATGCACCCCAAAGGGTTCCCCAAAGGGTCCCCCAAAATGCACCCCAAAGGGTTCCCCAAAGGGTCCCCCAAAATGCACCCCAAAGGGGTCCCCAAAGGGTCCCCAAAGTGCCACCCAAAGGGTCCCACAGTGTCCCCCAAAGTGCCCCACAAAGGGTCCCCAAATCCTCCCCCAAATCCCCATCCCCTCCCTTAATTCCCCCTTTCCCACCCCCAAATCCCCCCAAATCCCCCCCAAAATCCCCATTCCCCCCCCAATCCCACCCCAAATCCCCCTCCAAATCCCCATTCCCCCCCAAATCCCCATTCCCCCCCCAATCCCCCCCAAATCCCCTTTCCCACCCCAAAATCCCCCCCCAAAATCCCCATCCCCTCCCTCAATTCCCCCTTTCCCACCCCCAAATCCCCCCAAAATCCCCATTCCCCCCCAATCCCACCCCAAATCCCCCCCCAAAATCTCCATCCCACCCCCAAATCCCCCCCAAAATCCCCATCCCCACCCCCCAATCCCCCCCAAATCCCCATTCCCACCCCAAAATCCCCCCCAAAATCCCCATCCCCTCCCTCAATTCCCCCTTTCCCACCCCCAAATCCCCCCCAAAATCCCCATTCCCCCCCCAATCCCCCCCCAAATCCCCTTTCCCACCCCCAAATCCCCCCCAAAATCCCCATCCCCACCCCCCAATCCCCCCCAATCCCCCCCCAAATCCCCTTTCCCACCCCAAAATCCCCCCCAAATCCCTATTCCCACCCCAAAATCCCCCCCAAATCCCCCCAAAATCTCCATCCCACCCCCAAATCCCCCCAAAATCCCCATTCCCCCCCAATCCCACCCCAAATCCCCCCCAAAATCTCCATCCCCACCCCCAAATCCCCCCCAAAATCTCCATCCCACCCCCAAATCCCCCCCAAAATCCCCATCCCCACCCCCCAATCCCCCCCCAAATCCCCATTCCCCCCCCATCCCCCCCCAATCCCCCCCAAAATCCCCCCCAAATCCCTATTCCCACCCCAAAATCCCCCCCAAATCCCCCCCCAAATCCCCCCCCGATGCCCCCCGCCCACCTTCTGGGTGACCACGAGGAAGCGCAGGGCGCTGAAGGGGGGGTGCCCGTGGGGGGGGGCCCTTGGCGGGCAGCGCGTGCGGCGACTCCAGCACCGTGCTGGGGTTCACCATCTTCTCCACCAGCATCAGCCACGCGTCCAGGAACTCGCCCGTGCCGTCGGGGAGGTCGGGGTGCTCCAGGCCCTCGCCCACCGGCACCTTGCCCCCCATGGACAGCGCCCAGTTGAAGGTCCTGGAAGGGGGGAAGGGGGAAAAATGAGATAAAACGACAAAAAAAAAATAAAGGATTTGGGGGTGGTGGGAGGGACCCCCCATCGTCCAGCACCCATCGCCCAGCACCCATCGTCCATTGTGCACCGTCCATCGCCCACTGCCCACGGCCCACTGCCCACCACCCATTGCCCACCCCCCATCGTCCAGCCCCCACCGCCCAGCACCCAGCACCCATCGCCCATCACCCACCACCCACCCCCCATCACCCACCACCCACCGCCCAGCACCCAGCACCCACTGCCCATTCCCCTTCACCCACCCCCCATTGCCCATGGCCCACCACCCACCGCCCAGCACCCACTGCCCACCCCCCATCACCCAGCACCCACTGCCCATTCCCCTTCACCCACCCCCCACTGCCCATGGCCCACTGCCCACCACCCATCGCCCAACCCCCATCGCCCAGCACCCATCGCCCACCCCCCATTGCCCATCACCCACCCCCCATCACCCATTGCCCACGGCCCACCCCCCACCCCCCACCCCCCATCGCCCACGGCCCACCACTCACCCCCCATCACCCACGGCCCACCACCCACTGCCCATCGCCCACCCCCCATCGCCCACCCAGGAGGGGAGCCGGGGAAAGGGCTGGAGGAGAACGGGGGCTGGGGGATGTGGGAAGGGGTTCAGGGGTGGGAAAGGGGGTTTAGGGGCCAGGGCAGTGTCCTGGGGAAGGGTCAGCGTCCTGGGCCTGTGGTCAGTGTCCTGGGCCTGTGGTCAGTGTCCTGGCCCCGGTCAGTGTCCTGGGGCCTGTGGTCAGTGTCCTGGGGCCTGTGGTCAGTGTCCTGGGCCCAGTCAGTGTCCTGGGCCTGTGGTCAGTGTCCTGGCCCCGGTCAGTGTCCTGGGCCTGTGGTCAGTGTCCTGGGGCAGGGTCAGTGTCCTGGGCCCGCAGTCAGTGTCCTGGGCCCAGTCAGTGTCCTGGGCCTGTGGTCAGTGTCCTGGGCCAGTGGTCAGTTTCTTGGGTCTGTGGTCAGTGTCCTGGGCCCGCAGTCAGTGTCCTGAGGCCTGTGGTCAGTGTCCTGGGCCCCGGTCAGTGTCCTGGGCCCGCAGTCATTGTCCTGGGCCCTGGTCATTGTCCTGGCCCCGGTCAGTGTCCTGGGGCCTGTGGTCAGTGTCCTGGGCCCGCAGTCATTGTCCTGTGCCCGCAGTCATTGTCCTGGCCCTGGTCATTGTCCTGGCCCTGGTCAGTGTCCTGGCCCCGGTCAGTGTCCTGGGCCCGCGGTCAGTGTCCTGGGCCTGTGGTCAGTGTCCTGGCCCTGGTCAGTGTCCTGGGCCCGCAGTCATTGTCCTGGCCCCGGTCAGTGTCCTGGCCCTGGTCAGTGTCCTGGGCCCGCAGTCATTGTCCTGGCCCTGGTCATTGTCCTGGCCCTGGTCAGTGTCCTGGCCCCGGTCAGTGTCCTGGGCCCGCGGTCAGTGTCCTGGGCCTGTGGTCAGTGTCCTGGGGCAGGGTCAGTGTCCTGGGCCCCAGTCATTGTCCTGGGCCTGTGGTCAGTGTCCTGGCCCTGGTCAGTGTCCTGGGCCCGCAGTCATTGTCCTGGCCCCGGTCAGTGTCCTGGCCCTGGTCAGTGTCCTGGGCCCGCAGTCATTGTCCTGGGCCCTGGTCATTGTCCTGGCCCCGGTCAGTGTCCTGGCCCTGGTCAGTGTCCTGGCCCCGGCCAGTGCCCGTGGCTCACTCGAAGAGCGCGTTGTGGCCGCCGGAGCAGAGGAACTTCTGCAGCATCAGGTGGTACGGGAACTTGCGCTCGTCGAACAGCATGGGCGACGTGAAGCCCACCGAGCAGATGAAGAACGTCAGCCTGGGGGCCGGACAGCGGTCAGCCGCTGACCACCGGCGCTGACCACCGGGACTGACCACCGGTGCTGACCACTGACCACCGGTGCTGACCACCGGTGCTGACCACCAGTGATGACCACTGGCACCAGGCCCCCTCCCCGCTCCCCAGCCCATCCCATCCCAGCCCCCTCCCCAGCCCATCCCATCCCATCCCATCCCATCCCATCCCAGCCCCCTCCCCATCCCATCCCATCCCATCCCATCCCATCCCATCCCATCCCATCCCATCCCATCCCATCCCATCCCAGCCCCCTCCCCATCCCATCCCAGCCCAGCCCAGCTCAGCCCATCCCATCCCATCCCAGCCCCCTCCCCATCCCATCCCAGCCCCCTCCCCATCCCATCCCATCCCATCCCATCCCATCCCATCCCAGCCCCCTCCCCCCTCCCCATTCCATCCCAGCCCCCTCCCCATCCCATCCCATCCCATCCCAGCCCCCTCCCCTCTCCCCATTCCATCCCAGCCCCCTCCCCTCTCCTCAGCCTCCCCACCCATCCCACTCCCATCCCCATCTCCCCATTCCCATCCCCAACCCCCTCCTATCCCCATCCCCGTTCCCACCCCCGTTCCCATCCCCTCCTGTTCCCACCTTCATCCCATCCCCCTCCTGTCCTCCTCCCCATCCCCTCCCATCCCCATCCCCGTTCTTGTCCCCATCCCTGTCCCCTCTTGTCTCCACTCCCATTCCTATTCCTATTCCTGTTCCCATTCTGTTCCCATCCCATTCCCATCCCCACGCCCGTTCCCATTCCATTCCCATTCCTTGTTCCTGTTCCCATCCCCATCCCATCCCATCCCATCCCATCCCATTCCCATCGCCATTCCCATCCCATCCCCATTCCCATTCCTATCCCAGTTCCCATCCCCACCCCATTCCGTTCCCATTCCCATCCTGTCCCTGTTCCCATCCCCTCCCCGTCCCGTTCCCATCCCCACTCCCATTCCCATTCCCATCCCCATCCCTGTTCCCATTCCCATCCCTGCTCCCATCCCCATTCCTATTCTCATCCCATCCCTGTTCCCCTCCCCATCCCATTCCCATCCTCTCCCCATCCCATTCCCATTCCCAACCCTCTCCCCAATCCATTCCCATTCCCATCCTGTCCCTGTTCCCATCCCCTCCCCGTCCCGTTCCCATTCCCATTCCCATCCTGTTCCCATTCCCATTCCCATCCCCATCCCATCCCATTTCCATCTCGTTCCCCTCCCCATCCCGTTCCTGTTCCCATCCCCGTTCCCACCCCCTTCCCATTCCCATCCTGTCCCTGCTCCCATTCCCATCCTGTCCCTGTTCCCATGCCCTCCCTGTCCCATTCCCATCCCCATCCCCTCCCCATCCCTATCCCCATCCTGTCCCTTCCCTTCCCATCCCATCCCCATCCCCTTCCCATCCCCATCCCCATCCCCATTCCCGTCCCCATTCCCATCTCCATCCCATCTCCCTTCCCATTCCCATCCTTGTTCCCGTCCCATTCCTGTTCCTATTCCCATCCCCGTTCCCATTCCCGTCCCCATTCCTGTTCCCATTCCCATTCCTGTTCCCATCTCCATTCCCATCCCCTCCCCATCCTGTTCCCATTCCCATCCCGTTCCCATTCCCCTCCCCATCCCGTTCCCATTCCCGTTCCCGTTCCCATCCTGTTCCCATTCCCATCCCGTTCCCATTCCCATCCCCTCCCATCCCATTCCCATTCCCATCCCCTCCCCATCCCATTCCCATCCCCGTTCCCATCCCCATTCCCATTCCCACCCCCATCCCCGTTCCTATCCCCGCTCCCATTCCCATCCCTGCTCCCATCCCCATTCCTATTCTCATCCCATCCCTGTTCCCCTCCCCATCCCATTCCCATTCCCATTCCCAACCCTCTCCCCAATCCATTCCCATTCCCATCCTGTCCCTGTTCCCATCCCCTCCCCGTCCCGTTCCCATTCCCATCCTGTTCCCATTTCCATTCCCATTCCCATTCCCATCCCCGTTCCCGTTACCATCCCGCTCCCATTCCCCTCCCCATTCTGTTCCCATTCCCATCCCGTTCCCATTCCCATCCCCGTTCCCATCCCGCTCCCATTCCCATCCCGTTCCCATTCCCATCCTCTCCCCATCCCGTTCCCATTCCCATTCCCCTCCCCATCCCGTTCCCATCCCCTCCCCATCCCGTTCCCATTCCCATTCCCATCCCGTTCCCGTTCCCATCCTGTTCCCATTCCCATCCCCGTTCCCGTTCCCATCCCCGTTCCCGTTCCCATCCCGCTCCCATTCCCCTCCCCATCCCGTTGCCGTTCCCATCCCGTTGCCGTTCCCATCCCGCTCCCATTCCCATTCCCATCCCGTTCCCATCCCGTTCCCATTCCCATTCCCATCCCGTTCCCATTCCCATCCCCGTTCCCATCCCGCTCCCATTCCCCTCCCCATCCCGTTCCCATTCCCATCCCGTTCCCATCCCATCCCCGTTCCCATCCCGTTCCCGTTCCCATCCCTGTTCCCATCCCGTTCCCATTCCCATTACCATCCCCATTCCCATCCCATCCCCATTCCCATCCCGTTCCCATCCCGTTCCCATCCCGTTCCCATCCCCATTCCCACCCCGTTCCCGTGCCCGCTGACCGGAAGCGCGGTGTGGGGGTGTAGGGCGGGGGCTGCCAGCTGAGCCCCTTGGTCAGCAGGCGGGTCAGGGCCGAGGCCGTGGCCCGAGCGGCCGCGGTGGGCGCGGGGGCGGCGGCGGCCGCGTGGTGGCTGCGGCGCTGGCGCACCGGGGAGCCCACGCACAGCTTGACCAGCAGCCCGAAGAGCTCGGCCAGAGCCCGGCCCAGGCGCGACGAGGCTGCGGGGGGGACACGGGGGGCACGGGGTGAGACCCCTGGGGGGCACGGGGTGAGACCCCTGGGGGGCACAGGGGGCACAGGGAGAGACCCCTGGGGGCACAGGGTGAGACCCTCGGGGGACACGGGGGGCAGGGGGTGAGACCCCTGGGGGCACAGGGGGCACAGGGAGAGACCCTCGGGGGGCACAGGGGGCACAGGGAGAGACCCCTGGGGGCATGGGGAGCACAAGGAGAGACCCTCGGGGGGCAGGGGGTGAGACCCCTGGGGGTACGGGGGGCACAAGGAGAGACCCTCGGGGGGCACAGGGTGAGACCCTTGGGGGCACAAGGAGAGATCCTCGGGGGACACGGGGGGCACAGGGAGAGACCCCTGGGGGCACGGGGGTCACGGGGAGAGACCCTCGGAGGGCACGGGGGGCACGGGGTGAGACCCCTGGGGGGCACAGGGTGAGACCCTCAGGGGACACGGGGGGCAGGGGAGAGACCCTCGGGGGACACAGGGAGAGACCCTTGGGGGACACGGGGGGCAGGGGTGAGACCCCTGGGGGTACGGGGGGCACAGGGAGAGACGCTTGGGGGGCACAGGGTGAGACCCTTGGGGGCACAAGGAGAGACCCTCAGGGGGCAGGGGGGGCACAGGGAGAGACCCTCGGGGGGCACGGGGTGAGACCCTCGGGGGGCACGGGGTGAGACCCTTGGGGGGCACAGGGAGAGACCCTCGGGGGGCACAGGGAGAGACCCTTGGGGGACATGGGGTGAGACCCTCAGGGGGCACGGGGTGAGACCCCCAGGGGGGACAGGGTGACACCCTGGGGGGCACAGGGTGAGACCCTTGGGGGGCACGGGGTGAGACCCTTGGGGAGGGACAGGGTGAGACCCCCAGGGGGGCACGGCAGGAGACCCTTGGGGGGCATGGGGGGCACAGGGGACATGGGGTGAGACCCTTGGGGGGCACAGGGGATACAGGGGGAGACCCTTGGGGGGCACAGCGTGAGACACTTGGGGGGCACGGGGGACAGGGGTGGGACCCTCAGGCCATGTTTGGGGTACCCCTGGCTGTTTTTGGGGTCCCCCAGGGCATTTCTGGAGCCCCTTCACCCATTTTTGGGGTGCCATAACCCATTTCTGGAGCCCCCTAACCCATTTTTGGGGTGCCCTAACCCATTTTTGGGATGCCCTAACCCATTTTTGGGATGCCCTAACCCATTTCTGGGGCCCCCTAACCCATTTTTGGGGTCCCCTGGGCCGTTTCTGGAGCCCCCTAACCCATTTTTGGAGCCCCCTAACCCATTTTTGGGGTCCGCCGGGCCGTTTCTGGAGCTCCCTAACCCATTTTTGGGCTCCCCTAACCCATTTTTGGGGTGCCCTAACCCATTTTGAGCCCCCTAACCCACTTTTGGAGCCCCCTAACCCATTTCTGGGGACCCCTAAACCATTTTAGGGGTCCCCTAACCCATTTTTGGGATGCCCTAACCCATTTTTGGGGTGCCCTAACCCACTTTTGGGATCCCCTAACCCATTTTTGGGGTTCCCAGGCCGTTTCTGGAGCCCCCTAACCCATTTTTGGGGTGCCCTAACCCATTTTTGGAGCCCCCTAACCCATTTTTGGGGTGCCCTAACCCATTTTTGGGATCCCCTAACCCATTTTTGGGGTTCCCAGGCCGTTTCTGGAGCCCCCTAACCCATTTTTGGGGTCCCCTAACCCATTTTTGGAGCCCCCTAACCCATTTCTGGAGCGCCCTAACCCATTTTTGGGGTGCCCTAACCCACTTTTGGGATGCCCTAACCCATTTTTGGGGTTCCCAGGCTGTTTCTGGAGCCCCCTAACCCATTTTTGGGGTGCCCTAACCCATTTTTGGAGCCCCCTAACCCACTTTTGGGATGCCCTGACCCATTTTTAGAGCCCCCTAACCCCTTTCTGGAGCCCCCTAACCCCTTTCTGGAGCCCCCTAACCCACTTTTGGAGCCCCCTAACCCATTTTTGGGGTGCCCTAACCCATTTTTGGAGCCCCCCTAACCCATTTTTGGGATGCCCTAACCCATTTCTGGGGTCCCCTGGGCCGTTTCTGGAGCCCCCTAACCCATTTTTGGGGTGCCCTAACCCATTTCTAGGGCCCCCTAATCCACTTTTGGGATGCCCTGACCCATTTTTGGGATCCCCTAACCCATTTTTGGAGCCCCCTAACCCATTTTTGGGATCCCTTAACCCATTTTTAGAGCCCCCTAACCCCTTTCTGGAGCCCCCTAACCCATTTCTGGAGCCCCCCAACCCATTTTTGGGGTCCCCTAACCCATTTTTGGAGCCCCCTAACCCATTCTTGGAGCCCCCTAACCCATTCTTGGGGTTCCCAGGCCGTTTCTGGAGCCCCCTAACCCATTTCTGGAGCCCCCTAACCCATTTTAGGAGCCCCCTAACCCATTTCTGGGATGCCCTAACCCATTTCTGGAGCCCCCTAACCCACTTTTGGGGTCCCCTAACCCATTTCTGGAGCCCCCTAACCCATTTCTGGGGCCCCCTAACCCATTTTTGGGGTCCCCTAACCCACTTTTGGGGTCCCCCGGGCCGTTTCTGGAGCCCCCCTCACCGGACAGCAGGGGTTTGATCTGTTTGATGCGGGCGGCCATGGCCGGGGTGATCTTGGCCTTGGCTTTGGGGTCGCTGGCGCTGGGCTCGTCCGTCTCCATCGGGGCCAGGGCCTCCCCCTCGAGCCCCATCCCCTCCAGCAGCCCCTGGGCTGGGGCGGGGTCAGTGCCCACCCCCCCCGCGGGGCCCGGCCCCTCCGCCTCGCCCTCTGTGGGGGAAAGGGGGTGAGAAACCCACCGAGAGACCCCAAAAACCCAACCCTGCCACAGAGAGACCCCCAATGCAGCCTGTCCCACAGAGAGACCCCAAAAACCCAACCCTGTCACAGAGAGACCCCAAAAACCCAACCCTGCCACACAGAGACCCCAAAAACCCAACCCTGCCACAGAGAGACCCCAAAAACCCAACCCTTCCACAGAGAGACCCCAAAAACCCAACCCTGTCACAGAGACCCCAAAAACCCAACCCTGCCACAGAGAGACCCCAAAAACCCAACCCTGCCACACAGAGACCCCAAAAACCCAACCCTGCCACAGAGAGACCCCAAATCCAGCCTGTCCCACACAGAGACCCCAAAAACCCAGCCCTGTCACAGAGAGACCCCAAATCCAGCCTGTCCCACAGAGAGACCCCAAAAACCCAACCCTGCCACAGAGAGACCCCAAAACCCCAACCCTGCCACAGAGAGACCCCAAATGCAGCCTGTCCCACACAGAGACCCCAAAAACCCAACCCTTCCACAGAGAGACCCCAAAAACCCAACCCTGCCACACAGAGACCCCAAATCCAGCCTGTCCCACACAGAGACCCCAAAAACCCAACCCTGCCACACAGAGACCCCAAATGCAGCCTGTCCCACACAGAGACCCCAAAAACCCAACCCTTCCACAGAGAGACCCCAAAAACCCAACCCTGTCACAGAGAGACCCCAAAAACCCAACCCTGCCACACAGAGACCCCAAAAACCCAACCCTGCCACAGAGACCCCAAATGCAGCCTGTCCCCCCCAGCCCCCCCCAGATGCCTCCAGAACCCCCCAGCCCCCCATAAATGCCCCCCATACCCCTCCTTGCCCCCACAAATGCCCCCATAAATGCCCCCCTTAAATGCCCCCCATACCCCCCAGCCCCCCATAAATGCCACCCATACCCCCCCATAAATGCCCCCAGTCCCCCATAAATGCCCCCCATACCCCTCCTCGCCCCCATAAATGCCCCCCCAGCCCCCCATACCCCCCAGCCCCCCATAAATGCCCCCCATACCCCTCCTCGCCCCCACAAATGCCCCCCATAAATGCCCCCCCAGCCCCCCATACCCCCCCATAAATGCCCCCAGTCCCCCATAAATGCCCCCCATACCCCTCCCCACCCCCATAAATGCCCCCCATACCCCCCAGCCCCCCATAAATCCCCCCCCCAGCCCCCCAAGTGCCCCCCAGCCCCACCTGCCCTGCGGCCGCCCTGGGGGGGGCTGGGCGCTGCCTTCTCCTCCTTGGGCACCAGTTTCTGCATGTCAGCCTGGCCGAACTCGCAGCCGGGGGGCAAGCTGGGGGCACAGGGGGCACGGGGGGCATGGGGGGCATGGGGGGCACAGGGGGCACAGGGGGAGACAGGGGGCACAGGGGGCATGGGGGAGACAGGGGGCACAGGGAACATGGGGGGCACAGGGGGAGACAGGGGGCACAGGGGGAGACAGGGGGAGACAGAGGGGCACAGGGGGGCACAGGGGACACGGGGGGGCACAGGGGACACAAGGGGCACGGAGAACATGGGGGGCACAGGGGGACATGGGGGACACGGGGGGCACGGGGGGCACAGGGGACACGGGGGGGCATGGGGGGCACAGGGGGCACAGGGGGGCACGGGGGGCACGGGGGGGGCACGGGGGGCACGGGGGGGCATGGGGGGCATGGGGGGGGGCACGGGGGGGGCACGGGGGGGCACAGGGGACACAGGGGGGCACAGGGGGGCACAGGGGGCACAGGGGGCACAGGGGGGACACAGGGGGGGCACAGGGGGGACACAGGGGGGGCACAGGGGGGACAGGGGGGCACAGGGGGGACACAGGGGGCACGGGGGGCACAGGGGGGCACAGGGGGCACAGGGGGCACGGGGGGCACAGGGGGCACGGGGGGGCACAGGCTACGGCGGCAGCTCCAGCACTGGCACCTGCTCCCAGTGCCTCCCAGTGCCCCCCCAACCATTCCCAGCGCCCTCCAGTGCCCTCCCAACCATTCCCAGTGCTCTCCCAGTGCCTCCCAGTGCTCCCAGTACCTGTTGGGGGTGCAGAGGGACAGCAGCACGGTGCTCTCCCACACCAGTGAGCAGTAGAGCTGGCTCAGCCCAGTGCCCTCCCAGTGCCTCCCAGTGCCCTCCCAGTGCTCCCAGTGCCCTCCCAACCATTCCCAGTGCCCTCCAGTGCCCTCCCAACCATTCCCAGTGCCCTCCCAGTGCCTCCCAGTGCTCCCAGTACCTGTTGGGGGTGCAGAGGGACAGCAGCACCGTGCTCTCCCACACCAGTGAGCAGTAGAGCTGGCTCAGCCCAGTGCCCTCCCAGTGCTCCCAGTGCCCTCCCAACCATTCCCAGTGCCCTCCAGTGCCCTCCCAATCATTCCCAGTGCCCTCCCAGTGCCTCCCAGTGCTCCCAGTACCTGTTGGGAGTGCAGAGGGACAGCAGCACGGTGCTCTCCCACACCAGTGAGCAGCAGAGCTGGCTCAGCCCAGTGCTCCCAGTGCCCTCCCAGTGCCTCCCAGTGCCCTCCCAACCATTCCCAGTGCTCCCCCAGTGCCTCCCAGTGCTCCCAGTACCTGTTGGGGGTGCAGAGGGACAGCAGCACGGTGCTCTCCCACACCAGTGAGCAGTAGAGCTGGCTCAGCCCAGTGCTCCCAGTGCCTCCCAGTGCCCTCCCAACCATTCCCAGTGCCTCCCAGTGCCCTCCCAACCATTCCCAGTGCCCTCCAGTGCCCTCCCAACCATTCCCAGTGCTCTCCCAGTGCCTCCCAGTGCTCCCAGTACCTGTTGGGGGTGCAGAGGGACAGCAGCACGGTGCTCTCCCACACCAGTGAGCAGCAGAGCTGGCTCAGCCCAGTGCTCCCAGTGCCTCCCAGTGCCTCCCAACCATTCCCAGTGCCCTCCAGTGCCCTCCCAACCATTCCCAGTGCTCTCCCAGTGCCTCCCAGTGCCCTCCCAGTGCCTCCCAGTGCTCCCAGTACCTGTTGGGGGTGCAGAGGGACAGCAGCACGGTGCTCTCCCACACCAGTGAGCAGTAGAGCTGGCTCAGCTTGCCCAGCACGCTCAGCCCCAGCTGGGAGCCCCACTGGTTCACCGAGATGGCCCTGATCTCGCTCTGGGGGGACAGTGGGGACCCCAAAACCCCCGTGAGACCCCAAAATCCTCTTGAAGCCACCCAAAATCCCCACGATCACCCCAAAATCTTCCCCGAGCCCCCAGGCGCGGCACGGAGCTCCTTCAGCACTTGGAAATCCTCCTCAAACCACCCCAAAATCCGGCCTGAGCCGCCAATGGCTGAGTGGAACTGCCCAAAATCCTCCTGAATCTTCCCAAAAGCGTCCTGAAGCCTCCCAAAATCCTCCCTGATCACCCCAAAACCCTCCTGAACCCACCCAAAAACCTCCTGAAGCCTCCCAAAACTCTCCTGAACCCACCCAAAATCCTCCTGAAACCACCCAAAACCCTCCTGAACCCACCCAAAATCCACCTGAACTGACCTAAAATCCTCCCTGATCACCCCAAAACCCTCCTGAACTCACCCAAAACCCCCCTGATCACCCCAAAACCCTCCTGCACTCACCCAAAATCCTCCTGAAACCTCCCAAAACTCTCCTGAACCCTCCCAAAATCCTCCTGAACCCTCCCAAATACCTCCTCAAACCCTCCCAAAATCCCCCTGAACTCACCCAAAATCTCCCTAAACCCATCCAAAACCCTCCTCTCTCCCAAAACTCCCCTGAACCTTCCCAAAACCCCCCTGAACCCTCCCAAAATCCTCCTGAACTCACCTAAAATCCCCCTGAACTCACCCAAAAACCTCCTGAACTCACCCAAAATCCCCCTGAACTCACCCAAAAACCTCCTCAAACCCACCCAAAATCCCCCTGATCACCCCAAAATCTCCCTAAACCCATCCAAAACCCTCCTGACTCTCCCAAAATCCTCCCGAACCCTCCCAAAACCCTCCCTGATCACCCCAAAATCCTCCTGAACCCACCCAAAATCCTCCCTGATCACCCCAAAATCCTCCTGAACCCTCCAAACCCCCCCCGAACCCTCCCAAGACCCCCCTCACCAATTAAGGACCCTCCCCAGCCACCCCAAAATCCTCCCTGATCCCCAAAATCCTCCCTGATCTCCTCAAACCCCCTTGCCCAGCCCCCAGACCCCTTTTGAAGCCTCTCAGATCTCCTTCCAAGCCCCCCAAGCCCCCTCCAAACCCCTTCTGAAGCCCCCCAAGCCCCTCCCCACATCCCCCAACCCCCTCCCCACCCCCCCTGAGCCCTCCCGAAGCCCCCCAAGCCCCTTTTAAAGCCCCTACACCCCTTTTGAAACCCCCCAAGCCCCTCCCCGAGCCCCCAGACCCCATTCCAAGCCCCCACACCCCTCCTGAAACCCCCCCAAGCCCCTTTTAAAGCCCCCACACCGCTCTTGAAGCCCCCCAACCCCCTCCCCGAGCCCCCAGAGCCCTCCTGAAGCCCCCCAAGCCCCTTCACGCCTTTTGAAGCCCCCCAAGCCCCTCCCCAAGCCCCCAGACCCCATTCCAAGCCCCCTGAGCCCTCCTGAAGCCCCCCAAGCTCCTTTTAAAGCCCCTACACCCCTTTTGAAGCCCCCAAGCCCCTCCCCGAGCCCCCAAACCCCATTCCAAGCCCCCAGAGCCCTCCTGAAGCCCCCCCAAGCCCCTCCCCAAGCCCCCAGACCCCTTTTGAAGCCCCCCAAGCCCCTCCCCAAGCCGCCAGACCCAATTCCAAGCCCCCAGAGCCCCTTTTAAAGCCCCCACACCCCTTTTGAAGCCTCCCAAGCCCCTCCCCGAGCCCCCTGAGCCCTCCTAAAGCCCCCCAAACCCCTCCCCACACCCCCCAAGCCCCTCCCTATGGCCCCACACCCCTCCCGAAGCCCCCCCAAGCCCCTTTTAAAGCCCCTGCACCCCTCTTGAAGCCCCCCAAGCCCCTTTTAAAGCCCCTACACCCTTCTTGAAGCCCCCCAAGCCCCTCCCCGAGGCCCCAGAGCCCTCCTGAAGCCCCCCAAGCCCCTTTTTAAAGCCCCTACACCCCTTTTGAAGCCCCCCAAGCCCCTCCCCAAGCCCCCAAACCCCATTCCAACCCCCCAAGCCCTCCCGAAGCCCCCCCAAGCCCTTTTTAAAGCCCCCACACCCCTTTTGAAGCCCCCCAAGCCCCTCCTCAAGCTCCCAGAGCCCTCCCGAAGCCCCCAAGCCCCTTTTAAAGCCCCTACACCCCTTTTGAAGCCCCCCAAGCCCCCCCAAGCCCCTCCCCGAGCCCCCAGACCCCATTCCAAGCCCCCTGAGCCCTCCCGAAGCCCCCCCAAGCCCCTTTTAAAGCCCCCACACCCCTCTTGAAGCCCCCCAAGCCCCTTTTAAAGCCCCCACACCCCTCTTGAAGCCCCCCAAGCCCCTCCCCAAGCCCCCAGACCCCATTCCAAGCCCCCAGAGCCCTCCTGAAGCCCCCCCAAGCCCCTCCCCAAGCCCCTACACCCTTTTAGAAGCCCGCCAAGCCTCTCCCCGAGCCCCCCAAGACCTCCTGAAGCCCCCCAAACCCCTCCCCACACCCCCCAAGCCCCTCCCCACACCCCCAGAGCCCTCCTGAAGCCCCCCCAAGCCCCTTTTAAAGCCCCCACACCCCTCTTGAAGCCCCCCAAGCCCCTTTTAAAGCCCCCACACCCCTTTTGAAGCCCCCCAAGCCCCTCCCCAAGCCCACCAAGCCCCTTTTAAAGCCCCCACACCCCTCTTGAAGCCCCCCAAGCCCCTCCCCGAGCCCACCAAGCCCTTTTTAAAGCCCCCACACCCCTTTTGAAGCCCCCCCAAGCCCCTCCCCGAGCCCCCAGACCCCATTCCAAGCCCCCTGAGCCCTCCCGAAGCCCCCCAAGCCCCTTTTAAAGCCCCCACACCCCTTTTGAAGCCCCCCAGGCCCCTCCCCGAGCCCCCCAAGCCCCTTTTAAAGCCCCCACACCCCTCTTGAAGTCCCCCAAACCCCCCCCAAGCCCCCAGACCACATTGCAAGCCCCCAAGCCCCTCCCCAAGCCCCCCAAGCCCCTTTTAAAGCCCCCCCACACCCCTCCCGAAGCCCCCCAAGCCCCTCCCCAAGCCCCCCAAGCCCCTTTTAAAGCCCCCCCACCCCTTTTAAAGCCCCCCAAGCCCCTCCCCGAGCCCCCAGACCCCATTCCAAGCCCCCCAAGCCCTCCGGAAGCCCCTTTTAAAGCCCCCACACCCCTTTTGAAGCCCCCCCAAGCCCCTTTTAAAGCCCCCACACTCCTCTTGAAGCCCCCCAAGCCCCTTTTAAAGCCCCCCCAAGCCCCTCCCCGAGCCCCCCAAGCCCCTTTTAAAGCCCCCACACCCCTCCCGAAGCCCCCCAAGCCCCTCCCCAAGCCCCCCAAGCCCTTTTTAAAGCCCCCCCAATCCCCTCCCCGAGCCCCCCAAGCCCCTTTTAAAGCCCCCACACCCCTCCTGAATCCCCCCAAGCCCCTTTTAAAGCCCCCCCAAGCCCCTTTTAAAGCCCCCACACCCCTCTTGAAGCCCCCCAAACCCCCCCCAAGCCCCCAGACCACATTGCAAGCCCCCAGAGCCCTCCTGAAGCCCCCCCAAGCCCCTTTTAAAGCCCCCCCACACCCCTCCCGAAGCCCCCCAAGCCCCTCCCCAAGCCCCCAAGCCCCTTTTTAAAGCCCCCCTACCCCTTTTAAAGCCCCCCAAGCCCCTCCCCGAGCCCCCCCCTCACCTGCCCCACGCGGCAGGTGTGCACGAACATCATGATGAAGGCGTGGGCGGCGGTCAGCGCGTGCAGCAGGGGCGTGGCCTGGGCCGAGAGCGTCGCGTCGGGGACGGCGCCGGCGGCCGCCAGCTCCCGCAGCAGCACCGAGCCCCCCGGAGCCTCGATGGGCCGGTGCAGCGGCTCCAGCGCCGACAGCACGGCCTCGAGCTGCACCAGCCCCTCCTGGAGCACCTTGGGCTCGTGGGACAGGGTCTGGGGGGAAAAGGGGGTACAGGGGGATCAAAGGGGGGTCACTGAACCCTCCTGCAGCACCTTGGGCTCGTGGGACAGGGTCTGGGGGGAAAAGGGGGTACAGGGGGGTCACTGAGGGGCCTCGAGCTGAACCAGCCCCTCCTGGAGGGCCTTGGGCTCGTGGGACAGGGTCTGGGGGGACACAGGGGGTACAGGGGGGTCACTGAGGGGCCTCGAGCTGCACCAGCCCCTCCTGGAGCACCTTGGGCTCGTGGGACAGAGTCTGGGGGGAAAAGGGGGGTCATTGAGGGGTCATTGAGGGGTCATTGAGGGGTCACTGAACCATCCTGCAGGGCCTTGGGCTCGTGGGACAGAGTCTGGGGGGAAAAGGGGGTACAGGGGGTCACTGAGGGGCCTCGAGCTGCACCAGCCCCTCCTGGAGCACCTTGGGCTCGTGGGACAGGGTCTGGGGGGACACAGAGGGGACAGAAAGGGGACAGGGGGGTCACTGAGGGGCCTCGAGCTGCACCAGCCCCTCCTGGAGAACCTTGGGCTCGTGGGACAGGGTCTGGGGGAAAAGGGGGTACAGGGGGGTCACTGAGGGGCCTCGAGCTGCACCAGCCCCTCCTGGAGAACCTTGGGCTCGTGGGACAGGGTCTGGGGGGACACAGAGGGGACAGAAAGGGGACAGGGGGGTCACTGAGGGGCCTCGAGCTGCACCAGCCCCTCCTGGAGCACCTTGGGCTCGTGGGACAGGGTCTGGGGGGACACAGAGGGGATGGGGGAGTCATTGAGGGGTCACTGAGGGGTCATTGAGGGGTCATTGAGGGGCCTTGAGCTGCACCAGCCCCTCCTGGAGAACCTTGGGCTCGTGGGACAGGGTCTGGGGGGAAAAGGGGGGTACAGGGGGATCAAAGGGGGGTCACTGAGGGGTCACTGAGGGGCCTCGAGCTGCACCAGCCCCTCCTGGAGCACCTTGGGCTCGTGGGACAGGGTCTGGGGGGAAAAGGGGGTACAGGGGGGTCACTGAGGGGCCTTGAGCTGCACCAGCCCCTCCTGGAGAACCTTGGGCTCGTGGGACAGGGTCTGGGGGGACACAGGGGGGACAAGGGGGTCATTGAGGGGACACTGAGGGGTCACTGAACCGTCCTGCAGGGCCTTGGGCTCGTGGGGACAGAGTCTGGGGGGAAAAGGGGGACACAGAGGGGACAGGGGGGTCACTGAGGGGACACTGAGGGGCCTCGAGCTGCACCAGCCCCTCCTGGAGAACCTTGGGCTCGTAGGACAGGGTCTGGGGGGAAAAGGGGGACAGGGGGGTCACAGGGGGGACACTGAGGGTTCACTGAACCATCCTGCAGCACCTTGGGCTCATGGGACAGGGTCTGGGGGGACACAGAGGGGACAGGGGGGTCACAGGGGGGACACTGAGGGGTCACTGAGAGGTCACTGAGGGGCCTCGAGCTGAACCAGCCCCCTCCTGGAGAACCTTGGGCTCGTGAGACAGGGTCTGGGGGGAAAAGAGGGACAGAAAGGGGACAGGAGGGTCAAAGGGGGGACACTGAACCGTCCTGCAGCACCTTGGGCTCGTGGGACAGGGTCTTGGGGGGACACAGAGGGGATGGGGGAGTCATTGAGGGGTCACTGAGGGGTCATTGAGGGGTCATTGAGGGGTCATTGAGGGGCCTCGGGCTGCACCAGCCCCTCCTGGAGAACCTTGGGCTCGTGGGACAGAGTCTGGGGGGAAAAGGGGGTACAGGGGGGTCACTGAGGGGTCATTGAGGGGTCACTGAACCCTCCTGCAGGGCCTTGGGCTCATGGGACAGAGTCTGGGGGGACAGAGAGGGGACAGAAAGGGGACAGGGGGGTCATTGAGGGGTCATTGAGGGGCCTCGAGCTGCACCAGCCCCTCCTGCAGCACCTTGGGCTCGTGGGACAGGGTCTGGGGAGACACAGAGGGGATGGGGGGGTCATTGAGGGGTCATTGAGGGGCCTTGAGCTACACCAGCCCCTCCTGGAGAACCTTGGGCTCGTGGGACAGGGTCTGGGGGGAAAAGGGGGTACAGGGGGTCATTGAGGGGTCATTGAGGGGTCACTGAGGGGCCTCGAGCTGCACCAGCCCCTCCTGGAGAACCTTGGGCTCGTGGGACAGGGTCTGGGGGGACACAGAGGGGATGGGGGGTCATTAAGGGGTCATTGAGGGGTCACTGAGGGGTCACTGAACTGTCCTGCAGGGCCTTGGGCTCGTGGGACAGAGTCTGGGGGGAAAAGAGGGGACAGGGGGGTCACGGGGGTCACTGAGGGGCCTCGAGCTGCACCAGCCCCTCCTGCAGCACCTTGGGCTCGTGGGACAGGGTCTGGGGGGAAAAGGGGGAAAAGGGGGGTCATTGAGGGGTCACTGAACCATCCTGCAGGGCCTTGGGCTCGTGGGACAGGGTCTGGGGGAAAAGGGGGACAGGGGGGTCATTGAGGGGTCATTGAGGGGTCATTGAGGGGTCACTGAACCATCCTGCAGGGCCTTGGGCTCGTGGGACAGGGTCTGGGGGGACACAGGGGGACAGGGGGGTCACTGAGGGGTCATTGAGGGGTCACTGAGGGGTCACTAAGGGGCCTCGAGCTGAACCAGCCCCTCCTGCAGCACCTTGGGCTCGTGGGACAGGGTCTGGGGGGAAAAGAGGGACAGAAAGGGGACAGGAGGGTCAAAGGGGGGACACTGAACCGTCCTGCAGCACCTTGGGCTCGTGGGACAGGGTCTTGGGGGGACACAGAGGGGATGGGGGGTCATTGAGGGGTCATTGAGGGGTCACTGAGAGGCCTCGAGCTGCACCAGCCCCTCCTGGAGAACCTTGGGCTCGTGGGACAGGGTCTGGGGGGAAAAGAGGGACAGGTGGATCAAAGGGGGGTCACTGAGGGGTCACTGAGGGGTCACTGAACCGTCCTGCAGGGCCTTGGGCTCGTGGGACAGAGTCTGGGGGAAAAGGGGGACAGGGGGGGTCACGGGGATCACTGAGGGGCCTCGAGCTGCACCAGCCCCTCCTGGAGAACCTTGGGCTCGTGGGACAGGGTCTGGGGGGACACAGAGGGGATGGGGGGTCATTAAGGGGTCATTGAGGGGTCACTGAGGGGTCACTGAACTGTCCTGCAGGGCCTTGGGCTCGTGGGACAGAGTCTGGGGGGAAAAGAGGGGACAGGGGGGTCACTGAGGGGTCACTGAGGGGCCTCGAGCTGCAACCAGCCCCTCCTGCAGCACCTTGGGCTCGTGGGACAGGGTCTGGGGGGAAAAGGGGGAAAAGGGGGGGTCATTGAGGGGTCACTGAACCATCCTGCAGGGCCTTGGCTCGTGGGACAGAGTCTGGGGGAAAAGGGGGACAGGGGGGTCATTGAGGGCCTCGAGCTGCACCAGCCCCTCCTGGAGAACCTTGGGGTTGTGGGACAGAGACTGGGGGGACACAGAGGGACAGGGGGGTCACTGAGGGGTCATTGAGGGGTCACTGAGGGGTCATTGAGGGGACACTGAGGGGCCTCGAGCTGCACCAGCCCCTCCTGGAGAACCTTGGGCTCGTGGGACAGAGAGAGGGGCCACAAAGGGGCCACAGAGGGGCCACAGAGGGGCCACAGAGTCACCAACACCTCCTGCAGCACCCTGGGCTGGTGGGACAAGGCCCCCAGGATGGACTTACAGCCCCCTGAATCCCCCCAGGATGCATTTCCAGCCCCCTGAGCCCCCCAGGATGCACTTCCAACCCCCCAGGGCCGTACCAGGATGGATTTGCAGCCCCCCAGGATGGATCTGCACCCCCCTGAGCCCCCCCCAGGATGCATTTGCAGCCCCCCAGGGCCGTACCAGGATGGATTTGCAGACCCCAGCCACGGCCTGGCAGGCAGCAGACGTGGGGAAGTCCAC